>OU744339.1:63083055-63432684 GCA_916610165.2 Gymnosoma rotundatum
CCCAGATACAGTACGTGGCCAACAAGGCAGCAAGGATGACGGGTATGCTGAGCAGAAAAAAAAGTTGATCACGGCGACAACAAACTCCATACTGTTGTATGGCAGTGAAATCTGGGGAGATGCGCTAAGATCGAAGGGCAAGCGTAAGGCATTGGAAGCAGTACAGCGCACAGCCGCACTCAGGGTTGCATCGGCCTACCGCACTGTCTGGGGAGCGGTAGTCTTCGTAATTAGTGGGGAAATACCCGTGGGCCTCTTGGCCCGTGAGCGGAAGGAGGCATGGGACACAAGAGGGGACAGTGCTGGAAGTAGCGGGCGAAGACTGCGGACAATCCAGCGATGGCAGGACAGATTGACTGCAGAGACGCTCGAAAGATGGACGGCGGCCCTCATCCCGAACGTAGGAAGATGGAGTCAGAGGACTTTTGGGGAAGTTAACTACTTCCTAACCCAGTTCCTCTCGGGTCACGGATACTTTCGAAAGTATGTACACCGCATGGGAAAGGTAGATGACCCTAGTTGCACCTACTGCGAAGCGCCGAATGAGCACACTTTCTTCAACTGCAACAGATGGCAAGCGGAGAGGGACAGCTTAGAAGGGCAGATTGGGGAATTTACCTCCACCAACGTAGTTGGCAAAATGCTAGAGTGTGAGAACGGATGGAACGCTGTAAAAAGGTACTGCAAGTGCATCCTTCGAAGGAAGAAGAGAAACGTCGACGAGTCCCAAATTGAGGCCCCTCCACCAGAGACATAAGAAGACGAGCCAATAGCATTATGCTGGCTACAAATATGGTGGTCCCAGACGTGGGAGAGTAGAAAAGTGATCCTTTTGTAGGACGTCGTTCTGGGCCCTTCCCGAAGTAATGCAGAAAGTGGTTCCGTGAAGGGAGTTTCCCCAGGAGAGGAGGAGGGATTGTTTTAGTGGAGTGAACACCACATGACGCAGCTGACGACGGTCAGCATTTTAAACCCTACCTCGCCCACCAAAAAAAAAATAATAATAATACCGTGCGGAGTTTTCCCAGTTTAAATTCCGACGCGTTCCCAGGTGGCGGATAGGGGAACTCTCGGCTGGTCATTCTGGACCAGCGGAGAAGGTGGTAAATACCACCCGTGGACCAAAATTCTGGGCAGCTGATCACCCTGCCTGGTAGAGCTTACGGTGATGGACATGGAGCGGTTATGGCATAAGGCACTGATTCATGGATTTTGACTTGATGCCGCGAGCTGACGACTGCAGTATTCCATCACCTTAGTAGGCAAGAATGACATCTTGCTAAAACGGCTGATGGGCTAATGCTGCAGGCGCCTCCGTCCTGTTAAAACTTTGGCAAGCCTTCAGGTACGTTCCCCATACGTCAACATTAGGTTGGTGGTGCAAGTTCAGTTAAGGAATCCTGATTAGCTCCCGTCCTGGCTCTGAACTCCGTTGCCCATGAAGCGTGGAGTCAACCCTCGCATGGCCTCCCTGATTTCATAGATAACCATGGGGACTTATAGGGAAACTGTACTTCCGTATGGGGATAGCGGCCTGAAGTCGGGACCCAATAAAATCGATATGGAGACAATTTTTAAAAAACCGGAGAGAAATGGTAGAGACGACGATGAAACAAGGAGAGATGGGGATGACACGGCTGCTCAAAGAGGAGCCTTTAGGAGGAGCAGCTTGCTGCAAAGGTCGCCACCGGCAAGGCGCGCACCGACACCGATTGCGGCTTGAAGTGGAGCAGCTCATGTTGGGAGCATAAATGTCGGGGCGTTATCCGAAACCCCCACAGATGGTGGGCTGCGAACGGGTAACGGAAGTCGGAGGAAAGATGCTTCCAGTACCGGAACTGGAGCCACACCGACTGTGCAGCGCACACTCACTGGCATCAGCGCGACGGAGGAACAGCTTTCATCTCCCACCTTTGCGGGCGGTAACGCGGCCTGTCTGGTGACGGCTCCCAGTGCAGATGGCGAGTCAGGCGTAAAAGCAGGGTATTCTCCTCGGCTTGAGCTTATCCGAAAAATGAGGAGAATGGAGGAGGATGCGATATCCCAATGCAGATTGGTGATAGACAGCATGCAGCGGGCGTTCAACCGCCAAAAAAACAACAGCAGCGATGTAAAGGCTGGTGTATCCAAAATGTCCGAGCTGCCGGATGTCACGCTGAACTACAGGCGTGCGTGGAAGGCGGCAGAAAAGGAAAAGATACTCACGGACTCAAGAAGGAGCGCTGCTGCACAGCTCGTTTCGGATACTCCGACTACGGTAACCGCAAACCCGAAACGAGCGGCCACTAGCTGGTTGTGGCCGAGAGCTCTAAAAAAGCTAGGGAAAAAGAGCCCAATGGGAGAGTAACTGAGTCTCCAGAAAAGGGCGAAGGAACCTAGCGGACTGTCACTAAAAAGGGTAGTAGGAAAAAGCCTTCAGAAAGGCCATCAGAGCCTAAGAAGAGGAATAAGCTCCTCTAAGAAGAGGAATAATAATAATAATAATGATAATAATAATAAAAATAATAATAATAATAATAATAATAATAATAATAATAATAATAATAATAATAATAATGATAATATTAATAATAATAATATTAATATTAATAATAATAATAATAATAATAATAATAATAATAATGATAATAATGATAATAATGATAATAATAATAATAATAATAATAATAATAATAATAATAATCATAATAATAATAATAATAATAATAATAATAATAATAATAATAATAATAATAATAATAATAATAATAATAATAATCATAATAATAATAATAATAATAATAATAATGATAATAATAATAAAAATAATAATAAAAAAATTAATAATAATAATAATAATAATAATAATAATAATAATAATGATAATATTAATAATAATAATAATAATAATAATAATAATAATAATAATAATAATAATAATAATAATAATAATAATAATAATAATAATAATTGTTAATACATACTTTGTTACTTTGCTATTTTAGAAAATTTACATACATACTTTTTATTTTGTCTCAGTAATAATTGCAACTTAATTCTTAATATTTGTTTTGTTTTGTAAATTCAGCTTATTTTGCACACTTTTATTTTTTTTTTGTTAATAATTGTAACTTAACTCTCATACCTTTTCATCTATTCAGCTTATTTTAGAGTTCATTGAATTGCATACCTTTTATTTTTGTCTTATTCACAATTGCAACTTGATATTTTGTTTGGTTTGTTTTAGAATTTTTTAACTTTAATTAATTACGCTTATACAGTAATTTATAAGTTTCAAGGTTATTTGTTTGGTAAAAATCTGGTTCAATGTACTATTAGTTTATAACTAAATATGATTTAAGCATATTTTTTATGGCAAATGAGGCAAATATTTTATTGTTAAATTAGTATATAAGTTGGAAAAATTAATCAATAAAAACACTCTTATTTTGAAAGTATTACAAGTCTTTTATTTAAGAGTAAACAACATAGTTTCAAGTGCTGTTGTTGTATCAAACCACCGAATCCAATATAGTTTAAGTGCTATTATTGGACAAATCCTAGTGGTTGAACCCAGTTCAATAAGGTTTATGCATTTTTATTGAACATTATTTTGGTGACCCCGACGTGATCCTGTAACAAGGCACAGGATTCTAATAGATAGAACAGCAAGGCGCAATCCACAATGGCATCATTTGAGGAGCTGGTTAGCAAGCAGAAGGAAGTAGGAGAACGGATTGAAACAATCATCCGCAACTTCAAAAAGGATTCCGCCACAAGGAAAACTTCTATTGAATATTTCCAAGAGAGGCTTCGAAGGCTGGATGAAGAATGGACGAACTTCGAATCCAATGACAACAAAATTCGGCTAATGGAAAACATTCAGTTAGATCACAGGTACTTCTCTGAGGACTATTACAATGCCATCATGAATGCCGTACAACAATACAAGGATATATTTGAAGCGTCTATCATGAAGGTGTCCCAACCTTCAACAAGAAGCCAAGACGCACTTCCACAGCAGAAACAAGCAGCATGCTCTGACAGAATGCCAACTGATACAGAGCAAATATTGAGACTCATTCGGAGACAATCTGCAATAATGGCATCTCTTGAGCGTTTGTTAAAAACTGATCTGACAAATCAGGATGTGCCAATCGCCACAACACTATGGCAAAATATTGAAGAAATACATCTTCAAATATATGAAACATTTGTCGAGCCTGTGAATCAAGGCTACGACATTGGTCGATTCATCAAGTTGGAAAGCGATGTACGGAAAGCATTGAGATCCGTCACCAACGACACAGCAACTCAACCAAACTCTGGACATACCAATACGAATCCAGAGTCTATACCAATTCCAAAAATTACGTTACCAAAATTTGACGGTAATTATTTAAAGTGGCAAGAATTCCACGACTTATTTTCCTCGTTGGTAGTAGGCCAACAAATTCCAAAAGTCCAGAAAATTTGGTACCTAAAAACACATTTAGTGGGGGAAGCTTCAAATCTTATAAAACACTTCTCTGCCACCAGCGAAAACTTTGATGATGCATGGACAACCTTAGTACATCGCTACGACAACAACAGGCTATTAGTCAGGAAGCTGATACATGAGCTAGTAGATGCTCCAACTAAAACAACAGCTGACAACTACAAATCGCTCCACGACAAAATCCAAGAGTATCTCCTATCCCTCAAAAATTTAGATATTGACACTTCATCGTGGGATCCACTTTTGCTTCATGTACTACTCAAGCGATTAGACCAAACCACTCGCCTACAATATGAGCAATCCTTATCACAGCCAAGAGAGGTTCCAACAATTAAGGAATTTTTAAAGTTTTTAGAAAGACATTTTCAGTCCATGGAATCAATGACTGAAAGAGAAAAGGGTGCACAATCCAAGTCAAGAGTGTGCACTTCCATAACGTCAAATTATCAAGACAGCTTGAACTGCATTATGTGCAAAGGTCGAAACCATCCTTTATTCGCGTGCAAAGTATTTCTTCAACAACCACCTTCATTAAGACTTCAATTTGTTCAAAAACACAAACATTGTGTGAACTGTCTTAAACCTGGTCATAACGCAAAGGCGTGCAACCTAAGAAGTTGTATGAAATGCAGTAAAAAACACAACACTTTACTGCATCTCGAAGGCGCCAATCATAATCAAGCAGCACCAGTATCGAAAGGGCCACATAATCATAAGTCAGAAGAAAGTAGCAATCAACTGTCGGTAGCATCAGCCATCAGTACAGCACCAATTAATCAAAACGCAACATCGCTTGCTGCATCCAACCATTCTCAAGAAAGTAGCTACATTCTTCTTGGCACCGCAATGGTCAAAGTCCAAGCAAACAGTAGGGAGGTCCAATGCAGAGCAATCCTTGACTCAGGATCGCAGCTAAATATCATCAGCGATCGACTAGTTAAACGTCTTGGAATCTTACCAAAACCAGCTTCGATACGCCTCAGCGGCATCGGCTCAACTAACACCAGAGTACAACATCGAGTAAACATAGTCTTACAATCACGCATCAACAACTTTAATACTCGACTAGAGGCTGCAGTCCTATCACATATCGTGACTCCTCAACCATCACAATCAATCAATATTGAGCAGTGGCCAATGCCGAAAAATATAGTGCTTGCCGATCCAGAATTCAATCGTCCTGATAAAATAGATATTTTACTGGGTGCAGAATTTTACCACCAATTAATGTCAGCAGGGCAGATCAAACTGGGAAATGATTTGCCAACTCTCCAAAACACATTATTGGGTTGGGTTATTGCCGGCAAGGTGGGAGGACATGAGCCATCAACTGCATTGTGTGGCATGTGCACAGACGACGACACCAATCTCGAAGATGCCATTGCTCAACTTTGGGATCTGGAAAATCTAAGTCAGGTTGACAAAATCTTATCAACCTCAGAAAAGTACTGCGAAGATCATTTTGCCCAAACAAATACAATCGACAAGAGTGGAAGATTCATGGTAAAAATTCCATTTTGTGACAACCCTGACACATTGGGAGAATCACACCACATCCTAGTCAACAGATTTCTTGCGCTGGAAAGACGTTTATCCAAGGAACCTGAAATAAAAGCACAATACACAAGTTTTTTGAAGGAATATGAAGCATTGGGTCATATGACACAAATAGATGTGAATTCCATTTCATCTCCAAATTATTTTATTCCTCACCACTGCATCCTTAGACCGGAAAGCGCTACTACAAAACTTCGAGTGGTCTTTGATGCTTCTACAAAAACATCAACTGGTACATCCCTGAATGATATAATGCACACAGGACCTACAGTGCAAAGTGAGCTCTTCTCCATACTACTTCGTTTCCGTTTACCGCGGTTTGTATTCACAACTGACAGAGAAAAGATGTATAGGCAGTTTATCATGCATCCGGAAGATAGAAAATTCCAAATCATCATCTGGAGGGAAAACCCAACAATGCCAATTAAATATTATCAGCTAAACACCATCACATATGGAACTCGTTCGGCACCCTATTCAGCAACAAAATGTCTACAAACAATACCCGTATGGAGCACAGTTCCTGCTGAAAAATTTTTATGTGGATGACGGAATCGGAGGAGCTGATAGCTTGCATGCAGCTTTGACAATTCAAACGGAATTAAAACACATACTAAGCCCGCATGGTCTCAAACTACAAAAATGGACTGCAAATCACCAACAGCTACTACAAAACACTGCAGAACAACAACAAGAAGTAAATATTGATTTTAACAACGAGAACCAAACTGTAAAAACCCTAGGCTTAACATGGATGCCAAAAACTGACAAATTCTGTGTCAAGGTCTCCCTCAGGGAAATTAAACACATTACCAAACGCATAGTAAGCTCAGATTTAGCCAGGCTATTTGATCCGTTGGGTTTACTATCAATAATTGTAGTCACCGCAAAAATATTTATCCAAGGGCTGTGGCAACTTAAACTAGGCTGGGATGATGAGCTACCAGAAGACCTTCGGGCGCGGTGGATGACATTTCGCAATGAATTAAAACATATAGACAATCTAAAGATACCTCGACATATGTTTGAAGGACACATAACATCAAAAATACAAATTCATGCCTTTGCAGATGCTTCAGAAAAGGCATATGGTGCTGCGGTTTACATAAGATCAGTTATAAAGAACACTCAAGTAATCGTAAGACTATTAGGTGCAAAATCACGTGTAGCACCCTTAAAACATCAAACCCTACCTCGCCTCGAACTATGTGCAGCATTGTTAGCTGCTCAGTTAACATCAAGAGTCAAAAAGGACTTAAACTTTGAAGACACTCCCACATACTTATGGACAGATTCAGAGATCGTTTTAGCCTGGATCCATTCACAATCATCATTATACCAAACTTTCGTGGCCAACCGAATAGCAGCAATTCAAGAAATATCCATCACTGAGCAGTGGCGACATGTGAGATCAAAAGACAATCCTGCAGACGTCTTGTCACGTGGTCTATCCCCAAAAAAATTAAGCGAACACCCCCTATGGTTCTACGGGCCCATGTTCCTTTGTGGGCAAAAGGAAAATTGGCCACAAAAATTCGCAAAGACTGAAGACAGCCGTCATGAGCATGACATGGAGCGGAAAAGGGTGACCGTAGTTACAGCCGCAAAGGATACCTCAGTAGATATAATCTACAACATAAAACACAACGGTTCATTTCAAACACTCCAAAGGGTTGTAGCTTACATGCTACGATTCATCAATCACACAAGAAAGATTAACCAACATAAGGAACTAAACTTAGAGTGCCAAGAATTAGAACAGGCTCTCACACTCATTGTGCGTGTAATGCAACGATCGGATTTTGAAGAAGATTTGAAGCATTTGAAACGGCACGGCGAAGTATACCGAGGAAGTCCATATAGCAATCTCACCCCCTTCTTGGATACTAACGGCATCATCAGAGTAGGAGGACGGTTGAAATCATCAACACTGCCATACGACGCAAAACATCCAATGCTAATTCCCTACAATGACCCAATAACAAAATTGATACTGCGAATGACACATGAGAAAAATCGGCACTGTGGGCCTCAAGCACTCTTATCACATGTAAGACAAAGGTATTGGCCAGTCAAGGGTAAAACAGCGGCACGATCAATTGTCCAACACTGCGTACGATGCTCCAGAGCCAAACCACACTTACTCAGTCAAATCATGGGTAACTTACCTGCAACCCGCGTTACACAAGCTCGACCTTTCATCAACTCCGGTGTTGACTTTTGTGGTCCGCTTTGGATTCATTATAAGTTACGAGGCAAAAGACCCCAAAAGGCATACATTGCTGTGTTTTGTTGCTTCGCCACTAAAGCGGTTCACCTAGAATTGGTTAGTGACTTAACCACCGAAGCCTTCATGGGAGCACTAAGACGATTCACCAGCAGGCGAGGTCATTGTAAAGAGCTATACTGTGACAACGCAACTAATTTTGTGGGTACAAAAAATCAACTTACAGAATTATCAGATTCGATTTATTCAATTTCGGCCGCAAGTAAGATCAGCAAAGAATGTTCATCCAGAGGTATAACGTTTCACTTCATACCACCACGCGCACCACACTTTGGCGGCTTATGGGAAGCTGCCGTCAAGTCAGCCAAAAATCTTTTGCTCAAGAGTGTAGCAACAGCATCTTTGACATACGAGGAACTAGATACCATTGTAATAGAAATTGAAGGCATTCTCAATTCACGACCAATTACTCCCATGTCAAACAACCCCAATGATTTGGCCGCATTAACACCTGGTCACTTTCTAATTGGGGAACCACTGAACTCCCAGGTAAATTTAAGTGCTAAACAAACAAAGATGAGTCTATTGACAAGGTGGAAATTGGTTACCTACTTAAAGGATGAGTTTTGGAAGCGCTGGTCACGGGAATACTTGTGCGAACTACAGTATCGACATAAGTGGAAAACGCGAAACGCCAACGTACAGCCCGGTGATATGGTCATAGTGAAGGAAGACAACACATCTCCCCTGAAATGGCCGTTGGCTAGAATAGTAAAGGTGCATCAAGGGGATGATGGTCTGGTCCGAGTGGCGGATGTTAAAACAGCATCTGGTGTCTGCAGAAGACCAATTGCACGGTTGGCACCGTTGCCAATTCACGGCACTGAGTCCGATGAAACTTCCGATCATGGAGATGTCGATATGGATGAAAGTAATATGCCAGAGAATACCAGAAAGAAAAGGCGGGTGTCCAGGCCTATTAATATGATGACTACCTTAATCTCACTAGTGTTGCTGCCATTAGTCCTTGGAGCACAAGTTCATAACACGCAGTTTGGTGCTCAGCTTGGCATACATTTTGAAGACATTGGATCAGCATCCATTTCATCCTCAGATTGGCAGATCTTAATTTATTATGACTTGCAGGAATTTTGGTCCGAATTGGCCATATTTGCAAATGGGACCAGGGCTTTAAGCGGTTTATGTGACGACATGGAAGAAAAATCGACATGTCAGAACCTAGTAAAATATTTTGAACATACTAAAAATGAATTACATATGAGTAGCACTCTACTGTCAGGCAGAAGACATAAAAGGGGGGCAATCGATTTAGTGGGGAACATCGCACACTCACTATTTGGCGTACTCGACTCAAAGTATGCAGAAGAAATGGCAAACACAATCTCACAAGTTAAGGAAAATGAAGCACATCTGCTCAGCCTTTTAAGAAATCAAACGTCAATTGTAGACTCTACCATGAATATCTTGAAGTCAGACCAAGTAATAAAAAAAAAGTTTGATCAAATCGACCAACAAATCTCACAAGTATATAATAAGATACACAACGACAGTAAGGAATTATATCAGGAAAGAATATACCGAATTTTCTCATCACTATGCATTCAACTAACAATCACTGCGTCAAATTTACAACACACGCAGTCTTCAATACTGGATATTCTTACAAATACTCACCACGGGACTATAAGTCCGCTCATCCTCACTCCGTATCAATTGCAACAGGAAATAGAAAAAATAAGAATGCATTTGCCCGAGTCACTCGAATTGCCTGTAAAACGGAATGATGCATTACGATTGTACAAACTGATGAAAGTTCAAGGTGGACTAACGAATAACACAGTACTATTTCGGATCAATTTACCATTAGTCAACCGGAACCAATTTGTATTATTCAACCTTGTACCAGTGCCAAATTGGATTAACAATACCTTACTATCAATAAAACCATGCTCTTCCCTTCTGGCTGTCAATGTTATCCGTCGTCAGTATTTCACCATGGATAAAAGTGAACTTAATTTATGCTCTGTTATTGAAGAAGATAGATTTGTATGTTCCAAAATGCAGATCCAACATGAATCAGGTTCACCAATATGCGCCTGCGAAATTAGTTTATTGCACAATGAAACTAATGCTGAGTGTCCAGTGAAGCAGATAAACGACGCTAATGTTTGGATACCTCTCCACCAGCAGAATAAATGGATTTACGCATTACCCACGGCAACTCATACAACGGCTGTGTGTAAAAGAGATATCACTCAATTTACCTTAAAAGGGTCAGGCTTACTTTACGTGGAACCAGAATGCACTCTTAAAAATAAGTTCATATCAATACAAGGCCAACAGACATTATCCAGTTCGCTTAAGGCATCATACACCACGCTTTGGCCAATTACAGAACAAACCCATGCAACACATCTAAAGTCAATTCTCAATAAAATACATACAAGCGAGTACAGTCCACCCATACAAAACCTAACTGACTTGCAAAGGCGCAGGAGATACTCCAGCTACCAAATAGAATTGAGTCCCATAATTACCATCACATGACTGTCGGTTATTCAGCCTTAACAATTGCTTGCTGCCTTTTAATATATCTAATTGTTAGGCAAAAATGTAAACACCACCCAATTCCAGCACCTCGCAAACAACATGCAACATCAGACTTCACGGTGCATCTTTGATCAACATCAGTAACAGACCCTCATAAGGCTACAACAGAAATCCACACAGTGATACCAATGCAGCAGACTCCAACATCAACTCTATATTTTGAGCTGCGCTCAACGGGGGGAGAATGTTAATACATACTTTGTTACTTTGCTATTTTAGAAAATTTACATACATACTTTTTATTTTGTCTCAGTAATAATTGCAACTTAATTCTTAATATTTGTTTTGTTTTGTAAATTCAGCTTATTTTGCACACTTTTATTTTTTTTTGTTAATAATTGTAACTTAACTCTCATACCTTTTCATCTATTCAGCTTATTTTAGAGTTCATTGAATTGCATACCTTTTATTTTTGTCTTATTCACAATTGCAACTTGATATTTTGTTTGGTTTGTTTTAGAATTTTTTAACTTTAATTAATTACGCTTATACAGTAATTTATAAGTTTCAAGGTTATTTGTTTGGTAAAAATCTGGTTCAATGTACTATTAGTTTATAACTAAATATGATGTAAGCATATTTTTTATGGCAAATGAGGTAAATATTTTATTGTTAAATTAGTATATAAGTTGGAAAAATTAATCAATAAAAACACTCTTATTTTGAAAGTATTACAAGTCTTTTATTTAAGAGTAAACAACACAGTTTCAAGTGCTGTTGTTGTATCAAACCACCGAATCCAATATAGTTTAAGTGCTATTATTGGCAACTCCAGTTACTCAAATCCAGTCCAATATAGTTTAAGTGCTATTATTGGACAAATCCTAGTGGTTGAACCCAGCTCAATAAGGTTTATGCATTTTTATTGAACAATAATAATAATAATAATAATAAAAATAATAATAATAATAATTATAATAATGATAATAATGATAATAATAATAATAATAATAATAATAATAATAATAATAATAATAATAATAATAATAATAATAATCATAATAATAATAATAATAAAAATAATAATAATCATAATAATAATAATCATAATAATAATAATAATATTAATAATAATAATAATAATAATAATAATAATAATAATAATAATAATCATAATAATAATAATAACACTGTACAACAAAATAAAATTTTTTCAAAAATTACAAGGTCCGGGCTATAAATTCTGATAGAGGAGACAAAAAAAAGATATACGTGTATCGGCATTTTGAAAGTTTACATCTGGATTTCATTTGAGAGGGGGTTAAAATTTCCCAGCTCTGGCACATTCTTATTGTTAAACGGCATAAGAAACAATGTGACCCTTACATTTTAGGTAAAAAATGTGTTCAGCAAATTTATGTAAAATGTTGCGGAGAACATTTTTGTAGATATGTTAACCCTCTAACTCCTCAAGATATGGGTCCTTTTTGTCCTTCTTTTAAAAAATAGCAAAAAACACCATTAAAACAGGGTTTTAGAGAGTTAAAATGTTCCACAAAAACATTACCCGTTAAATTTTACTATAAGTCCCTGAATACACCAAAAAGGAAAATTCAACCATAAAGTCAGAAATAAGACGCAACAAAAGAGAGCTTAGGGTTAATTTCGCATTTATTAAGAATTTTGTTTTAAATCAAATTTGGATAGCATTAATTACATTTTTTTTTAGCTCTAGGCAATTCCACTTCATTATCATACAATGTCCGGCATATTTCAGCGATAAGCGAATGAATGCTTTTACCTTTATAGCGTCCTTCAATGAGTGCGCATTTCTGATGAAATTTTTCACCATGCTCATCAGATTCTGTTGACAACTGGTTCTCAAAGTAATACATATGGGAATTTAAAAAATGAATTTTTGTTGACATATGAACGCAATAAAAGGTTCCTGTTTCAGCGATTGCTCCATCAACATAATGACTAGGACTTCGAAGTTGTAGCACAGGTACTGGGAGTTCGTCAGAATGCGGAAATGGCAGCATGGCACAGTTTTGTATACAAAACTCTTTCGCCTATATCTATTCAATTTTAATATGGCACATGTAGCACGTAGCGTCATTATGTTCACCTGGATCTAACCACCGCATAGGAATACCAAACTGCATTGAATTTCGTTGGCCTTCAGCGAGAGTTCAAAAATAAAACTATAGTTTTAGAACAAAAAAAAAAAATTATTAGCTTTGGACCACAAAATTAAGCCATTATAACAAATAAAAAATAAGAAAAAAAACATCAAGAGAAAAAATTGGAGCTCGCCCATATCTTCCGAGGTACGGAGCTTAGAAATTTTCTAACTTTTTTAAATATCAATATGGATATCATTTTAAAGCTTTTGAAAAGATCTTTAAGGAAATAGCATTAAGAGCTGATGAAATTTTTATGTAAAATAATATATATGCAGTACCAAATTTTTTTTAATTCTCTGTCACCCCAATATTTGCTTTTTTATTGGAATTACTTCACTGAACTAGATTTACAAATACTATATGGTGAAGGGTATATAAGATTCGGCATAGCCGAATATAGCGCTCTTACTTGTTATTTACAATCTTTAAGAGGAGAAATAATTTTGCGAAGTAATTGAAAATGTATTTATGGCCTCAATAAGGTGTTGTTTAATCATTATTCTGAAAACAATTATTTTACGATTATAAAAAATACAGATTCAAGGGGAGTACTCATATAATAAATGCCTAGGACCACTACTTCATAGAATTAAGTATTCTTTACATAATTTATATCCAAAACGGGAACTGAAAACAAATTTTTTTGGTTTTTGTTTTAAATGTAAATTGTATGTAGAAATTATCGTTACTAATCTGTTAGTAAAATTACCCTTTGCTGAATATGGTTAACACCATCGTTAATCGTTCTAGTTGCCAATCATAGAAGGAATGGCCCCGTTGATGGAACACTAAAATAATTTATAGAAAATATTTTAAAGCTTTTTCAAGTATTTAAAATATGACTTGTAAAAATAGTTTAACAGCTTGTTATTCTAGTACCTGGTTTTATTTAGGCACATTCCCAAATTTGTGGAATTTTAACAACCACAATTACTAATTACATTATTTTGTACATCCTAATTGACCTGATTTATCATAAAATTTAATTGCTTTTTCAAATTTGTTATTCTAAATGAAACATTTTCCTTTTAATGTTCAATTGAAATTTTTTTTTTATATTTACCTGTTTGTTTTTTTTTGGTCTATGGACATTCTCGAATTGGTTTTTTCTATAACAGATTTTTTACAACCACGATTATTATCCCTTTTCACATGTAATAAAATGTGGTTTATAAAAGGGCAGTAAGTAATAACAATTTTCGTAAGATAAAGGTTAAAGCATTCATTCGCTTATCGGTGAAATATGCTGGACATTGTATGATAATGAAGTGGAATTGCCTAGAGCTAAAAAAAATGTAAATAATGCTATCCAAATTTGCTTTAAAACAAAATTCTTAATAAATGCGAAATTAACCCTAAACTCTCTTTTGTTGCGTCTTATTTCTGATTTTATGGTTGAATTTTCCTTTTTGGTGTATTCAGGGACTTATAGTAAAATTTAACGGGTAACATTTTTGTGGAACATTTTAACCCTCTAAAACCCTGTTTTAATGGTGTTTTTTGCTATTTTTTAAAAGAAGGACAAAAAGGACCCATATCTTGAGTAGTTAGAGGGTTAGCATTTCTACAAAAATGTTCTCCGTAACATTTTACATAAATTTGCTGAATACATTTTTTACCTAAAATGTAAGGGTCACATGGTTTCTTATGCCGTTTAACAATAAGAATGTGCCAGAGCTGGGAAATTTTAACCCCCTCTCAAATGAAATCCAGATGTAAACTTTCAAAACGCCGATACACGTATATCTTTTTTTTGTCTCCTCTATCAGAAATTATAGCCCGGACCTTGTAATTTTTTGGTGTGTTGTACAGTGTAATAATCGTAATAATAATAATCATAATAATAGTAATAATAATAATTCCGTGCGGAGTTTTCCCAGTCTCCCATCGGACGCGTCCCCAGGTGGCGGATAGGGGAACTCTCGGCTGGTCATTCTGCACCAGCGGAGAAGGTGGTAAATACCACCCGTGGACCAAAATTCTGGGCAGCTGATCACCATGCCTGGTGTAGCTTACGGTGATGGACATGGAGCAGTTATGGCATAAGGCACTGATTCATGGGCTAGCGCGATCACGTCTGGCGCAGCGCAGGGACCTATCTTGGGTCCAGATCTATGGAATTTGATTTACGACGAGATCCTGGGCATAGATATTCCAGGAGAAAGTTAAACCAAGTCATGATAAGGACTCGGGTGTGGCTTGAAGACCACGGTCTGGAGCTTGCCACGAACAAGACCGAGGTTATAGTGATGAAACGAGGGCACATGCCACTTGAGGTTGGCATGCGGATGGGGGATGTTTTCGTGGTGACGCAGAAGGTGGTGAAATACTTGGGCTTAAGACTGGACTGTAGGCTCAATTACTGGGCCCAGATACAGAACGTGGCCAACAAGGCAGCAAGGGTGACGGGTATGCTGAGCAGACTGATGGCGAACATTGGCGGCCCCACGCATAGTAAAAGAAAGTTGATCACGGCGACAACAAACTCCATACTATTGTATGGCAGTGAAATCTGGGGAGATGCGCTAAGATCGAAGGGCAAGCGTAAGGCATTGGAAGCAGTACAGCGCACAGCCGCACTCAGGGTTGCATCGGCCTACCGCACTGTCTGGGGAGCGGTAGTCTTCGTAATTAGTGGGGAAATACCCGTCGACCTCTTGGCCCGTGAGCGGAAGGAGGCATGGGACACAAGAGGGGACAGTGCTGGAAGTAGCGGACGAAGACTGCGGACAATCCAGCGATGGCAGGACAGATTGACTGCAGAGACGCTCGAAAGAAGGACGGCGACCCTCATCCCGTACGTAGGAAGATGGAGTCAGAGGAATTTTGCGGAAGTTAACTACTTCCTAACCCAGTTCCTCTCGGGTCACGGATACTTTCGAAAGTATCTACACCGCATGGGAAAGGTAGATGACCCTAGTTGCACCTAATGCGAAGCGCCGAACGATGACGCTGAGCACACTTTCTTCAACTGCAACAGATGGAAAGCGAAGAGGGACAGCTTAGAAGGGCAGATTGGGGAATTTACCCCCACCAACGTAGATGGCAAAATGCTAGAGTGTGAGAACGGATGGAACGCTGTAAAAAGGTACTGCAAGTGCATCCTTCGAAGGAAGAAGAGAGACGTCGACGCGTCCCAAATTGAGGCCCCCCCACCAGAGACATAAGAAGACGAGCCAATAGCATTATGCTGGCTACAAATATGGTGGTCCCAGACGTGGGAGAGTAGAAAAGTGATCCTTTTGTTGGAAGTCGTTCTGGGCCTTTCCCGAAGTAATGCAGAAAGCGGTTCCGTGAAGGGAGTTTCCCCAGGAGAGGAGGAGGGATTGTTTTAGTGATGTGAACACCACATGACGCAGCTGACGACGGTCAGCACTTTAAACCCTACCTCGCCCTCCAAAAAAAACAAAAAAAAATAATAATAATACCGTGCGGAGTTTTCCCAGTCTCAATTCGGACGCGTTCCCAGGTGGCGGGTAGGGGAACTCTCGGCTGGTCATTCTGGACCAGCGGAGAAGGTGGTAAATACCACCCGTGGACCAAAATTCTAGGCAGCTGATCGCCATGCCTAGTGGAGCTTACGGTGATGGACATGGAGCGGTTATGGCATAAGGCACTGATTCATGGATTTTGACTTGATGCCGCGAGCTGACGACTGCAGTATTCCATCACCTTAGTAGGCAAGAATGACATCTTGCTAAAACGGCTGATGGGCTAATGCTGCAGGCGCCTCCGTCCTGTTAAAACTTTGGCAAGCCTTCAGGTGTAATATGTTCGAAATATACATAGAGAAAATAAAACACAATAATCTTTGGTGTTTGTGTCGCGACAACGTTTTTACAACTCTACCCATATCTTTTATTCAACTTCTTTTTATATTATTTATTAATAATAATTTCTTACATATTAATGTGGTGTCATGAAAGTAATGGTAATACGAGATGCAAATGCAATAATTAAAGAATGCCAAAATATATTTAAAGTCACACGGTATTGCAATAATTTAAAGTCACACGATATTGAAATAATTAAGTGTCACACGGTAATTTGATATCGATATAATTTGGAAATGGAATGTTATATTAAAAGTTTATTGGACATTATACCTTCATAACACCACCCCTCTTAAATAGAAAGGTCTTATAGCGAGCATTGATCAGATGGCAGCCATAAGAGCTTTCTTTACAAATGCTATATAATATGCATTTCTTGAAGAGAAATAATTATAATTTATATTTATTTACCAAAAAAAATATTTAAATAATTAATAAAAAATAAGAGTATTTGCATATGTATATACATATATATGTATATATTTTTGCTTAATTCATAAAATTTTGTTTATATAAATTCTTGTAGTTTAATTTGATATCTTAAAAATAAATTATTATTATTCTACCTTTTTTCTTATTTTATAGTTTTTTTTGTTATTTACTGTGTTATTTTATTAACATACTTGTTACTATGTATTTCTCTTTAGACTATTAAGTTTTCTTTTTTTTTCATATATGTTTATATAGTTGCTAATTTAAGCCTATTTTTATGAACTATTATTTCTTTCTTTTTATCAATTTGTAAAGTGCAATTGTTTTTGTTATCGACTTTTATTACCTTATATGGACCTTTATAAACGTTTTCTAATTTATGACCTTGCTCATTTTTTATAAAAACTTGATCATTAATTTTAATTTGTAATGCCTTTGTATTTTTATCATAGTTTAGTTTTTGTAAATGTTTTGAGTTTTGCAATGCAGATCTTGCATTTTCATTGGCAATTTTGAGTCGGTATCTAACTTCTTTAACATAATCATCAAAATTATATAAAGGTTCTATGATTTTTGAATTCAATAAAGAAAAAATTTCTGGAGTTTTACCAAATATCAATTCAAAAGGGCAATAACTGTGTGTTGTTGATGGGGTTGTGTTGTAACAATAAGTGAAATAGGGTAACCATTGATCCCAATCATTAAGAGACTTAGATACATATGATCTGATAAATTCATTGAAGGTTCGATGTGAACGTTCAACTGTACCCAACGTTTCATGATGATATGGTGTTGAATTTACTAAGTTTATGTTAAGTAGTTTTAATAATTCCTGTAGTACTTCATTTTTAAATTCAGTACCCATATCAGTTAAAATTTTATGGACGGGTCCATAAATAAGAAATAAATTTTCAAAAATTGCTTTTGCTACAGTTTTAGCAGTTTTGTTTGGAACTGGGATGCTTATTAAATATTTTGTTAGATCACACACTATTGTTATTATGTATTGTTGTCCATGTTCGGTAATAGGTAATGGTCCTATCGTGTCAATCACTACTGTATCAAAAGGTCTCATTGGTGTTGGTGTTATAATTAGGGGTTGTTTAATATTCCTATTTGTTTTGTTCCGTTTACATGTTTCACAGGCCTTTACATACTTTGCGACATATTTAGTAATATTTTTCCAATAAAAATACCTTCTAATTTTGTTAATCATTCGAGTTATCCCTGGGTGGCCACCTAGCAGGGGGTCCTCGTGGAATTTTCTTAATATTTCTTGCTTCTCTGTTTCATCTGTAATTTCTGTAACTGATGGTGTAAGCGCTATTTTAATGTGTTTTAAAAACTTATTGCCCAATTCTTTAAAATCTTTTATAGGTACCTTTTCAAACATCTTATCATTTAATCTCATTTGCAATTTTTTAATGTGAATATTATTGGCTTGCAACTCAAGCTCTTGGAAAAATTTACCTAAGTCTATTTTTCCATTAATAACATAAACATTAGCTTTAAATTTAAATATAATTTTACTTCCTCTTTTAACATCACATCCTTGGATGTGGGTTATTATATTGGGAAGCTTTCTAAATTGGCGCGCCGATATATTTTCATAAATTTTTGGTTGGGCTTGTTCTCTATCTTTCTCTCTTTTCTGCACTTGTTGCTTGGACCTAGTTGTTACCATCATTACATTACAGGCTTCTATATCTTCAAAGGTAATTCTTGACAATGCGTCAGCTGCGTAATTTTCTCTCCCCTTAATATATTCTATATCGAAATTGTATTCCTCCAGATCTAAACGCACTCTCATCAACTTAGAAGATGGGTTTTTCATCGAAAATAAATATGTTAGAGGTCTGTGGTCTGTTTTAATTATGAATTTTCGTCCATAGACGTAAGGTCTAAAGTGATTAAAAGCCCAATGAATGGCCAGAAGTTCTTGTTCAATAGTTGCCTTATTACTTTCGCCTTTTGTGAATGTTCTTGATGCATATGCTATGGGCAACAATGTCCCCTCGTGTTGCTGACTCAACACGGCACCACATGCCAACTTACTTGCGTCTGTGGTAATGTAGAATGTTTTTGTGAAGTCCGGATACTGTAGGATTGGTGGAGATATTAGGGTGTTTTTCAAATAATTAAATGAATCTTCGCATTTATCCGACCAATGGAATGGTGCGTTTTTTTTTTTGTTAGATTTGTTAATGGTTTACTGAAATGTGCGAAATTTGGAATGAACTTTCTATAGTAGTTAGCAAAGGCCACAAAACGTTTAGTTTCATTACCATCCTTAGGCCTAGGATAATTTTTAATAGTATCGTATTTATTACTGTCCGGTAAAATTCCCTGAGACGTACATTTATGACCTAAAAATGTGACCTCATGACAAAAGAACCTGCACTTATCAGGATGCAATGTAAGATTATACTTTCTGCAAGTATGAAAAACTTCTCTTAAATTTTTAATCATATGAGCTTAGAGCATCCGATTACTATAATATCGTCCATATACAAAAATGCAGTTGACGGTTTTAAACCAGCAAATGCTAGTGACATCATTCGTTGAAATGAGTTAGGTGAGATTTTGAGTCCAAAAGGTAACCTCTTAAACCTAAATGAACCTTTGGGTGTTGAAAAGGAGGTAATATCCCTCGAACCATCTTCCAATTCGATTTGGTGAAATCCAGACATTAGATCCAATGTTGAGAAGTATTTAGCTCTTCCAAGCTGATCGAGTATATCGTCTATTCTTGGGAGAGGAAATTTGTCGCACAAAAGTTTTTTGTTTACCTGTCGATAATCAATTACCAGACGCCACCTCTTATCACCGCTACCTTCCAAAGATTTCTTTGGAACCAATAACACTGGACTGTTATAAGGCGAAACAGAGGGCTCAACTAAATCACCTTTAATTAACTTATCAACTTGCCTCTCAATCTCTTCTTTCTGTGTTTCCGGAATTCTATAGTTTTTTATATATATCGGTGTTTCATCCACTATACGCAATTTTTGTTTATAAAAATTGTTTGTAGATACCGGTTCGGTTTCCAACCCAAACACGTCAGTAAATTCGGCACACAGAGCCAAAAGGTCATTCTTTGCAATTCGCGGGCAATTTACCATCAGTCTTTCTAAAATCTCATTAGACCTAGAATTTTTTATAGTTGTGTCTATTGTTTTAGTCTCGTATTGAGACAGAGGCTCATATTTTATATTTTTTAAGGATATTATTTTCGAAGAATTAGATACATTCATTACGCATACCACCGGGCTATTGAGATTTGTAATAGTATTTGGGATAAAGACTTCCTTTTCTACTGTTTGATGTGGAATAAATATATCGTCTATTCCCTGTTGTAATTTTATTTTCCGTACCACCTCTGATCTTGGTGGTATAACAATAGTGTCTTGAATCGGACCTGTTACTATGGGGATTTCCATTTGAATGGTGC
The DNA here is from genome assembly GCA_916610165.2 of Gymnosoma rotundatum. Classification (NCBI taxonomy): domain Eukaryota; kingdom Metazoa; phylum Arthropoda; class Insecta; order Diptera; family Tachinidae; genus Gymnosoma; species Gymnosoma rotundatum. The sequence goes on from OU744339.1 coordinate 63,103,790, forward strand.
TATTTATGGGACAGATTACAAAGAAGTTATCCCTTGAATGGAAGTCAATTATACAATTGTGTGCCCTAATGAAGTCAAGTCCCAAAACTCCATCGCATGGGATTGAGAAATCATCAGGTACAACGTGAAATTCATGTTTTAGTTTAAAGTTGTTGAGGCACAACCAACCTTGAGTTACGCCGATCGTGAATTGACTACCCTCGCCTATGCCTTTTAATTCATTAACTATATTACCATCAATTGGTCCTTTAACACTCCCATGTTTTAATAAGGAGATATCTGCGCCAGTATCTATTAAGAATGTTAGTGCCTGTATACTTCCCGTAAGGGAGAGGTTAACAAAAGCACTGAGGTTCAGATTCAAAGTCAAGATATGTCCTATTCTTCCCCCAGTGTTATCTGGGGGTCCTCGGGGTTTCCCGAGACCCTATTCATAACCCTCATGTCCGCATACTGTCTGGAATTAGTATGTTGCCTACTAGTTCTACTGTGGTTGTTATTTGAGTTTGGCCGGTAATTGTTTTGTCTATTAACTCTTCGGGGGTTTCCCCTGTTAGTTTGCTGGTAATGACGATCTCCACGGTATGTATGAGATCCTTGATTGTTATAATTCAGGCGCCCATTTGGGTATCTTTGCCTGCCCCATCGGTATCTACCACGCAGTTGTAAGACATTTGATACACTTGATTGGTGTATATCTGTGCTCATAATTTTTTCTGTTATTTGGTCTATTGTATCAAAGGTAGCTGCTTCAATGATGATTCTTGTTCAATCATTATTTAGATTCTTCGCGAGGGCTTTTACAGTTGCCTGTACGGCATACTTGTTTGCTATTTGTGGTGGTAAGCCATCTGAAATATATGCGTTTGATAACATTTTCGAGAGCTCGTCTATTTCTTGGGCATATACGCTGTTTGGTTTACTTCCCTGGCGTGCGGTCATTAATTTGGATACTAATATGTCAGTGGAGTCTCCCTTTATTACCGTTTTCAATTTGTCTGCAATGGCTGCAATGGACGTTAAATCGTTGATTGATATGCGAGCTGTCCCGCTGATTTTTGTCTGTATTATTTGTACTGCAAGATTTTCATGGGTTTCTTTCAGTGATTCTAACAGGTTCAAAGCATCAAGAAATTTTTGAAGGTTCTTAAATTTACCATCAAATTCCGGTAGGATTTTAGTGGCTAATTCTATGAATTTAATGAGCAGTGTTATTAAAAGTATTTACTATTGTATTAAAGTGGATTTCTATTAAATGCAGATGATATTCTATTACTGCTCTGCTAGGCAGTTTCTGTTTGTTTAAACATTTGAAGGACCGGAGGAATTTGCTTTGATTTTCATGAAATTGTTGAGATAACTGTTCCCAATTAGGGCATTTTGCGTTTTGCATTTGCAATGGGTCAGGTTTTGATAATGTCAGCTGTTATAGTCAGACATATGACTGGAATAATTTTCCCATATTTATATTTCCTTTTTCTCTTAATATTTTGCCAAATCGTACTCTTAATAATTTATTGTTAAATAATTAATATTGTCATATAAAGGTTAATTATAACAAGTTAGATGTTTATTTTGTTTTCAATAAAAATATTTCAAAAAAAATTCTGCATTTGACACTATTGCCTATCTTAAATAATTATACTATAATAAATTTTTCTTTTGTTACTTATCCATTTTTTTTTTTTTTTGTTGGTGTTGCTGGTGTTGATATTGGTGTTGTTGTTCCTGGAGTACAACATTGGCTTCTCCTCGGCGTGGAGAGCATACATCCCATGGCGTGGGGATGCTTTTTCCTTCTCTTTTTTTTTATATTGTTATACTTTTTTTTTTATATTGTTAACTTTGTTGCAATGTTGAAACTGTTTTCTACTAAATTTATTTCTTACATAGTTATATTTTTTTTTTTTTTGTTAGCTTTATTATTTTTTCACGTTTTAAAGCTCTAAAGTTGGTTTTATATTTTTGCAGAGTTCTTCTTTTGTTCTTGTTTTTTTTTTTATATATATTATTATTTTTATTTTCTGCTGTTTATGCAATATTTATACAATTCACTGTCTGTATAAGTTCACTTTATTTGTAATATATTAATTTATGAAATAGAATTATTAATTATTAATTATTTGATTTATAAAAGATATTTTAATTTATTTTATTTTATTTATTACTGCACTGTTAAAAGTTTTTTTTTTTTTTTTTTTATAATACATTTGCTGTGGTTCACTTATACTTGGGGCTGTCGGTGTTGTCCCCTTTGCATATCTTTGATTGTTTTGCATACTAATTTAACCAGGTAGATAATTACCATTGCTACTGCTAGCAACAGAGCCATAATTTCGATGTGACTCATGCCCTCGGTTGTCTTATCAACGTTGTCCTCCTTCATAGTTTCCAATATTTTTTCTAATTGTTTATTGTCGTTTTCTTCCTGATTTTTCCCTACCTCGTAGCCTGCTACTAGCAATGGGATGGTTGACAGTATTTTTTTCCACCAAGTCATTTTAGCTTAGTTTAAGTATATATTTTTTAAAAGGTTTTGTTTTTAATTTATCATTTTTAACAGAAACTTTATATGCATACTTCTTGAATCACTTTGTCATTCTTTTAAATTTTTAATTCATCTTTAACAAAAAGACAAATTATTTTGTTTTAGTTCACGTCTTAATTAACACTTTTCACTTGTCACGGTCGCCATGTAATATGTTCGAAATATACATAGAGGAAATAAAACACAATAATCTTTGGTGTTTGTGTCGCGACAACGTTTTTACAACTCTACCCATATCTTTTATTCAACTTCTTTTTATATTATTTATTAATAATAATTTCTTACATATTAATGTGGTGTCATGAAAGTAATGGTAATACGAGATGCAAATGCAATAATTAAAGAATGCCAAAATATATTTAAAGTCACACGGTATTGCAATAATTTAAAGTCACACGATATTGAAATAATTTAGAGTCACACGATAATTTGATATCGATATAATTTGGAAATGGAATGTTATATTAAAAGTTTATTGGACATTATACCTTCATAACACAGGTACGTTCCCCATACGTCACCACTAGGTTGGTGGGGCAGGTTCAGTTGAGGAATCCTGATTAGTTCCCGTCCTGGCTCTGAACTCCGTTGCCCATGAAGCGCAGAGTCAACCCTCGCATGGCCTCCCTGATTTCATAGATAACCATGGGGACTTATAGGGAAACTGTACTTCCGTATGGGGATAGGGGCCTGAAGTCGGGACCCAATAAAATCGATATGGAGACAATTTTTAAAAAACCGGAGAGGAATGGAGAGACGACGATGAAACAAGGAGAGATGGGAATGACACGGTTGCTCAAAGAGGAGCCTTTAGGAGGAGCAGCTTGCTGCAAAGGTCGCCACCGGCAAGGCGCGCACCGACACCGATTGCGGCTAGAAGTGGAGCATCTCATGTTGGGATCATAAATGTCGGGGCGTTATCCGAAACCCCCACAGATGGTGGGCTGCAAACGGGTAACGGAAGTTGGAGGAAAGATGCTTCCAGTACCGGAACTGGAGACACAACGACTGTGCAGCGCACACCCACTGGCATCAGCGCGACGGAGGAACAGCTTTCCACTCCCACCTTTGCGGGCGGTAACGCGGCCTGTCTGGTGACGGCTCCCAGTGCAGACGGCGAGTCAGGCGTAAAAGCAGGGTATTCTCCTCGGCTTGAGCTTATCCGAAAAATGAGGAGAATGGAGGAGGATGCGATATCCCAATGCAGATTGGTGCTAGACAGCATGCAGCGGGCGTTCAACCGCCAAAAAAAAACAACAGCAGCGATGTAAAGGCTGGTGTATCCAAAATGTCCGAACTGCCGGATGTCACGCTGAACTACAAGCGTGCGTGGAAGGCGGCAGAAGAGGAAAAGAGCCTCACGGACTCAAGAAGGACCGCTGCTGCACAGCTCGTTTCGGATACTCCGACTACGGGAACCGCAAACCCGAAACGAGCGGCCACCAGCCCGGTTGTGACCGAGAGCTCTAAAAAAGCTAGGAAAAAAAGAGCCCAATGGGAGAGTAACTGAGACTCCAGAAAAGGGCGAAGGAACCTAGCGGACTGTCACTAAAAAGGGCAGTAGGAAAAAGCATTCAGAAAGGCCATCAGAGCCTAAGAAGAGGAATAATAATAATAATGATAATAATAATAAAAATAATAATAATAATAATAATGATAATATTAATAATAATAATATTAATATTAATAATAATAATAATCATAATAATAATAATAATAATAATAATAATAATAATAATAATAATAATCATAATAATAATAATCATAATAATAATAATCATAATAATAATAATAATAATGGTAATAATAATAATCATAATAATAGTAGTAATAATAATTCCGTGCGGAGTTTTCCCAATCTCCCATCGGACGCGTCCCCAGGTGGCGGATAGGGGAACTCTCGGCTGGTCATTCTGGAAAAGCGGAGAAGGTGGTAAATACCACCCGTGGACCGAAATTCTGGGCAGCTGTTCACCATGCCTGGTGGAGCTTACGGTGATAGACATGGAGCAGTTATGGCATAAGGCACCGATTCATGGGCTAGCGCGATCACGTCTGGCGCAGCGCAGGGATCTATCTTGGGTCCAGATCTATGGAATCTGATTTACGACGAGATCCTGGGCATAGATATTCCAGGAGAAAGTTAAACCAAGTCATGATAAGGACTCGGGTGTGGCTTGAAGACCACGGTCTGGAGCTTGCCACGAACAAGACCGAGGTTATAGTGATGACACGAGGGCACATGCCACTTGAGGTTGGCATGCGGATGGGGGATGTTTTCCTGGTGACGCCAAAGGTGGTGAAATACTTGGGCTTAAGACTGGACTGTAGGCTCAACTACTGGGCCCAGATACAGTACGTGGCCAACAAGGCAGCAAGGGTGACGGGTATGCTGAGCAGACTGATGGCGAACATTGGCGGCCCCACGCATAGTAAAAGAAAGTTGATCACGGCGACAACAAACTCCATACTGTTGTATGGCAGTGAAATCTGGGTAGATGCGCTAAGATCGAAGGGCAAGCGTAAGGCATTGGAAGCAGTACAGCGCACAGCCGCACTCAGGGTTGCATCGGCCTACCGCACTGTCTGGGGAGCGGTAGTCTTCGTAATTAGTGGGGAAATACCCGTCGACCTCTTGGCCCGTGAGCGGAAGGAGGCATGGGACACAAGAGGGGACAGTGCTGGAAGTAGCGGGCGAAGACTGCGGACAATCCAGCGATGGCAGGACAGATTGACTGCAGAGACGCTCGAAAGATGGACGGCGACCCTCATCCCGAACGTAGGAAGATGGAGTCAGAGGAATTTTGGGGAAGTTAACTACTTCCTAACCCAGTTCCTCTCGGGTCACGGATACTTTCGAAAGTATGTACACCGCATGGGAAAGGTAGATGACCCTAGTTGCACCTACTGCGCAGCGCCGAACGATGACGCTGAGCACACTTTCTTCAACTGCAACAGATGGCAAGCGGAGAGGGACAGCTTAGAAGGGCAGATTGGGGAATTTACCCCCACCAACGTAGTTGGCAAAATGCTAGAGTGTGAGAACGGATAGAACGCTGTAAAAATATACTGCAAGTGCATCCTTCGAAGGAAGAAAAGAGACGTCGACGCGTCCCAAATTGAGGCCCCCCCACCAGAGACATAAGAAGACGAGCCAATAGCATTATGCTGGCTACAAATATGGTGGTCCCAGACGTGGGAGAGTAGAAAAGTGATCCTTTTGTAGGACGTCGTTCTGGGCCCTTCCCGAAGTAATGCAGAAAGCGGTTCCGTGAAGGGAGTTTCACCAGGAGAGGAGGAGGGATTGTTTTAGTGGAGTGAACACCATGTGACGCAGGTGACGACGGTCGCTGTATATGCGAAAGCATTTTAAACCCTACCTCGCCCACCAAAAAAAAAAAAAGAAAAAAAAAATAAATAAATTATAATAATAATAATAATAATAACAATAATAATAATAATAATGATAATAATAATAATAATTCCGTGTGCCCAGGGTATCTTTCCCAAACAGTGGAAGATACAGAAGCTTGCGTAGATCAACAAGGGTAGAGGCGATCCGGCACAGCCTTCAGTATATCGCCCCCTCTGCATGCTGGACACTGCCGGGAAATTACTGGAGAAACTGCTTCAACGCAGGTTATCAGATTCCGTCAGGATTGCTGGAGGACTGTCGGAAAGGCAACACGGCATTTTGAAAGCGCTAGTTAATTTCCAATTATAGGAAATGAGTAAAAAAATATATTTTCTTTTTTCTGCACCAGAAAAATGTACGTTTCTTTATTAAATATATTCTTAAGACTATCTATCCTATTTTTCTTAGCATCTGTTTATATTAATAATTATGTTTAATGTTTCTTTGTCCTAACTCAAAATATGTTTTTCTTTGTTTAGGTTACTAGTACCTTTTTTTATCAGTAAAACATGTTTTGAGTTATTTGTATTAAGTTAGAAAAGAAAGAATGTGTTTCTTATCGTTACAATAGTTATATTTATGATGTTTGCCTTATCTCTAGCTTAGAATAGTTATATTTGAGTTTATGGATTTATCATCTTTTATTACTATCTTAGTTATATTTGAATTTATGGATTTGTTATTACTATCTTTAAATAAGAGATGTTAACTCGCGAACGCTCGGAAAACGGAGCTTTTGCTCTTCACGAGAAGAAACAAGATTCCGGCCTTTCCGCTACCACTCCTTAATGGAGTGGAGCTTGGGTTGTCTGACAGAGCGAAGTATCTAGGTATCATCCTGGACTCCAAATTGTCGTGGACCCCAAATGTCCGCTTTAGGGCGGACAGAGCCTCAGTGGCTTTGTATGTGTGTAGGAGGGCCATAGGCAAACACTGGGGTATTAACCCGAGGACGTCGTACTGGCTCTTTGACACGGTGATAAAACCTATACTAATGTATGGGGCGCTTGTATGGTGGCCCGCATTAGGCAAACTGGCTAACTGCAGTATATTGAACAGGGTATTGCGCACCTCGGCCTTGATGGTCAATGGTGCAATACGCAGCACCCCGTCGAGGGCCCTTTTCACAATGCTGCACTGGCTGCCGGTTGATCTCATGGCCAAACAATTGGCGATGAACTCGGCGGTCAGACTGGATGCATCGGTGGCGTGGAGGTCAAGGGACTTTGGACATGCGGCCATCTTCGCCCATCCTCGGTTATTCCTGACAACATCGATTACTGCACTCCCAACCCCATGTCTGACATTGATTTCGTGGCATCAACGTTAGGCACGTCGAGTATGCCTCGTGGAGATGTGCTTGATGTCTATACTGACAGGTCAAAATCGGACACGAGGGTCGGGGGGCGTCTTCATCCCTAGACTTAGGATCAGGATCAAGTTCAGGCTTAATGATCAATGTAGCGTGGTAGAGGCTCAGAGATCTCAGCCATTAGAAGGGCGGCTTGTGGATGAGGTACCACAGGATATACGGAGAGGATATCCGGATTTTTACTGACAGTAAGGCCGCGATTAACTCCCTATCAGGTGTCTAAACGACATCCAGATTGGTTCGTGAATGCCGGACATCTCTCAGCGAGCGTACCCGGAAATATGGTCGCGGACGAACTCGCCAGACTTGGAGCCCGGTTGGAAGACCGAGAAATAGATCCACTGGTGGGGGTCCCTTTAAGCTGCTGTAAAGCTATATTACGGCAGGAACTCTTCAGGGCTGCACAGTCTAGGTGGTCTGAAGAGGTTACCTGCAGGGTCTCGAGGACACTGTGGCCTCAGTACGATAGTGGGAGATCCGAAAATCTACTGAGGTTTCCTCGGGGGCAGCTGGGCACACTGGTGGCCGTGCTGACAGGGCACTGCGTCATTGGTGCCCAGCTAGGAGACTGAATCTTCCTCATCATGACTACTGTAGAAGTTGTCGAGATGAGGAGGAGGAAACGCTGGAGCATCTCCTCTGCCACTGCCCGGCTCTTTCTGGGAATATAGCGGCTATTTTTGGCAGTCCGAGACTGCATGGTCTTGCAGACTTATCCGTCTGCGATGTTTCTAGGATAAACTTGTTTATACGGTCTTCGGGGTGGTTTGGATGTGGATCTTATGATGGTGCCGTAGGGACCTTAATGTGATCCCTGCATATCCTGTTTCCAGGCAACACAATGGGACCTTTGGGACCCAAGTGAGTCGGTCTTTCTTTTGCGCCGACGGCCTGTACAACCTAACCTAACCTAAACTCAATTGTGTCGAGACACAAAAGGCACTATTTGAGTTTGTTTTTAACGCGACACAGACCAGCTGAGCACCGACTAAGTGCCCGCCATAAGTGTGACATGACTGGGTATAGAGTTTTTAGGCGTAACCGACAAAATAAAAGAGGAGGAGGGACGGCAGTCCTCGTTAGGGATGATTTGCATTGTGAGAAGATCGTACTGCGCACAGGTTCAGTTGAGAATACGGCTGTTCGTCTTCGGAGGCTGAGCAGTAACACTTTCACTGCGGAATGCTTTGATGTAATACAGCCACTGGTACGTAATTGTAGTATGGTAATTGGTGCTGACCTTATAACCATACCATCCCTACTGGGGAGATCCGCTTACAAACGCTAGCGGGCGTAACCACCGGGAATATTTATTCTCAAGCCCTGACATGGAAATAAGACGAACTAACGGTCCGACAAGGATAAATGAAGTTTTCTCTTCCTTCATCGATTTTTTCTTAACATCAGTGGACATCACTACAGTGAGTACGAACTACCTTCAGACATTGGACTACGAATCGGACCACAAGGCTGTAGTGATAGACTTTTTTACCACTAACTTTGTTATCCACCAATTTTAACTATGACCAAATGGACAGATTTATTAATAGACTGATAACAAATCTTGAAACGTGTGAACTACCTGTAGACAGAAACGTGACGGAGGCGGAAATTGATGAATGTGTTGAGGCGATGGAAAGATCCTTTTGAGATGCAATGGAGCATGCAATACCGAAAGTCTTCACAGGAGGTAGGGGATTAAGGAAGTTGCCCCAGCACATTCTTCATTTCATTGACCAAAAGAAGAGACTACGATGAATATTACATAGGTGTGATGAACCTGGTAGACGAAACATTTTGAAAGCGGACGTGCGAAATTTGGACAAAATTATACAGGAAGCCATAACAGCTTTCGAGCGTGACCACTGGACTAATTTTCTGCGAAAAATTCGACTTAATGACAGGACATTTAGGAATATTAAGTGTGCTGCTGGACTATACAATCGACCTGCTATTCGTAACCTGAAGGACACTGATGGCACAATCGTTTCTGACAGTACTGGAATGGCTAACCTGTTAGCAACCCGCTTTTTTTAGGTTGGTCATTCTGTTCCGAGTGCGCCTTTAGATTCATTCGGCGCGAATGTGCGGGCGGTTGTTTCGTCGTTGGACAGAGCAACACCATTAACGTTTTTTTTGCGTTTTAGGCATTTAAAGGAACTGCCAAAAAATGGAGATATTAAAATAAAAATACAAGGCTGTTAAAGCCGATATATGTTTCTACTTTAAAGTCTGTTTTATTAAAGTTTTGTTCCAGCTTATATACTACTTATTAAAATAACTCTTAGCCTCTCTAACTTATTCTAGCTTACCAATACTACTTTATTTGTTTCATTAAACGTCATGAAATTGGCTTACAGTTACCAATTACAAATCAACATGCTTAAATACACTCAATTCAATTTGACACTCATTCACAATTGGAATTGAATTTATTGAACTTAGGGCAAACAATATTGTGCTTAGTCAACACGTGTCAACTGCATTTATTTATATTACATTATTTCCAAACTACTTGTTGTTTTATTTATGTTTCAATAACATTTATGTGTCATTAATACAGTGTGTGGCCATCAGATACGATACATGTTTATTATTGTTTAATTGATTGTGGTGGTACACTACAATGGGCATAATATATATTACAAAAAATTTTAAAAATCGAACCAGTAGTGACTGAGTTCAGCGGGCACAAACGTAAAAAAAGCAACATTCAGCCAAATTGTATAACCTCCTTCTTTTTTTGAAGTCGGTTAAAAAATCATTAGGCCTAAAATTTTTAAATAAAATCCAGTTTCAAAAAGTGTGTGAAACTTTTTTGTTTTATGAAAATTTTAAATGTATTTCCATAACATACACTGTAAGAAAAAAATAAATAAGTGTAAACAAAATTTGACATCTGAAAACGTAAACAAGAAAGTCAGATGATCTACTGCCACTACCTAGTATATTAATGTGTCTTGGTGGCGGCTCTTTTCGTTCTAAAGTGAACGGATTTTAATATGGTGTACGGTACTGCTTCAGGTGTTCGTTCTCGTTTTTTTTATGTCATGATCTTCTATTTCAGTTGATTTTTTGTGTATGAAAAGTAGTTGCTGTCGTTTGAGCATCGGTGTGGCATTGCGTTCTTTATATTTGAATTGACCATTTTTTTTAAAAATTCTTTTTTCCTTTTTAGTGTTTCTTTTAAAAAAAAATTTCTAAGATTTCAAAAGTACTAATAATATTTAATATTTAAGTTAATAAAAGTGATTTTAATATAAGTAAAAAATGGCGCAGTGAAAAAGAAGTAAAATTTGGTTGCATTTCACAGAGGATGGAGAAAATCAGGCAAAATACAATTATTGCAAAATTCCTTAAGCCTTACAGGTGGATCTACTTTGAATCTGAGTCGGCACTTGAGGTCCAAACATCCTTCACAGCGTCGGTCATTACAGCGCCAGATTGCCACATCGCCACCAGATCAACAGCCTTTAAGCAGCATTCAATCTTCTATAAGCTGGCAGTACAGCATTATTCAACCGCCTTCAAGTTCTGAGTCGTCTTCCACCATATAGCCTTCTTTTGAAATACAGTTAGCATTACACCAACAAACAATAACGCAATTTGTTCGTAAGACTCCTTCCATTAGAAAAGTACAGCGTATAGATAGGCTGGTGCTAAAAGCTGTTGCACAAGGCAATCACTCACTTCGCTTTGTAGACGAGCCAGCAATAAGGGAATTGATAACTGATGTGTCACATTGTTCAGGATATCAACTTCCAATCTGACAAACCATATCGAAAAACTTGCTTCCAAGTGTTCACATGGAAATACTTAAAAGTGTTAAGTCGAAGATTCTAAAAGCAGTGGCAGTGTATCTTACAAAGGATGGATGGAATTCTAGGTCTAACGCCAGCTATATATAGCGATAACAACCCATTTTATTGATGGAAATTCGCAGCTACAGTCCTACCAAATTACGTGCGATGGTATTTTTAAGAAATACCATGGCAGAGTTTAAAATTTCCCATAAAGTAACCGCCATAGTGAGTGACAACGCGGCAAATATTCTTGCATCAGTTCGCCATTTGCAATGGCGGAGTGTGATTTGTTTCCCTCATTTCCTCAATCTAATTGTGCAAGCAGCACAAGGTGAAGGGGAGAGACCCTCACGAAGGTAAAAAAAATTGTTGAATATTTCCACCGAAGTTTACAGGAGCTCAGTAAGCTTTTCGAAGTTTAAACGCAAATGGGAACACCAGAGCTAAATTTTAAATAATCGTTGGACACGTATGAAATCAAAAAAGTGAAAGTCTAATTTTTCTTCAGCAAAATATGTAACTTTGATGCACAGAAATGTTCAAAGGTAAAAAGTAAAATTTCGTATATGCAACAAAACTTCAATTAACTATATTTGTACTATTTCTATTTCTATTTTTCAGATTAAAAAAGTTACTTTATTCGTGCTTGATTCCTTCAAATATTAATATTTCATGATATTCTCATGAAATATTTATTATTTTAAACTAAACTAAAAAATGAATTGTATTACTGCGGGGAAAGCATTTCATTTTTTAGTTTAGTTTAAAATAATGAACATTTCATGAAAATATCATGAAATATTTATGTTTCAATTTTTATTTTTATTTTTTCATTGAATCTTTCAAATACATATGAGTGGTTCCCAATAGGATCCCTTATGTAGAAAAATGAAAGAAAAAATAAAAATAGTTACTGAATGTTTGCTGTGTTTTTGTATAAACCATTTCTGAGTTGTTATTGTCTTTTGTCTTATTGATTCAATGGAGTTCTCATTTAATCAGTTTGGCTTTTGATATAAGACTTTCTAGTTTTCTATACAACATTTGGGGAGTTGTGTGTAGACCTTCAAACAGAAAGGTTGTGTGTGAAAAAGAAAATAAATAATAATAATTAATATAAATATAAAGGTGTAAAGACACTTATATAAATAGAAAAACTAGTGCAAAGACACTCATAAAGAATTTGTTTAAAAATTTTTTAATAACTTCAAGTTTTTGAGAAGCCTATAGAAGGCAAACAAGCATATTTTATAACAAGTGTGTAAATAATAATTTTTATATATTATAATTTAAAAATTTTTGAGCCCTTTGGGCACATAAAAGACATTCAATATGGATTCGTCCGCTATGGATGATGACGAAGTCTCCTCTGTCAAAAAGAGGAAAATTTTAAAAGTATTGTGGCCTTACCTCTGCGACGGGCAGTCATCTTGATGTGATGCAGAGGCTTAAGTGCAATGATCCGTGTAGGAAGGGACACTAATGCCAGAGGGGCTCATGGTGAGTGCGAAACTAAGAACTGTCCCCCCACTCAGTTCCTGATAGCGTCTGTTTCCCCAATGGGGCGGCTATCAGCTACCCTGTACCGAATGTTTTCCCTTTCAATGAGACTGGGCATTCTGTCAGGGTACGTCCGTTTTTCTGGGTCAGCTAGATCCACGATCCACTGTCCGAAACCCACGAGCGTCTGTTCACCATATTGGTGCGGCTTAGTGGTCTGCCTAGTCCACACTAGGCAGCGTCTACAACTACATGGCAGTATGTATTAAATCCAACAACACCCACCCCAAAAATGAAAAAGAAGCAAAAATGTCCCAAGTATCCGGTCGGGGGCTTAAGAATCTCCGGACCCTATTCCCGCGGTGGCGTTTCAGGCCGCGGTGAATCGAATGCTACTAGGATTCAGGCTAGTCAGGTTGGAACGCCAGGTCTGACTGGTCTGCAAATTACTGGTGTCACCGGAAATGCAGGGTCATCCAAATGCGAACAGACTGCACCAATAGGCAGCGAAGTGCCTCTGGATTTCACTCCAAGCACTTCCAAAGCAGCCAAAGTCCGTGTCGCTAAATCCCTGCTTCGGGTGCTGTAGGAACACAGCAAGGTTCCACAGCTAACCCAGTGCCGGCTGTGAGTAGCGGAACTGCGAACGAGATTTCGGGTTCTAATGTCTCACCTCCCCCCGTCTGTAAGGTAACTGCGAACAAGATTTCGGGTTCCCAAGCTGTCTTCATTCCCAAAGGAGGGAAGACTTCGCACACTGGACCGAAGGACTTTAGACCTATAAGTCTATCCTCCTTCCTTTTGAAAAGTCTGGAACGGATAATTGACCTCCACTGGAGGAGGACGATTAATCCGGACCGACTCTCCGCCTATCAACATGCGTATGTCATGGGCAGATCTGTTGAGACGGCACTACACACGCTTGTGGGGTACATAGAGAAGTCCCTAGAGCATAAGGAATATGCCTTCAACAATGTGAAACCGGAGGCCATTACGGTGGCCCTGGAGGGACTGAACGTAAGTCGGTCGATAATAAGCTTTGTATGGAATCTATTGACTAATAGGGTCATTACTTCTAGTATAGGGCTAGCTACCATATACAGGGTAGCTAAGCGAGGTACACCACAGGGGGGGTATTATCTCCCCTTCTCTGGAACCTCGCCATGAACGCATTACTGACGGAAATGGACTGCAAGGGGTTTAGGACTGTGGCATATGCGGATGACGTTGCGGTTGCAGTGTCAAGAAAATATCCTGACACGCTATCGCAATGTCTGCAATCGGCGCTGGGTTGCGTCAGTAGGTGGTGTACCGAGAGCGGGCTTAGCGCGAACGCTCGGAAAACGGAGCTTGTGCTCTTCACGAGAAGAAACAAGATTCCGGCTTTTCTGCTACCACTCCTTAATGGAGTGGAGCTTGGGTTGTCCGACAGGGCGAAGTATCTGGGTATCATCCTGGACTCTAAACTGTCGTGGACCCTCAATGTCCGATTTCGGGCGGATAGGGCCTCAGTGGCTTTGTACGTGTGTAGAAGGGCTATAGGCAAAAACTGGGGTATCAATCCCAGAACGTCGTACTGGCTCTTTGACACGGTGATAAAATCTATACTAATGTATGGGGTCCTCGTATGGTGGCCCGCACTGGGCAGATTGACGAACTGCAGTATATTGAACAGGATACTGCGCACTTCGGCCTTAATGGTCACTGGTGCAATACGCACCAATCCGTCGAGGACCCTTTTTAAAATACTGCGCTGGCTACCGGTCGATCTCATGGTCAAACAATTGGCCATGAAGTCGGCGGTCAGACTGGATGCAGCGGTGGCGTGGAGGTCAGGGGACTTTGGACATGCGGCCATTTTGGGCCATTCCTCGGTTATTCCTGACAACATTGATTATTGCGCGCCCACCCCCATGTCTGACATTGGTTTCGTGGTATTAACGTCGGGCACATTGAGTATGCCTCGTGGAGATGTGCTCGATGTCTATACTGACGGGTCAAAGTCGGACACGAAGGTCGGGGGGGTGGCGTCTTCATTCCTAGATTTCGGATCAGGATGAAGTTCAGGCTTCATGATCAATGTAGCGTGGTACAGAGTTAGATCTCAGCCATTAGAAGGGCGGCTTGCTGGATGAGGTACCACAGGATATACGGAAAGGATATCCGGATTTGTACTGACAGCAAGGCCGCTATTGGCTCCTTATCAGGTGTCTATACGACATCCAGATTGGTTCGTGAATGCCGTACATTTCTTAACGAGACATTCCAACCTGGAACTGTTTTGGGTGACAGCTCACTCGAGCATACCCGGAAATATGGTCGCGGACGAACTCGCCAGATTTGGAGCCCGGTTGGAAGACCGAGAGATAGATCCACTGGTGGGAGTCCCATTAAGCTGCTGTAAAGTTTTATTTCGGCAGGAACTCTTTAGGGCTGCACAGTCTAGATGGTCTGAAGAGGCTACCTGCAGGATCTCGAGGACACTGTGGCCTCAGTATGATAGTGGGAGACCCTCAAGTCTACTGAGGTTTCCTCGGGGCAGCTGGGCATACTGGTGGCTGTGCTGACGGAGCACTGCGTCATTGGTGCCCAAGCTAGAAGACTAAATCTTGCGCATCATGACTACTGTAGGAGTTGTCAAGATGATGAAGAGGAGGAAACGGTGGAGCATCTGCTCTGCCACTGTCCAGCTCTTTCTGGGAATAGAGCCGCTATTTTCGGCAGTCCGAGACTGCATGGTCTTGCAGAGTTATCTGTCGGCAATGTTGCTAGGATAAACTTGTTTATCCGGTCCTCGGGGTGGTTTGCATGTGGATCTTTGATGGTGCCGTAGGGACCTCAATCTGATCCCTGCACATCCTGTTTCCAGGTGACACAATGGGACTTTTGGGACCCAAGTGAGTCGGTCTTTTCTTTTTATAGATGTGTCAAGTGTGCGGAATCACATGGTCCTGGAAAGTGTGAAGTGTCTCCTCGCGACCGGAATGTGCAGGAAACTTTGGTGACCAATCCCGTGACTGGTCAGGTTTCAAAGCGGATTGGGCTCCCAGTTAAATGCTGCAATCGTGGAAGCGAGCTTGCGTCCATATCCGATCCTCGTGGAGGGTCCGCCCGACTCTTTTTAGTCGGACGAGATACTGTAGTATTTGAGTGATCTCCAGATTAATGTCAGGTTTGGTTCGACTGGGTGGTAACAAGTGGGTGGTTAGATTGACCAAAGAATCTGACATTGAACAATTTTATGCTGTCCGATATGTCCTCCGATGCAAGGTAAACATCAGGAAGTTTAGAAGGACAGGTATTACGCAGTGCCCTAACTGCCAGCGGTACGGGCACGTCTTGACCAACTGCCGAATGCCTTATAGATGTGTCAAGTGTGCGGGATCACATGGTCCTGGAAAGTGTGAAGTGCCTCCTCGCGACCAGAATGTGCAGGAAACTTTGGTGACCAATCCCGTGACTGGTCAGGTATCAAAGCGGATTGGGCTCCCAGTTAAATGCTGCAATTGGGGAAGCGAAGGACATGCGGCTAGGCTAGAACTGCTTCGTAAGCAAGAGCAAATCAAGAGCATGCTATCCAGGGCTGGACCCCGTGCACGTGTTCAAGCTACAAAGAGTGAGGTTAAGTTGGGAGTTTCTTATGCTGCTGCAGCTAGAGCAGCGGTTACTCGTGAAATTCCTGCAACGGTTACAAAAACTAACGCTACAGGACATCGACGTTCAAATACGACTGACGTATCTTTAGAAGTGGCTATGGCTCAATATTACGTTATTGACAACGGTTTTTTGGTGGCGGACTTTTGAGCTGCCTCGGAAAAATTGGTGGATTTGCTGTAAAATATCGCAATTTGGACAATGACGAGGACAGATCCCGTGCTTTGCTAGGCATGCTAATGACTCTGCGACATGATGGATAATTCATTTAAAATAATTTTTATCAAAGTAAACTCTATTGTATCAAACTCATGGCATGTTCAAACGAGCGTTCGGCTATGGTGTTAAAGCAGGCCGTCGCTCTTTTGGAAGGCCTATGGGAAGGAGCGAAGCTTGACGTGGTACCTCTTGAAGAGATACCCCGCAGGCCTAGAGCCACGGCACGTATACCGGACGAACCTGCTGAACCCAAGGATATAATGGAGTTCGTTCGGGGAGGAAATCCTGAACTACCTACCAGTGACTGGAAGGTAGCAAAGGTTTCTGAACCTGAAGGTGCATCCAGACGGATTGTTGTCCTGCTGAGTCAGGAATCGCTGGCGCCGCTTCGGGAGAGACGAGGAAGGATCTATTACGATCCTTCTTCGTGTCTATCGAGGCGGCGACAGGGGAAACCTGACCCCGGAGGGTGATAAACCTACACCGGACAATGTGGTAAATGAGGAGACTGCCACTCTGATCTCTGAGGAAGGTACCCTATCAAACTCTGAGTTTGTGGGTGAATTCTTCTAGGGAATGGACGAGGAAGTGGACGAGGACGCCCTCTTGGACTCGGACCAAGACGACGCCAACGTCGCAATCGTATCCGCAAACAGGGATGGTGAAGGTGACTCAAGTAAACCTTCACCACTCTAAAGCAGCTTCTGCTGCACTACTTCTCCGCATCTCAGAGAGAGGGGAGGAGGTCGTATTAGCCCAACAACCATGGCTCCATTGGGGCAAGGTTTGCGGTCTTGGTGTTAGAGGCTTCAAGCTACTATATATGAATGGTCCAGGTAAGATCAGATCATGCATAGTGGCTAAGAGCAATTTGAATATCTTCATTCTCTCTGATTACAGTGATGAAGATACGGTAGCAGCTGCCTGGGAGACAAATTTTATTTTTACGAGTACCAACAATACCACGAATTCTATAGTTTTGTTTTTAGTACTAATAATTTGGTGTTTTACTATAAATTAAGTAATAATAAAACAATAACAAATGCATCAGTAAACATCCCCTACCTAAAACATAAGCAAGCACATCTGCTGTTTAACAACAAAAAATTAAAACAAGCTGTAATGAAGACAGTAATAAAACAAAAACAAATTTACAAAAAAACATCACATACCTAAAACATAAGCAAAACAAATTTACCGTTTAACGTACCTAAATTATAGGCAAAGCACATCTACTGTTTTGAAAAACCACAACAACAAATAACACATGCAAATTTAAAGCAGGAAAACAATTGGACAAACAAACAAAAAACCAGAACGAAAAAAATTACTTTATGATACCAGTAAACATCAAAAATTCCTTAATTACCTTTAATCCTTACTTTTTTTAACATCACTTATTGCACATTTTTATTATTGAGCCATTCATATGACCCTCGCTTGAATTTACAAGGAACTCCACTACTTACCAATAATCAAAAACCAACTACAATGGTAGACCACAAAAATACATAACACTATTATTCGTACATATACATACAGACATACATATGTACATATATACATACATACATTTATGTATGCGTACAAATATAAATAAAATAAATATACATACATAAATATGTATATGATTCTCCAACCTTCATTTGAATATTAGCTATATTTAAAAAACGATAAACAATCTTCTAAACTGTCCCAAACACTGTCCCAAATACATAAATAAAATAATTTATTTATTGTATTGATTTTTACATTATAATCTTGACCATGGGGAAATACTACAGGTGAACGCACGGGCGAAAAAGCTCATCAGCTGTATTACTTGCAGTTGTCAAAAAAATTATTCAAAAATAAATTATTTGTTAAAAACAATTTTTGTTTTGGTTGCTAATAGTAAACAAAATAATTATTGAAATTCCTAGAGAAATCTAGTGCAATATGGAACCATATTTGCAGTTCCTGATGTGTAAATTAAATATGCGTAAAAAGATAGTGGCATTATTGTTAACACGTTTATAATGTCTTGCTTGTTTGCTTGCGGAAGATTATATGTCTCTGCATGTACTGTTGGCGGCGGTGATGTGACAAAGTAAAGCTTTTTATTGAGAGAAAAATGTGTTATAGCTTCAAGGTCGCTTTTTCACACTGAACTGTTGAATGTAACACAAAAAAAAACTTGGTTTAGAGAGTTTACAAGTTCGCTATAATTAACAATCAGATACAGAACATTGTTTTGATACTGACTCGCTACTTGAGGAACTGCCGGTAATGAACTTGTTGCGGTAAACGATGAAAGATGGAGATTTTTCTGTTAGAGTTCAAATAGTAAACGAACGAGAATGGAAAGATGCATGTGATTTGGGAAAACTAGAGGTACAACATAATTTTGGTAACACTGCCTGGATTTAATTTTTATATAACTTAATTTTTAAAATTTTTGTTATTCTGATAATTAAAACCACTTTTATTCATCAAATATACCTTTTTTTATTTTGTTTTTTAAACAATATTTTTTTGACAACATACTAGATTTTGTAGCAACAAATTGCCTGTTGTTTTTTGTGTTGTTAGATTGTTGTAGCCGTGCGGTCACCTGTATTAATTCGCCTTGATCTTGACGTTAAAAAATATGTTTTGTGCCAAAGTAAAAGAGCCAAGTGCATTTTTGGCTCTTTTGCGCTTTGCGCACAAAAGAGGAGCAGCGCAAAAAAAGAGCCATGCATATTGCTTTTTTTAATGTGCTGCTCCTTCATGGCGCAGAGCAAATATATTGGCGCCGAGTAATGCGCAATAACAATTTGGCTCTGCTCTTTGCGCAAAAGAGCCAAAAGAGCAGAAAAGAGCTGCTCGGCGCTGCGCATTTACTCACTCTGATTGCTTTTAACTATTTGATAACAATTATGTAAATTCTGTATCATTCAGTGTTGCTAGAGAAAGCCAAGAAGAAGTTAAGCCTTTTTTTTAAAGTTACATTATACAAAATATAATAAATAGTTTTATTCTATATTGCAGGAAAAATAAAAAAGGCAACAAATTAATTTACTAAATAAAAACAAAACGAAAAAAAAAAACAAAGAAAAACGTATGAAAAAAATTTCATACCGATGATATTCATGAGGATTTAAATTACGACTCCATACTAATGTTTCGGTATAGAAAAGTGCATGACCTGGACATTCAATAAAATTAGTTAAAGTACGATTTTTGTAATAAATCCGCTTTAACTTTTTCTTTGAAAGATTTAGTTTCGATAGAATTTACTACACTCATTATTTTCAAAATACCGTTATTAAATACAAATTTGAGCCTTATTTGCTTAAAACTTCAACATATATTCCGGCACTTAAAATCGGCCATACACGACGTTTTTTACATCTGAATTTTTATCTGTGTTAGTCATATGTAATTCTGCATGTGTGTCAAAATTGGCATCTTACAGAAGACTTGTAATATTTGGTCACAAAAGTTTATATATAATTACGTCTGACATAAATATTATTTGCTTACAACAGCTGATCAAATTCGCTTTTTTCACTGTACAGATATCCAAGCCGTCCGGTTTCAAAATGGCTTGTAGTCATCTTAAAATATTTTTGCCTGCGGTACGGAATTACTGAAGACTTGTAAATTTTAATAATTTCATTTTACTCTAAATATGAACGAGATCAGTTTGCATTAAATAATGATACCACTGTTAAGTTTGGTTGCACATTTTTTGTAACTTTTGAAGGCTCCACGTAACATGTATAATTTTGTTATATTAGGCTAAATTTTCGTAAATTTTAGTACATACACTAAATAAGCTAATAAAACTAAAAGAGTACTTGTTTGATCATTTGAGGTAAGATTATCTTTTAACATATCAACCTTTCTTAACATATCAATTCGATTTTAATAACAAAGGGTACGTTGCAAATGCACATAAAATTCCATATAAAAAATTAGTTTGAAATAATCAAAAAAAAAAAAAAAACTTTGCTGCAATTCAATTCGTGAGAAAACACAAAATGTTTCTTGGTTCATGTTTAGATACAGCAAGATGTTTCTCGCAACAATTCTTTCCGACTGTGAAGTATTATGAGCTGCATTTCGTGCGAAAAACTAATTATTCTGTTTAAACTTGCAAAAAAAAATTGTTAGCAACTTCAGCTATTTCGCTTAAAAAATTTAACAACCGTACCAATACCCCGATTTTAAGTGCCGGAATATATGTTGACGTTTTAAGCAAATAAGGCTCAAATTTGTCTTTAATAACGGTATTTGTAAATTTATTAGTGTTGTAAATTTTATCGAAGCTCAATATTTCAAAGAAAATGTTAAAACGAATTTATTACAGATAGCGTACTTTAACTAATTTTATTGAATGTCGAGGTCATGCACTTCTTCATACCGAAATATTAGTATGGAGTCCTAATTTAAATCATCATGAATATCATCGGTATGAATTTTTTTTTCGTACGTTTTTCTTTGTTATTTTTCGTTTTGTTTTTGTTCAGTAAATTCATTTGTTGCCTTCTTATTTTTCCTGAAATATGGAATAAAACTATTTATTATATTTTGTATAATGTAACTTTTTTGAAGGGAAAGCCTAACTTTTTCCTGGCTTTCTCTAGCAATACTGAATAATACCAAATTCTCAAAATTGTTACCAAATAGTTAAAAGCAATTTCAGATTTTGGTCATATGAAATATTACCATTAGCCGGCTAATGCTACCGCCAATTGTCAACCGCCGTTGATTGTTTTCATACGGCATAGGAATTCGGCAATACGTTTTAGAATTAAAAAACAGCTGATGTCAGATGGTTTGTCAGATCGAACGAAAATTTGTCATATGACTTTTCACATGTACTTTACAGAATCAAAGTTTCAACAGCCCTACACGACATGTATGTATGTGTTTAACAGTGGGAAATTTGATATGTCAGATGTAAAAAACATGTCGTGTATAGGCAGCTTAAAGGCAGAATTAGCCGACCGTTGAAATCGTAAATGTAATGTAAATGTAGCTGTACAGTAAATGTAGTTGTGCTTATAGAATGTGCAAAAATGTGTCATGTGTTTTTAACATAAGAAAAAATTAAATAAAGCTGTGTTGTGTTTTGTCTTATTTTTTATTTTGTGTATGCTTTTAAATTATAATGGATACCGAAGATTTGTTTATTAGTTTAAACT
This sequence comes from Gymnosoma rotundatum, assembly GCA_916610165.2. Taxonomy (NCBI): domain Eukaryota; kingdom Metazoa; phylum Arthropoda; class Insecta; order Diptera; family Tachinidae; genus Gymnosoma; species Gymnosoma rotundatum. The sequence goes on from OU744339.1 coordinate 63,125,475, forward strand.
TCTTGCGTTTATGTCATTTTTTTCTGCATTCTAATATCCTGGAGAATGTTCATTTTAAAGGGATTCATTCGCCTAAACAAGAATCATTAATTTTTTGTCCTCCATTATTTTTTTCTATATTTCAGTTTATAAATAAATAAAAACACACAGCTGTTCAAACCAATGATGGCCACTTTGCAATTTTGTGTAAAAAGTACGTAAATATTTCAATCGTACTAAAAATAATATTTTATTGTAATAATGAAAAATATGACATTTGCATAAATTATGCTCAGCCTAACAATTACACAAAACATTGCATGTATAACATATTTAATTTTGAAAAGAAAACTTCATAATTTATTTTAAGTTATATTGTTTGTAATAAAATTTAACAACTTAAAAGTTTTAGTATATAAGTACTTGAAAAGGGATATTGTACTTCACTTCAATTTAAGATAGTATTTACCATCACTGGCTACATCTGCCACGTAACCTTGTATTGAAATTCTATTTTCAGCAGGTTCAAACGTTACGGCTAAGTTACATTTCAGTCGGCTAAAGACCTAATTAGTCTTTACTTTCTGTTGCTGTTATGTTCCGTGCCGTTCTACTTTTTAAATTACTGTGATTAGTTTTTAGTAATAACAAACCATAAATACACATTTTTCATTTAACAGAAACTGATCAGCTGATTCGACACGGAACGGAAAGTAAAGACTAATTCTGTCTTAAGCATTTGCATAGTTTTTCGTATATCAAAAATGATCAGCTGACACATCTACATTTACATTTCTACATTTACGGTCGGCTACATGTACCTTAAGCAGTATTTTAACTTCGTAGTAATAACCCTAATTGTAATTATTATTGTTTAGCTTTAGTAATTAGATTATATGATTTTAAAGGTAGAATAACCAATGTTTATAATATTAATGATAATTTTATTATATAAAGACAAATGAAAAATTAATTAATTAATTAATTAATTGTTTTCGAGTCGCGCATAGTTAAAAAGGTTTATTACAAACATACATCTGTACATGCATATGTACATAAAAATATAAGTTTCGAAAAATTTCAATAACAAAAAAAATAATTAGGGAAAACATTTACACTTCTAGAAATACACCCAGTAATAATATTGTCCCTGTTATATATGTACATATTAAATAACGCAACTTTTATTTCCACTTAGAGGGATATTATCGGTAGACGCGTTATAATTTATTAACCGACTTCAAAAAAAGAAGGAGGTTATTCAATTCGCCTGAATGTTGCTTTTTTATATTTGTGGATGCACTACTCAGTAGTTTCTGAATTACGCTTACAGATTGGTCCCATTTTAAAAACAGTTCATAATCTTAAAAATTAAAGGGTGACCCCATACAACATACATATTTTTAAAGTGTATTATAAACTGTAAAGGGCACTTCTATAAAATTTAAAATGACCGCGTATTACTTATCTCCCAATAACAAATAGGTATACAAAAATAAATCTAAAAACTAAAGGGTGTCCCCATAATTGATGTAAATTTACTTATATGGGCCTATCTTTTGAACCTTTATAGACAAACGCTTGAAAATTAGACAGAATGTCGATTTCTATGGCCATTATAGTATCAAGTATTAATATTAAAAATTATAAATTAAAGGGTGCCCCAATCGTCAATTTAAATTTATGTTTATGGCTATACTTTTATGCAGTTGTAGACAGACGCTTGAAATTTCAACGAACCTATATTGCTAAGCTAAAGGGTGTGCCAATATTTCATTTAATTTGATGTATATGGCTATACTTTTAAACAGTTATAGACAGACGCTTGAAATTTACAAAGAACATGTTTTACTAACTCCGCTATAACAGCAAGTATAAAATTTGGATTTGAAAATAAACAGCTGTCCCAATGGTTCATGCAATTTGGTGTGTGTGGCCGAACTTTTGAACAGCTGAAATTCACAAGGGACCTGATTTGCTAAGTCCACTATAACAAGAAGCTCAAAATTAATGTAATTTGTTCTATATGGCCGTATTTTTTGAGCCGTTATATACAAACACTTGAATTTTAGACAAAACGTCCACTACTTTGTTTGGTATAATAAGAAGTTTAAAAATTTTATATTACAAATTAAAGGCTTTTACAATAGCAAGTATATAATTTGAATTTGGAAAATAAAGGGTGACCCTATAGTTGCTGTAATTTGATGTATATTGCCAAACTATTGAACAGTTGAACTAGTATAAAGTTTGGAGATATAGGGTGTCCCAATAATTAATGAAATTTAATTTAGGTGGCGATTTTATGCATAGTTTTTTTAAGGTTTTGCTATTATAATTTTATTTTTCATAAAAACAATTATTTTTTTCCATTTTTAGTTCCATTTCATTACTATTATTGAAGCAATTATAATTAAAATAAAATTATTAGCATGATATCCTAGTTATTTTTTTCCTTTTTCATTATTTCAACTAATGCCAATGAAATTTAACCGGTAATGAAAAATTTATTTTTTTATTTTTGCTAAAAATATTTAAATATTCATACTTTATTTTTAAAATGAAAAATTTTTATTATTCGGAATCTTTTAAAATTTAATTACTTTACTTTATTCGTGCTTGATTCCTTCAAATATAAATATATCATGATATTCTTATGAAATATTTATTATTTTAAACTAAACTACATAATGAAATGTATTACTGCGGGGAAAGCATATCCATATGGCCATTTCACTACTGCTCAAATAGCTCATCAGTGTAGAACATTTTTGAGTTGTTATTGTCTTTTGTCTTATTGATTCAATAGAGTTCTCATTTAATCAATTTGGCTTTTGATATAAGACTTTCTGTTTTTCTATACAAAATTTGGGTAAAATCCACTGATCTATTTGAGCAGTAGTGAAATGGCCACATGGATATGCTTTCCCCGCAGTAATACATTTCATTTTGTAGTTTAGTTTAAAATAATAAATATTTCATGAGAATATCATGATATATTTATATTTGAAGGAATCAAGCACGAATAAAGTAAAGTAATTATATTTTATTTTTAAATTCTAAAAATAATTTTGATTCAAAAGTTATTTTAAAACAAACTTAATATAAAAATATTTTTTAATTAATTTTAAATTTTTAGACTATCGTCTTTCTAAGTATAGAAACATGCATACATATATTTATTTAGCTATTGTATCCTTAGAACTCTTGTAATTGCTGGTAAAAGTTATTAAAAACATAATAGCAATTTTAATACAATTATACGTATTAGATTCAAAAATTTTTTCAAAGAATTCAGTTTTGTATATTTCACTTCACTAAAACATTATAAAACAATTAAAAAAATTGGGTAGAGTGAATAAAAAGGCAGTTTATACCATAGATTAGTTCGACTCACTGGTTTATACTACAGGTGAACCGCAGAATGCAAATGATATTCGTTTATGTGCGGACAACATAAGCAGTGACTTAGAGAGGGTTAATAAATGTGCAATGAACAACGGATTGTGCATCAACCTTTCCAAATCAAAGTGCATCCTTCCGAGTAAAAACAAAATAAAATCTTTAATGATAGCAAACAAATAAAAATAAATAATGCTATCATTTAATTTGTAAGCTTCTGCAAAAACTTGATGCTCGTATTTAACAATAAGCTATCATGGCCAAACCATGTAGCAACTGTATTTAATGGAGTATATCGAATGCTTAGAAACCTGAGGGGCGTCAAGTACGAGGGCTGCTCTGTATATTTCTGGCCTAATAGTGAAAATGCGAATATTTATAATCAAAAATTATTTTATTTTTTTTTCAAATTATTCTCCAGCATGATTTATACACTTTTGTATGCGCCCAAACCAGTTGTCGAAGCACTTTTTCCACTCCGATTGAGACACCTCTAAAACATGGTTTTTGAACACTTCAACAGCTTCTTCTGGCGATGAAAATCGTTGCCCACGCATTTTTTTTCTTGATGTGCGGAAACAAGAAGAAGTCATTAGGTGCCAAGTCAGGGCTGTACGGCGGATGACCCATTATTTCGACGTTTTGGCCGGTCAAAAACGCTCTGGTTTGAGCCGATGTGTGAGAGCTCCCATTGTCATGGTGAACAATGATTCGTCTTGTCTTGTTGGTTTTTCGAATTTCTCCGATGATTTCAGGCAAACAAATTGTCGTGTACCACTCAGAAGTGACCGTCCTACGTTGCTCAAGCGGAACAGTCGCCACATGACCAGTTTTGCCGAAGAAACAGGCGACCATTTGCTTCGAAGTGCTTCTTCCACGAACAACTTTCGTTGGATTTTGCTCGTCTTTGAAGACCCACACGATCGATTGTTGTTTCGTTTCGGGCTCATACGCATAGATCCATGATTCGCCACCTGTGACGATCTTATAAACGTCTTTTGAAGCACCGCAATCGTATTTTTGCATTTTTCATTTCTTTGCTGCAATCGACACCAGCCTGTTTTTGAGCGACTTTCAAATTGTGCGGGATCCAACACGAACAAACCTTTTTTACGGCCAGGTGTTCATGCAGTATCGAATGTATGCTGGTGGAAGAAATGTCCAAGGATGTCTCTATTTCTCGGTATGTCGCATGTCCATCTTGCATTATGAGTTCACGCACGGCATCAATGTTCTCTGGCACAACAGCTGTTTTTGGACGACCTTCACGGAATTCGTCTTTGAGCGAGCTTCGGCCACGATTAAATTCATTATACCAATTTTTCACAGTGCTATAGGATGGTGCTTCATCGCCATACAAAAATTTAAGTTCATCCATGCACTGTTGTCGTGATAATCCACGTCGAAAGTTGTGAAAAATGATGGCACGAAAATGTTCACGAGTTAATTACGTTTTTTTCTATATAAATTTTTTCAAGTTACTGTAAACAACACAAATAATGGTCGTACGTCAAAACGATTTGAGTACGATTATGCTTAAAAATGACAAACTTTCCAATGGAAATGTCTAATTGCACTTGGCAGCACTCAGTGTTGCCAGGCCAGAAATATATATAGCAGCCCTCGTATTCAACGCCTCTCAAAATACGAACATTGCATGCTAAAACATATCTTTTACCTGTCCTTCTATATGGTTCTGAAATATTTGCAAATTGTTCCAGCTGTGACTTCAACAAACATAAATTGGCTTATAATAACATAGCAAGAAATGTATACAACAAAGGACGGCTTGAATCAGCTTTCTCAATTTTCATATCAAATTAGTCGGATGAGCTTTGAAAATCTACTTAAGTTTAGGAACCTGATATTCCTACACAGTTTACTACTTTTTTTTATTTTTTTAAATATTTTAGTTTTGAATTTCTGCACTTGAATTATAATATTTTAATGAAAAAAGTGCAGTATGTGAAAATAACGGAATTTTTTATGATTATGAAAATTTATTATTCATAATGGCTATGTGACCCATTTCACTACTGCTCAAATAGCTCATCAGTGAATTTTACCCAAATTTTGTATATAAATGGAAACTTCATTGAATCAATAAGGCAAAAGACAACAACAACTCAAAAATGTTTTATAAAAAAACACAGCAAACATTCAGTAACTATTTTAATTTTTTCTTTCATTTTTCTACATAAGGGTTCCCATTGCGAACCATTCAAACATATGTATTTGAAAGATTCAATGAAAAATAAAAACAAAAATAATTTTTATTAATAAGCAATGTGCACATGCAAATATATCATTATGAAAATTTATTATTCGGAATCTTTTGAAATTTAACTTATTTTATTCGTGCTTGATTCCTTCAAATATAAATATTTCATGATATTCTCATGAAATATTTATTATTTTAAACTAAACTAAAAATGAAATGTATTATTGCGGGGAAAGCATAATTACTTTCTAGTTTTCTATACAAAATTTGGGTAAAATTCACTGATGAGCTATTTGAGCAGTAGTGAAATGACCATATGGATATGCTTTCCCCGCAGTAATACATTTCATTTTTAGTTTAGTTTAAAATAATAAATATTTCATGAGAATATCATGAAATATTTATATTTGAAGGAATCAAGCACGAATAAAATAAATTGGAATTTTTTATGTTTACTCTGTAGAATCTCACAAAAACTATAGGGAATGCGCCACAGTATGTAGACTTTTTTCCCTCTGATTTGTGTTAAATTCGCCAATATCCTTGTTGACATGAATATATTTATAAATTTGTATCCATAAATAACCTTAAGGGCCGGGGCACATAGAATCCGCCATACGTTGTACTTTGACGTATTCAGCTAAAGTCTAAGTAACGACGGATGAAATTGGCACAATGAGTACTTTACTGACGGGTATTAAACCAGCTGTTTATCTTTTTATCAGTGTTGCCAGGTAAAACTGTTACATTTTTTCATTAAAAAATACATTTTGAAATTTTCCGTAAATAAAAAGTAATTTAATGTAATTTATATAATATATAGTTAAAAGTTTTATTCCATATGTTAGGGAAAATACCAAGGAAACAAATTCAATTACTGAACAAAAACAAAATGAAAACAAAATATAAAAGCTTATGAAAAAAAATTTAATAACGATGATACTCATGAGGATTTCAATTTAGACTCAATACTACTAATATTTCGGTACGGAAACGTGCATGCTCTCGCCGTTCAATCAAATTAGTTTAAGTAGAATTTAAAAAAACCCGTTTTAAATTTTTCTTTGAAAGATTAAGTTTCTATATAATTTACTACCCTAATTATTTTTAAAACACCGTTATTAAAAACAAATTTGAGACTTATTTGCTTAAAACTTCAACATAAAATTACTGACAATTTTTCTGTGATATAATCCGGCACTTCCTGCAGGAAACTTAAGGACAACTTTCTTCTAAAGTGAAGTGTCAGCGCACCATCCCAACAATACAACTATGTAGGCGAGAAAGAATACAACAGAAGAGAAACACAAGAGAAGCTTTTGAGCATTCATCAACTGGCAATAGACAAGTGCGGTCGTGTTTTTAAATTGTTTTACTTTTATATTCAATACTTGTAACATCAATAAAATCACCTATTTTAAATAATAATTTTGTTTAATTTCGAGAGGAAAGAATAGGGTGTGACAACTTCAGAAGTGGAATTACCCCGTGCTCGTGCGTAATTGCAACAAGATGCCTGATTTTAATAACATGAAAATTAATACACTTCGTAAAAAGTGTAAAATGTTTGGCTTGCCGACGCATGGAAGCCGGAAAGAATTAATAGAACGTTTAGAAGAAAATTTAGAAAAGACATCATTTGTCAGCTGCGATTTTAACTCCACACAAATTGCATAGCCTACGTCATTAAGATACACACTATTCTTTCTACGGATGAATCAAACGCGTCGCAAATTCCACACTCAATGTCTTTGCCATTATCAACAGCAGTAAACTCAGTAATTTATACAACACGCCCAATATGTTCATCATATATAAAAGATTCCAGCGGTCAGCAAATTACCTACAAACCATCTACGCAACAATACAATAGTGCATTTGTTACAAATGATCAGCAAAATGTTGAAAGCAAAATGACGTCATCAACTACAAATGTATACGCACCACAAACACACGTCTCGTCAGTAGGTACAACAAACAGTCGTTATTTTAAAATTCAGCCGCTAGTTGAAGGCCCAACAAACGTAAACGTTTTTCCCGTAGAAAACTTTTATACACCGAATGTGTATCAGCAACATGTTGCTGTTTCGATTCCTCAACCACAAGCTGAAATTTTACCAAACATTTATTCATTACCTGTACGTAATGTGGCCACACAAAAGCTTTCTCAGCAACACGTTGCTACGTCGTATAATAGTTATAATTTTCAGCCTCACGTAGATAATAAAAAGTTTACTGCTGAAATGGAAAATAAGAGTTTCGCAACAAACAACAACACCCAAAACAACAAAAATCAAAATCGTTTCAATTATGCTGGCATGCACGAACAAAATTTTCCAAATGTGTTATACCAGAAACAAACAAATGAAGGCTTTGATTTTGGTAAGAGCAAGAATGAACAGAAGATTTACGAGAGCTGTCGAAACATGAATCAAAGATTTGTTGCTGAAAGAAATCAATTGTGTGGAAATGTTTACCAACCTAATTTTGAAGAAATCAGTGTGCCAGTCAGTGCTAGGTATAAACTGAATGGAAATGTCAACATACATCAAAAAAATATGTATAATACACCCGGTGTAACGCCTCGAAATCAGGTAACATTTTCAAATTCTGTGGATCTAATGGAACGTTTCGAAAACAATGAAATAATGCAACAACGAATTTTCGATTCAAATTGTAATGTTAACAACACTTTTGGTAGTGTACGTGAGCTCATTTCGTTATTGCCAGAGTTTAACCCTACGTCAATAACATCACTCAGCGCCAAACAATTTATAAATCGTATCGAAATATTACGAAACGCATATTGTTGGAATGATGAATTGTTAATTTTTGCAGTGCAGCAGAAATTGCAAGGTGCCGCTAAGTACTGGGTCGATTCTTTAGAAACAGTATTTAGATCGTGGCCAGAGTTTGTACAAAAATTTAAAAATGATTTTCCAAGCGTAGAAAACGAAGCAGACATACACGTTAACATGTCACGTACCAAACGTAATGGAGACGAGTCACCGCAAGATTATTATTACCGGATGTTAGCTCTAGGTAAGAGAGGGGGACTGTCTGAATCCGCTGTAGCACGTCACATCATCAATGGAATTAACGACCCGAATCTTAAAATGAAAATCTCAAATAATTACTGTGACTGTAGCGATCTTCTGCGGGATATTGTGACATTTTGTATGCACAATGAGGTAAAGCAACCAGCAAAAGAAATGAAAATAAAGTCCTTTATACCAACACTAAGGTATGAAAGATATTCAACCGAAAAACGAAACGAAAATGTTATTAAATGTTTTAATTGCCATAAAATGGGACATTTTTCAAAAAATTGTTCTGAACCGCAACGCAAGCAAAGGTGTGCAAATTGTAATCGCACCAATCACCAAATAGAAAATTGTAAATGTTGTTAACACAGAAAAAACAAAGTTGCGGGAAATCGTTAAGCAAATAATTGTAGGCGGTATTACAACAAATGCTTTTGTCGACCCTGGAAGCAAGTTGACACTAATTCGCGACAGTTTTGCAAAACGTTTTGGAAAACTTGAAGAGTGCTCGATATTTTTAGGAGGTTTTGCTCCCGGTGAATATAAAAGCACAGGCAAATTGCGAATTAATATTATTATTGATAATATATCTCACGACGTTGACGCACTTACTGTAACGGATGACCTCATATGTGAAAACATGTTGCTTGGTAGAGATGTTCTATGCAGGCCGGGAAATCGTTTAGTAATAGAAGGCAGTTCCTGCCGCCTGGAGAAGGTCATGACCGTATTTACGGACAATGATTTAAATAAAGATGATAAAAATAAACTTCATAAAGTCTTAAATAAATATTAAAGAACTTTTGCCGATAATTCACATGATTTGGGCGAGTGTAATGTTTTCAAGATGGATATAAAACTTACCTCCGATATTCCGGTTAACGTTAAACCATATCGAATACCATTTTCAAAACGGCCTGTTGTAGATAAATTGGTAAAAGAACTATTAGATGCCGACATAATACGTCCATCGAATTCACCGTATGCTTCAGGTATTGTTTGGTAAATGCTCCGGCTGTATTTCAACGGGTTATGAACTTTTTGATCGCTAAAATGAATCCGGGTGAAGTGCTTGCGTATTTGGATGATGTGGTTATTCCAAGTAAAAGTATCGAAGAAGGTTTAAAACGTTTAGATATGTTTTTAAATATACTTAACGAAGCAGGTTTAACACTAAGATTCGACAAGTGTAGATTCCTTGAACGTGAAATTTCATATTTAGGGCACAAGGTTAGTGAAGAAGGTATAACACCTGGAGAAAATAAGGTCAGTGCTATACAAAATTTTAAACCACCAACAAATGTAACCGAAGTTCGTGGTTTCCTTGGTCTTACCGGATTTTTTAGAAAATTGGTAGAGAACTATTCAATAATTTCTAAACCTTTAACTAGCTTATTGCGAAAAGATAATCGTTTTGAATGGGGTGATTGCCAGCAAAAATCATTTGAAAAACTAATCGAGATACTTTGTAGCCTCCCAGTTTTAGAAAAGTGATCCTTTTGTAGGACGTCGTTCTGGGCCAATTCCCGAAGTAATGCAGAAAGCGGTTCCGTGAAGGGAGTTTCCCCAGGAGAGGAGGAGGGATTGTTTTAGTGGAGTGAACACCACATGACGCAGCTGACAACGGTCAGCATTTTAAACCCTACGTCGCCCACCAAAAAAAAAAAAAATAATAATAATACCGTGCGGAGTTTTTCCAGTCTCAATTCGGACGCGTTCCCAGGTGGCGGATAGGGGAACTCTCGACTGGTCATTCTGGACCAGCGGAGAAGGTAGTAAATACCACCCGTGGACCAAAATTCTGGGCAGCTGATCAGCATGCCTGGTGGAGCTTACGGTGATGGACATGGAGCGGTTATGGCATAAGGCACTGATTCATGGATTTTGACTTGATGCCGCGAGCTGACGACTGCAGTATTCCATCACCTTAGTAGGCAAGAATGACATCTTGCTAAAACGGCTGATAGGCTAATGCTGCAGGCGTCTCCGTCCTGTTAAAACTTTAGCAAGCCTTCAGGTACGTTCCCCATACGTCACCATTAGGTTGGTGGTGCAGGTTCAGTTGAGGAATCCTGATTAGTTCCCGTCCTGGCTCTGAACTCCGTTGTCCATGAAGCGCGGAGTCAACCCTCGCATGGCCTCCCTGATTTCATAGATATCCATGGGGACTTATAGGGAAACTGTACTTCCGTATGGGGATAGCGGCCTGAAGTCGAGACCCAATAAAATCGATATGGAGACAATTTTTAAAAAACCGGAGAGGAATGGTAGAGACGACGATGAAACAAGGAGAAATGGGGATGACACGGCTGTTCAAAGAGGAGCCTTTAGGAGGAGCAGCTTGCTGCAAAGGTCGCCACCGGCAAGGCGCGCACCGACACCGATAGCGGCTAGAAGTGGAGCAGCTCATGTTGGGAGCATAAATGTCGGGGCGTTATCCGAAACCCCCACAGATGGTGGGCTGCGAACGGGTAACGGAAGTCGGAGGAAAGATGCTTCCAGTACCGGAACTGGAGCCACACCGACTGTGCAGCGCACACCCACTGGCATCAGCGCGACGGAGGAACAGCTTTCCACTCCCACCTTTGCGGGCGGTAACGCGGCCTGTCTTGTGACGGCTCCCAGTGCAGATGGGGAGTCAGGCGTAAAAGCAGGGTATTCTCCTCGGCTTGAGCTTATCCGAAAAATGAGGAGAATGGAGGAGGATGCGATATCCCAATGCAGATTGGTGATAGACAGCATACAGCGGGCGTTCAACCGCCAAAAAAACAACAGCAGCGATGTAAAGGCTGGTGTATCCAAAATGTCCGAGCTGCCGGATGTCACGCTGAACTACAGGCGTGCGTGGAAGGCGGCAGAAGAGGAAAAGAGCCTCACGGACTCAAGAAGGAGCGCTGCTGCACAGCTCGTTTCGGATACTCCGACTACGGGAACCGCAAACCCGAAACGAGCGGCCACCAGCCCGGTTGTGCCCGAGAGCTCTAAAAAGCTAGGGAAAAAGATCCCAATGGGACATTAACTGAGACTCCAGAAAAGGGCGAAGGAACCTAGCGGACTGTCACTAAAAAGGGCAGTAGGAAAAAGCCTTCAGAAAGGCCATCAGAGCCTAAGAAGAGGAATAAGCTCCGCCCGCTGCGCTTAAAACCACAGGCGGTAATGATCAAGCCTACAGAGGGACATAGTTACGCAGAGGTGCTTAAGGACCTGCGTAGCAAAATGGCGACCGATGAAACGGTCACGGTGAATTCCGTGAGGAAGACTAAAACGGGAGCCATCCTCCTGGAACTTGGGAGAGGGGAGAAGGTTAGACCGGAGTTCGTCCAACAGTTGAGGAGTACTGTCCGGGAAACGGCCTAAATTGCGGAGCTTACGCCAAGTGCCACATAAGAAATACGGGACCTTGATTCCCTTACACTTAAAGAGGAAGTGGAGGCGGCAATCCTGAAGCTGCTCCCTGACCCAGGGGAGCAGATGCGAACAAAGATGACGATGCCGAACGCAGGGGAGCAGGTACGGGCTTTTGTCACGCTATCCGCGGAAGGTGCCGCGAGGCTCAAGAAAGTTGGTCAAATAAAAATCGGATGGATCCGAGCCAAGATATGAGCTTGCGAGCTTATCAGAAGGTGCTATCGCTGCCTTGGAGTAGGACACACCCAGGCAAACTGCACTGGCCCTGACAGAAAGGACACGTGCATTAGATGTGGCGAATCGGGGCACAAGATGAAAGACTGCAAGGCAGCCGCTAGGTGCATTCACTGCCACGATGCAAAACATGGCCGGACTGATCACCCGCCCGGCTCAAGGAGTTGCCCACTGGTCAGAAAACAATGAATGTAATCCAGGCGAATATGCACAGAAGCTGGACGGCGGATGCTCTATTCGGACAGGTAGCTGCCGAGAAGGGAGCAGATGTGGTCATTATCAGCGAACAGTACGGGCGAATATCCCGAGGAGCATGGTTAGAGGATGAAACAGGTACAGCTGCACTTAGGCTGCCTGACAACAGTAGGCTCGCGTTCACGCAGTACGTAGACGTTGTTGCCACACGTACGTGCGAACCGGGAATTTTACGCTGATGAGCCGCTACCTCACCCCTAGTGACATCGAGAATGGGAGGAACACGCAAGTGGAACGTGTCTAGACTGGATCCTGGGGCATTTCTGGCTGGTTTCGACTCTGTCCCAATCGCAAACGCCAGTGATGATGCTAGTTTCCATGCAAATGCGACAATGCGGCGAATAATTCGGGGCTGTAACGCATCGATGCCGCGTATACAGCGCCACTGTAGGAGACGACCTGTTTACTGGTGGACACAAGAGGTTGCTGAACTCAGGAGGGTCTGCCTCCGCAAGAGAAGGAGATACACCAGGGCTAGGCAGAACGGTGAGGCATCTTTAGAGGCTGAAGAGTTTAGGCAATCACGAAAGGCCCTGAAAGTGGCAATTTTAACGGCCAAGAATTTGAAATGGGAGGAACTTCGAAGTAATCTGAATAGCAACTCTTGGGGGCTCGGCTATAAGATCGTTACTGGGAGGCTAGGTGGGAACTCCAACGTCCCACACTTGGGCGGCGAGGAGGTTGGCAACATCGTTGAAACTCTGTTTCCAATGCACCCTCCGCTACGAAAAGAACGGGAACCTCAGGTTGGTGAAATGCCTTCTCCCTTCACAGAAGAGGAGCTCAAGGCTTCAGCGCGATGCCTTAAAAGGGGAATGGCCCCTGGACCGGATGGAGTACCAGCTGAGGTAATAGGACAATAGGCTGAAAATCGACCAGATGCAATGCCGGGAGTTTACAATTCCTGTATAGCCCAGGGTATCTTTCCCAAACAGTGGAAGATACAGAAGCTTGCGTTCATCAGCAAGGGCAGAGGCGATCCGACGCAGCCTTCTGCATATCGCCCCCTCTGCATGCTAAAAACTGCCGGGAAACTATTGGAGAAACTGCTTCAACGCAGGTTATCAGATTCCGTCAGGATTGCTGGAGGACTGTCGGAAAGGCAATACGGTTTTCGACCCGGTAGATCAACACTTATCGCAATTGAGGACGTAGTAAGGCATTTTGAGAGCGCTCAGGGCCGACGCTATTATCCAAGGCGCATAATTGTCGTGGCTACTCTGGATGTACGGAATGCTTTTAACAGCTTACGGTGGGAGGATATAATAAGAGCACTACGGGAGAGATTTTGCGTCCCCGGATACCTACTGGGGTTTTCCGGAGTTACCTGAATGACCGTGTTCTCCTTTACGATAAACCAGAGGGACAACAGGCTAGCGCGATCACGTCTGGCGCAGCGCAGGGATCTATCTTGGGTCCAGATCAATGGAATCTGAGTTACGACGAGATCCTGGGCATAGATATGCCAGGAGAAAGTTAAACCAAGTCATGATAAGGACTCGGATATGGCTTGAAGACTACGGTCTGAAGCTTGCCACGAACAAGACCGAGGTTATAGTGATGACACGAGGCCACATGCCACTTGAGGTTGGCATGCTGATGGGCGATGTTTTCCTGGTAACGCAGAAGGTGGTAAAATACTTGGGCTTGAGACTGGACTGTAGGCCCAATTACTGGGCCCAGATACAGTACGTGGCCAACAAGGCAGCAAGGGTGACGGGTATGCTGAGCAGACTGATGGCAAATATTGGCGGCCCCACGCATAGTAAAAGAAAGTTGATCATGGCGACAACAAACTCTATACTGTTGTATGGCAGTGAAATTTGTGGAGATGCGCTAAGATCGAAGGGCAAGCGCAAGCACGCTGTCTCGGGAGCGGCAATCGTCGTAATTAGTGGGGAAATACCCGTCGACCTCCTGGCCCGTGGGCGGAAGGAGGCATGATACACAAGGGGGGACAGTGCTGAAATTACCGGGCAAAGATTGCGGACAATCCGGCGATGGCAGGACAGATGGACGGCGGAGACGGTCGGAAGATGGACGGCGACCCTCATCCCACACGTACGGCGTTGGAGTCAGAGGAATTTTGGGGAAGTTAACTACTTCCTAACCTAGTTCCTCTCGGGTCACGGATACTTTCGAAAGTAGATGACCCTAGTTGCATCTACTGCGAACCGCCGAACGATAACTCTGAGCACACTTTCTTCAGTTGCATCAGATGGCACGCTGAGAGGGACACCTTGGAAGAGCAGATTGGAGAATTTACCCCTACCAACATAGTCGGCAAAATGCTCGAGTGCGAGAACGGATGGAACGCTGTGAGAGGGAACTGCGAGTGCATCCTTCGGAAAAAGAACGGACCTCGACGCATCGCAGATCGAGGCCCCCCATCAGAGACATAAAAGACGGGCCAATAGCATGATACTGGCTACAAATATGGTGGTCCCAGACGTGGGAGAGTAGAAAACTAATCCTTTTCTAGGATGTTGTTCTGGGCCCTTCCCGAAGTAATGAAGAAAGCAGTTTCGGGAAGGGAGTTTCCCCAGGAGAGGAGGAGGGATTGTTTTAGTGGAGTGAACACCATGTGACGCAGCTGACGACGGTCGCTGTATATGCGAAAGCATTTTAAACCCTACCTCGCCCACCAAAAAAAAAAAAAAAAGAAAGAAAAAAAAAATAAATAATAATAATAATAACAATAATAATAATAATAATAATAATAATAATAATGATAATAATAATAATAATTCCGTGTGCCCAGGGTATCTTTCCCAAACAGTGGAAGATACAGAAGCTTGCGTAGATCAGCAAGGGTAGAGACGAACCGGCACAGCCTTCAGTATATCGCCCCCTCTGCATGCTGGACACTGCCGGGAAATTACTGGAGAAACTGCTTCAACGCAGGTTATCAGATTCCGTCAGAATTGCTGGAGGACTGTCGGAAAGGCAACACGGTTTCCGACCCGGTAGATCAACATTTGGCGCAATTGAGGACGTAGTAAGGCATTTTAAGAGCGCTAGTTAATTTCCAATTATAGGAAATGAGTAAAAAAATATATTTTCTTTTTTCTGCACCAAAAAAATGTGCGTTTCTTTATTAAATATATTCTTAAGACTATCTATCCTATTTTTCTTAGCATCTGTTTATATTAATTGTTAATACATACTTTGTTACTTTGCTATTTTAGAAAATTTACATACATACTTTTTATTTTGTCTCAGTAATAATTGCAACTTAATTCTTAATATTTGTTTTGTTTTGTAAATTCAGCTTATTTTGCACACTTTTATTTTTTTGTTAATAATTGTAACTTAACTCTCATACCTTTTCATCTATTCAGCTTATTTTAGAGTTCATTGAATTGCATACCTTTTATTTTTGTCTTATTCACAATTGCAACTTGATATTTTGTTTGGTTTGTTTTAGAATTTTTTTACTTTAATTAATTACGCTTATACAGTAATTTATAAGTTTCAAGGTTATTTGTTTGGTAAAAATCTGGTTCAGTGTACTATTAGTTTATAACTAAATATGATGTAAGCATATTTTTTATGGCAAATGAGGCAAATATTTTATTGTTAAATTAGTATATAAGTTGAAAAAATTAATCAATAAAAACACTCTTATTTTGAAAGTATTACAAGTCTTCTATTTAAGAGTAAACAACACAGTTTCAAGTGCTGTTGTTGTATCAAACCACCGAATCCAATATAGTTTAAGTGCTATTATTGGCAACTCCAGTTACTCAAATCCAGTCCAATATAGTTTAAGTGCTATTATTGGACAAATCCTAGTGGTTGAACCCAGTTCAATAAGGTTTATGCACTTTTATTGAACATTATTTTGGTGACCCCGACGTGATCCTGTAACAAGGCACAGGATTCTAATAGATAGAACAGCAAGGCGCAATCCACAATGGCATCATTTGAGGAGCTGGTTAGCAAGCAGAAGGAAGTAGGAGAACGGATTGAAACAATCATCCGCAACTTCAAAAAGGATTCCGCCACAAGGAAAACTTCTATTGAATATTTCCAAGAGAGGCTTCGAAGGCTGGATGAAGAATGGACGAACTTCGAATCCAATGACAACAAAATTCGGCTAATGGAAAACATTCAGTTAGATCACAGGTACTTCTCTGAGGACTATTACAATGCCATCATGAATGCCGTACAACAATACAAGGATATATTTGAAGCGTCTATCATGAAGGTGTCCCAACCTTCAACAAGAAGCCAAGACGCACTTCCACAGCAGAAACAAGCAGCATGCTCTGGCAGAATGCCAACTGATACAGAGCAAATATTGAGACTCATTCGGAGACAATCTGCAATAATGGCATCTCTTGAGCGTTTGTTAAAAAATGATCTGACAAATCAGGATGTGCCAATCGCCACAACACTATGGCAAAATATTGAAGAAATACATCTTCAAATATATGAAACATTTGTCGAGCCTGTGAATCAAGGCTACGACATTGGTCGATTCATCAAGTTGGAAAGCGATGTACGGAAAGCATTGAGATCCGTCACCAATGACACAGCAACTCAACCAAACTCTGGACATACCAATACGAATCCAGAGTCTATACCAATTCCAAAAATTACGTTACCAAAATTTGACGGTAATTATTTAAAGTGGCAAGAATTCCACGACTTTTTTTCCTCGTTGGTAGTAGGCCAACAAATTCCAAAAGTCCAGAAAATTTGGTACCTAAAAACACATTTAGTGGGGGAAGCTTCAAATCTTATAAAACACTTCTCTGCCACCGGCGAAAACTTTGATGATGCATGGACAACCTTAGTACATCGCTACGACAACAAGAGGCTATTAGTCAGGAAGCTGATACATGAGCTAGTAGATGCTCCAACTAAAACAACAGCTAACAACTACAAATCGCTCCACGACAAAATGCAAGAGTGTCTCCTATCCCTCAAAAATTTAGATATTGACACTTCATCGTGGGATCCACTTTTGCTTCATGTACTACTCAAGCGATTAGACCAAACCACTCGCCTACAATATGAGCAATCCTTGTCACAGCCAAGAGAGGTTCCAACAATTAAGGAATTTTTAAAGTTTTTAGAAAGACATTTTCAGTCCATGGGTGCACAATCCAAGTCAAGAGTGTGCACTTCCATAACGTCAAATTATCAATTATCATCCTTTATTCGCGTGCAAAGTATTTCTTCAACAACCACCTTCATTAAGACTTCAATTTGTTCAAAAACACAAACATTGTGTGAACTGTCTAAACCTGGTCATAACGCAAAGGCGTGCAACCTAAGAAGTTGTATGAAATGCAGTAAAAAACACAACACTTTACTGCATCTCGAAGGCGCCAATCATAATCAAGCAGCACCAGTATCGAAAGGGCCACATAATCATAAGTCAGAAGAAAGTAGCAATCAACTGTCGGTAGCATCAGCCATCAGTACAGCACCAATTAATCAAAACGCAACATCGCTTGCTGCATCCAACCATTCCCAAGAAAGTAGCTACATTCTTCTTGGCACCGCAATGGTCAAAGTCCAAGCAAACAGTAGGGAGGTCCAATGCAGAGCAATCCTTGACTCAGGATCGCAGCTAAATATCATCAGCGATCGACTAGTTAAACGTCTTGGAATCTTACCAAAACCAGCTTCGATACGCCTCAGCGGCATCGGCTCAACTAACACCAGAGTACAACATCGAGTAAACATAGTCTTACAATCACGCATCAACAACTTTAATACTCGACTAGAGGCTGCAGTCCTATCACATATCGTGACTCCTCAACCATCACAATCAATCAATATTGAGCAGTGGCCAATGCCGAAAAATATAGTGCTTGCCGATCCAGAATTCAATCGTCCTGATAAAATAGATATTTTACTGGGTGCAGAATTTTACCACCAATTAATGTCAGCAGGGCAGATCAAACTGGGAAATGATTTGCCAACTCTCCAAAACACATTATTGGGTTGGGTTATTGCCGGCAAGGTGGGAGGACATGAGCCATCAACTGCATTGTGTGGCATGTGCACAGACGACGACACCAATCTCGAAGATGCCATTGCTCAACTTTGGGATCTGGAAAATCTAAGTCAGGTTGACAAAATCTTATCAACCTCAGAAAAGTACTGCGAAGATCATTTTGCCCAAACAAATACAATCGACAAGAGTGGAAGATTCATGGTAAAAATTGCATTTTGTGACAACCCTGACACATTGGGAGAATCACACCACATCGCAGTCAACAGATTTCTTGCGCTGGAAAGACGTTTATCCAATGAACCTGAAATAAAAGCACAATACACAAGTTTTTTGAAGGAATATGAAGCATTGGGTCATATGACACAAATAGATGTGAATTCCATTTCATCTCCAAATTATTTTATCCCTCACCACTGCATCCTTAGACCGGAAAGCGCTACTACAAAACTTCGAGTGGTCTTTGATGCTTCTACAAAAACTTCAACTGGTACATCCCTGAATGATATAATGCACACAGGACCTACAGTGCAAAGTGAGCTCTTCTCCATACTACTTCGTTTCCGTTTACCGCGGTTTGTATTCACAACTGACATAGAAAAGATGTATAGGCAGTTTATCATGCATCCGGAAGATAGAAAATTCAAATCATCATCTGGAGGGAAAACCCAACAATGCCAATTAAATATTATCAGCTAAACACCATCACATATGGAACTCGTTCGGCACCCTATTTAGCAACAAAATGTCTACAAACAATTGGTAAATCAAATACAGCGAGATACCCGTATGGAGCACAGTTCCTGCTGAAAAATTTTTATGTGGATGACGGAATCGGAGGAGCTGATAGCTTGCATGCAGCTTTGACAATTCAAACGGAATTAAAACACATACTAAGCCAGCATGGTCTCAAACTACAAAAATGGACTGCAAATCACCAACAGCTACTACAAAACACTGCAGAACAACAACAAGAAGTAAATATTGATTTTAACAACGAGAACCAAACTGTAAAAACCCTAGGCTTAACATGGATGCCAAAAACTGACAAATTCTGTGTCAAGGTCTCCCTCAGGGAAATTAAACACATTACCAAACGCATAGTAAGCTCAGATTTAGCCAGGCTATTTGATCCGTTGGGTTTACTATCAATAATTGTAGTCACCGCAAAAATATTTATCCAAGGGCTGTGGCAACTTAAACTAGGCTGGGATGATGAGCTACCAGAAGACCTTCGGGCGCGGTGGATGACATTTCGCAATGAATTAAAACATATAGACAATCTAAAGATACCTCGACATATGTTTGAAGGACACATAACATCAAAAATACAAATTCATGCCTTTGCAGATGCTTCAGAAAAGGCATATGGTGCTGCGGTTTACATAAGATCAGTTATAAAGAACACTCAAGTAATCGTAAGACTATTAGGTGCAAAATCACGTGTAGCACCCTTAACATCAAACCCTACCTCGCCTCGAACTATGTGCAGCATTGTTAGCTGCTCAGTTAACATCAAGAGTCAAAAAGGACTTAAACTTTGAAGACACTCCCACATACTTATGGACAGATTCAGAGATCGTTTTAGCCTGGATCCATTCACAATCATCATTATACCAAACTTTCGTGGCCAACCGAATAGCAGCAATTCAAGAAATATCCATCACTGAGCAGTGGCGACATGTGAGATCAAAAGACAATCCTGCAGACGTCTTGTCACGTGGTCTATCCCCAAAAAAATTAAGCGAACACCCCCTATGGTTCTACGGGCCCATGTTCCTTTGTGGGCAAAAGGAAAATTGGCCACAAAAATTCGCAAAGACTGAAGACAGCCGTCATGAGCATGACATGGAGCGGAAAAGGGTGACCGTAGTTACAGCCGCAAAGGATACCTCAGTAGATATAATCTACAACATAAAACACAACGGTTCATTTCAAACACTCCAAAGGGTTGTAGCTTACATGCTACGATTCATCAATCACACAAGAAAGATTAACCAACATAAGGAACTAAACTTAGAGTGCCAAGAATTAGAACAGGCTCTCACACTCATTGTGCGTGTAATGCAACGATCGGATTTTGAAGAAGATTTGAAGCATTTGAAACGGCACGGCGAAGTATACCGAGGAAGTCCATATAGCAATCTCACCCCCTTCTTGGATACTAACGGCATCATCAGAGTAGGAGGACGGTTGAAATCATCAACACTGCCTTACGACGCAAAACATCCAATGCTAATTCCCTACAATGACCCAATAACAAAATTGATACTGCGAATGACACATGAGAAAAATCGGCACTGTGGGCCTCAAGCACTCTTATCACATGTAAGACAAAGGTATTGGCCAGTCAAGGGTAAAACAGCGGCACGATCAATTGTCCAACACTGCGTACGATGCTCCAGAGCCAAACCACACTTACTCAGTCAAATCATGGGTAACTTACCTGCAACCCGCGTTACACAAGCTCGACCTTTCATCAACTCCGGTGTTGACTTTTGTGGTCCGCTTTGGATTCATTATAAGTTACGAGGCAAAAGACCCCAAAAGGCATACATTGCTGTGTTTTGTTGCTTCGCCACTAAAGCGGTTCACCTAGAATTGGTTAGTGACTTAACCACCGAAGCCTTCATGGGAGCACTAAGACGATTCACCAGCAGGCGAGGTCATTGTAAAGAGCTATACTGTGACAACGCAACTAATTTTGTGGGTACAAAAAATCAACTTACAGAATTATCAGATTCGATTTATTCAATTTCGGCCGCAAGTAAGATCAGCAAAGAATGTTCATCCAGAGGTATAACGTTTCACTTCATACCACCACGCGCACCACACTTTGGCGGCTTATGGGAAGCTGCCGTCAAGTCAGCCAAAAATCTTTTGCTCAAGAGTGTAGCAACAGCATCTTTGACATACGAGGAACTAGATACCATTGTAATAGAAATTGAAGGCATTCTCAATTCACGACCAATTACTCCCATGTCAAACAACCCCAATGATTTGGCCGCATTAACACCTGGTCACTTTCTAATTGGGGAACCACTTTACTCCCAGGTAAATTTAAGTGCTAAACAAACAAAGATGAGTCTATTGACAAGGTGGAAATTGGTTACCTACTTAAAGGATGAGTTTTGGAAGCGCTGGTCACGGGAATACTTGTGCGAACTACAGTATCGACATAAGTGGAAAACGCGAAACGCCAACGTACAGCCCGGTGATATGGTCATAGTGAAGGAAGACAACACATCTCCCCTGAAATGGCCGTTGGCTAGAATAGTAAAGGTGCATCAAGGGGATGATGGTCTGGTCCGAGTGGCGGATGTTAAAACAGCATCTGGTGTCTGCAGAAGACCAATTGCACGGTTGGCACCGTTGCCAATTCACGGCACTGAGTCCGATGAAACTTCCGATCATGGAGATGTCGATATGGATGAAAGTAATATGCCAGAGAATACCAGAAAGAAAAGGCGGATGTCCAGGCCTATTAATATGATGACTACCTTAATCTCACTAGTGTTGCTGCCATTAGTCCTTGGAGCACAAGTTCATAACACGCAGTTTGGTGCTCAGCTTGGCATACATTTTGAAGACATTGGATCAGCATCCATTTCATCCTCAGATTGGCAGATCTTAATTTATTATGACTTGCAGGAATTTTGGTCCGAATTGGCCATATTTGCAAATGGGACCAGGGCTTTAAGCGGTTTATGTGACGACATGGAAGAAAAATCGACATGTCAGAACCTAGTAAAATATTTTGAACATACTAAAAATGAATTACATATGAGTAGCACTCTACTGTCAGGCAGAAGACATAAAAGGGGGGCAATCGATTTAGTGGGGAACATCGCACACTCACTATTTGGCGTACTCGACTCAAAGTATGCAGAAGAAATGGCAAACACAATCTCACAAGTTAAGGAAAATGAAGCACATCTGCTCAGCCTTTTAAGAAATCAAACGTCAATTGTAGACTCTACCATGAATATCTTGAAGTCAGACCAAGGGCTAATAAAAAAAAGTTTGATCAAATCGACCAACAAATCTCACAAGTATATAATAAGATACACAACGACAGTAAGGAATTATATCAGGAAAGAATATACCGAATTTTCTCATCACTATGCATTCAACTAACAATCACTGCGTCAAATTTACAACACACGCAGTCTTCAATACTGGATAATCTTACAAATACTCACCACGGGACTATAAGTCCGCTCATCCTCACTCCGTATCAATTGCAACAGGAAATAGAAAAAATAAGAATGCATTTGCCCGAGTCACTCGAATTGCCTGTAAAACGGAATGATGCATTACGATTGTACAAACTGATGAAAGTTCAAGGTGGACTCACGAATAACACAGTACTATTTCGGATCAATTTACCATTAGTCAACCGGAACCAATTTGTATTATTCAACCTTATACCAGTGCCAAATTGGATTAACAATACCTTACTATCAATAAAACCATGCTCTTCCCTTCTGGCTATCAATGTTATCCGTCGTCAGTATTTCACCATGGATAAAAGTGAACTTAATTTATGCTCTGTTATTGAAGAAGATAGATTTGTATGTTCCAAAATGCAGATCCAACATGAATCAGGTTCACCAATATGCGCCTGCGAAATTAGTTTATTGCACAATGAAACTAATGCTGAGTGTCCAGTGAAGCAGATAAACGACGCTAATGTTTGGATACCTCTCCACCAGCAGAATAAATGGATTTACGCATTACCCACGGCAACTCATACAACGGCTGTGTGTAAAAGAGATATCACTCAATTTACCTTAAAAGGGTCAGGCTTACTTTACGTGGAACCAGAATGCACTCTTAAAAATAAGTTCATATCAATACAAGGCCAACAGACATTATCCAGTTCGCTTAAGGCATCATACACCACGCTTTGGCCAATTACAGAACAAACCCATGCAACACATCTAAAGTCAATTCTCAATAAAATACATACAAGCGAGTACAGTCCACCCATACAAAACCTAACTGACTTGCAAACCTCACTAAAGGCGCAGGAGATACTCCAGCTACCAAATAGAATTGAGTCCCATAATTACCATCACATGACTGTCGGTTATTCAGCCTTAACAATTGCTTGCTGCCTTTTAATATATCTAATTGTTAGGCAAAAATGTAAACACCACCCAATTCCAGCACCTCGCAAACAACATGCAACATCAGACTTCACGGTGCATCTTTGATCAACATCAGTAACAGACCCTCATAAGGCTACAACAGAAATCCACACAGTGATACCAATGCAGCAGACTCCAACATCAACTCTATATTTTGAGCTGCGCTCAACGGGGGGAGAATGTTAATACATACTTTGTTACTTTGCTATTTTAGAAAATTTACATACATACTTTTTATTTTGTCTCAGTAATAATTGCAACTTAATTCTTAATATTTGTTTTGTTTTGTAAATTCAGCTTATTTTGCACACTTTTATTTTTTTTGTTAATAATTGTAACTTAACTCTCATACCTTTTCATCTATTCAGCTTATTTTAGAGTTCATTGAATTGCATACCTTTTATTTTTGTCTTATTCACAATTGCAACTTGATATTTTGTTTGGTTTGTTTTAGAATTTTTTAACTTTAATTAATTACGCTTATACAGTAATTTATAAGTTTCAAGGTTATTTGTTTGGTAAAAATCTGGTTCAATGTACTATTAGTTTATAACTAAATATGATGTAAGCATATTTTTTATGGCAAATGAGGCAAATATTTTATTGTTAAATTAGTATATAAGTTGAAAAAATTAATCAATAAAAACACTCTTATTTTGAAAGTATTACAAGTCTTTTATTTAAGAGTAAACAACACAGTTTCAAGTGCTGTTGTTGTATCAAACCACCGAATCCAATATAGTTTAAGTGCTATTATTGGCAACTCCAGTTACTCAAATCCAGTCCAATATAGTTTAAGTGCTATTATTGGACAAATCCTAGTGGTTGAACCCAGTTCAAGAAGGTTTATGCAGTTTTATTGAACATTAATAATTATGTTTAATGTTTCTTTGTCCTAACTCAAAATATGTTTTTCTTTGTTTGAGTTACTAGTACCTTTTTTTTATCAGTAAAACATGTTTTGAGTTATTTGTATTAAGTTAGAAAAGAAAGAATGTCTTTCTTATCGTTACAATAGTTATATTTATGATGTTTGCCTTATCTCTAGCTTAGAATAGTTATATTTGAGTTTATGGATTTATCATCTTTTATTACTATCTTAGTTATATTTGAATTTATGGATTTGTTATTACTATCTTTAAATAAGAGATGTTAACTCGCGAACGCTCGGAAACCGGAGCTTGTTCTCTTCACGAGAAGAAACAAGATTCCGGCCTTTCCGCTACCACTCCTTAATGGAGTGGAGCTTGGGTTGTCTGACAGAGCGAAGTATCTAGGTATCATCCTGGACTCCAAATTGTCGTAGACCCCAAATGTCCGCTTTAGGGCGGACAGGTCCTCAGTGGCTTTGTATGTGTGTAGGAGGGCCATAGGCAAACACTGGGGTATTAACCCGAGGACGTCGTACTGGCTCTTTGACACGGTGATAAAACCTATACTAATGTATGGGGCGCTTGTATGGTGGCCCGCATTAGGCAAACTGGCTAACTGCAGTATATTGAACAGGGTATTGCGCACCTCGGCCTTGATGGTCAATGGTGCAATACGCAGCACCCCGTCGAGGGCCCTTTTCACAATGCTGCACTGGCTGCCGGTTGATCTCATGGCCAAACAATTGGCGATGAACTCGGCGGTCAGACTGGATGCATCGGTGGCGTGGAGGTCAAGGGACTTTGGACATGCGGCCATCTTCGCCCATCCTCGGTTATTCCTGACAACATCGATTACTGCACTCCCACCCCCATGTCTGACATTGATTTCGTGGCATCAACGTTAGGCACGTCGAGTATGCCTCGTGGAGATGTGCTTGATGTCTAAAGTGACAGGTCAAAATCGGACACGAGGGTCGGGGGGGCGTCTTCATCCCTAGACTTAGGATCAGGATGAAGTTCAGGCTTAATGATCAATGTAGCGTGGTAGAGGCTCAGAGATCTCAGCCATTAGAAGGGCGGCTTGTGGATGAGGTACCACAGGATATACGGAGAGGATATCCGGATTTTTACTGACAGCAAGGCCGCGATTAACTCCCTATCAGGTGTCTAAACGACATCCAGATTGGTTCGTGAATGCCGGACATCTCTCAGCGAGATGGCAAGACATTCCAACCTGGAACTGTTTTGGGTGCCAGTTCACTCGAGCGTACCCGGAAATATGGTCGCGGACGAACTCGCCAGACTTGGAGCCCGGTTGGAAGACCGAGAAATAGATCCACTGGTGGGGTTCCCTTTAAGCTGCTGTAAAGCTATATTACGGCAGGAACTCTTCAGGGCTGCACAGTCTAGGTGGTCTGAAGAGGTTACCTGCAGGGTCTCGAGGACACTGTGGCCTCAGTACGATAGTGGGAGATCCGAAAATCTACTGAGGTTTCCTCGGGGGCAGCTGGGCACACTGGTGGCCGTGCTGACAGGGCACTGCGTCATTGGTGCCCAGCTAGGAGACTGAATCTTCCTCATCATGACTACTGTAGAAGTTGTCAAGATGAGGAGGAGGAAACGGTGGAGCATCTCCTCTGCCACTGCCCGGCTCTTTCTGGGAATATAGCGGCTATTTTTGGCAGTCCGAGACTGCATGGTCTTGCAGACTTATCCGTCTGCGATGTTTCTAGGATAAACTTGTTTATCCAGTCTTTGGGGTGGTTTGGATGTGGATCTTATGATGGTACCGTAGGGACCTCAATGTGATCCCTGCACATCCTGTTTCCAGGCAACACAATGGGACCTTTGGGACCCAAGTGAGTCGGTCTTTCTTTTGCGCCGACGGCCTGTACAACCTAACCTAACCTAACCTGAACTCAATTGTGTCGAGACACAAAAGGCACTATTTGAGTTTGTTTTTAACGCGACACAGACCGGCTGAGCACCGACTAAGTGCCCGCCATAAGTGTGACATGACTGGATATAGAGTTTTTAGGCGTAACCGACAAAATAAAAGAGGAGGAGGGACGGCAGTCCTCGTTAGGGATGATTTGCATTGTGAGGAGATCGTACTGCGCACAGGTTCAGTTGAGAATACGGCTGTTCGTCTTCGGAGGCTGAGCAGTAACACTTTCACTGCGGAATGCTTTGATGTAATACAGCCACTGGTACATAATTGTAGTATGGTAATTGGTGCTGACCTTATAACCATACCATCCCTACTGGGGAGATCCGCTTACAAACGCTAGTGGGCGTAACCATCGGGAATATTTATTCTCAAGCCCTGACATGGAAATAAGACGAACTGACGGTCCGACAAGGATAAATGAAGTTTTCTCTTCCTTCAACGATTTTTTCTTAACATCAGTGGACATCACTATAGTGAGTACGAACTACCTTCAGACATTGGACTACGAATCGGACCACAAGGCTGTAGTGATAGACTTTTTTACCACTAACTTTGTTATCCACCAATTTTAACTATGACCAAATCGACAGATTTATTAATAGACTGATAACAAATCTTGAAACGTGTGAACTACCTGTAGACAGAAACGTGATGGAGGCGGAAATTGATGAATGTGTTGAGGCGATGGAAAGATCCTTTTGAGATGCAATGGAGCATGCAATACCGAAAGTCTTCACAGGAGGTAGGGGATTAAGGAAGTTGCCCCAGCACATTCTTCATTTCATTGACCAAAAGAAGAGACTACGATGAATATTACATAGGTGTGATGAACCTGGTAGACGAAACATTTTGAAAGCGGACGTGCGAAATTTGGACAAAATTATACAGGAAGCCATAACAGCTTTCGAGCGTGACCACTGGACTAATTTTCTGCGAAAAATTCGACTTAATGACAGGACATTTAGGAATATTAAGTGTGCTGCTGGACTATACAATCGACCTGCTATTCGTAACCTGAAGGACACTGATGGCACAATCGTTTCTGACAGTACTGGAATGGCTAACCTGTTAGCAACCCGCTTTTTTTAGGTTGGTCATTCTGTTCCGAGTGCGCCTTTAGATTCATTCGGCGCGAATGTGCGGGCGGTTGTTTCGTCGTTGGACAGAGCAACACCATTAACGTTTTTTTTGCGTTTTAGGCATTTAAAGGAACTGCCAAAAAATGGAGATATTAAAATAAAAATACAAGGCTGTTAAAGCCGATATATGTTTCTACTTTAAAGTCTGTTTTATTAAAGTTTTGTTCCAGCTTATATACTACTTATTAAAATAACTCTTAGCCTCTCTAACTTATTCTAGCTTACCAATACTACTTTATTTGTTTCATTAAACGTCATGAAATTGGCTTACAGTTACCAATTACAAATCAACATGCTTAAATACACTCAATTCAATTTGACACTCATTCACAATTGGAATTGAATTTATTGAACTTAGGGCAAACAATATTGTGCTTAGTCAACACGTGTCGACTGCATTTATTTATATTACATTATTTCCAAACTACTTGTTGTTTTATTTATGTTTCAATAACATTTATGTGTCATTAATATAGTGTGTGGCCATCAGATACGATACATGTTTATTATTGTTTAATTGATTGTGGTGGTACACTACAATGGGCATAATATATATTACAAAAAATTTTAAAAATCGAACCAGTAGTGACTGAGTTCAGCGGGCACAAACGTAAAAAAAGCAACATTCAGCCAAATTGTATAACCTCCTTCTTTTTTTGAAGTCGGTTAAAAAATCATTAGGCCTAAAATTTTTAAATAAAATCCAGTTTCAAAAAGTGTGTGAAACTTTTTTGTTTTATGAAAATTTTAAATGTATTTCCATAACAAACACTGTAAGAAAAAAATTTTGGGGGAAAAAAATAAATAAGTGTAAACAAAATTTGACATCTGAAAACGTAAACAAGAAAGTCAGATGATCTACTGCCACTACCTAGTATATTAATGTGTCTTGCTGGCGGCTCTTTTCGTTCTAAAGTGAACGGATTTTAATATGGTGTACGGTACTGTTTCAGTTGTTCGTTCTCGTTTTTTTTTTATGTCATGATCTTCTATTTCAGTTGATTTTTTGTGTATGAAAAGTAGTTGCTGTCGTTTGAGCATCGGTGTGGCATTGCGTTCTTTATATTTGAATTAACCATTTTTTTAAAAAATTATTTTTTCCTTTTTAGTGTTTCTTTTAAAAAAAAATTTCTAAGATTTCAAAAGTACTAATAATATTTAATATTTAAGTTAATAAAAGTGATTTTAATATAAGTAAAAAATGGCGCAGTGAAAAAGAAGTAAAATTTGGTTGCATTTCACAGAGGATGGAGAAAATCAGGCAAAATACAATTATTGCAAAATTCCTTAAGCCTTACAGGTGGATCTACTTTGAATCTGAGTCGGCACTTGAGGTCCAAACATCCTTCACAGCGTCGGTCATTACAGCGCCAGATTGCCACATCGCCACCAGATCAACAGCCTTTAAGCAGCATTCAATCTTCTATAAGCTGGCAGTACAGCATTCTTCAACCGCCTTCAAGTTCTGAGTCGTCTTCCACCATATAGCCTTCTTTTGAAATACAGTTAGCATTACACCAACAAACAATAACGCAATTTGTTCGTAAGCCTCCTTCCATTAGAAAAGTACAGCGTATAGATAGGCTGGTGCTAAAAGCTGTTGCACAAGGCAATCACTCACTTCGCTTTGTAGACGAGCCAGCAATAAGGGAATTGATAACTGATGTGTCACATTGTTCAGGATATCAACTTCCAATCTGAAAAACCATATCGAAAAACTTGCTTCCAAGTGTTCACATGGAAATACTTAAAAGTGTTAAGTCGAAGATTCTAAAAGCAGTGGCAGTGTATCTTACAAAGGATGGATGGAATTCTAGGTCTAACGCCAGCTATATAGCGATAACAACCCATTTTATTGATGGAAATACGCAGCTATAGTCCTACCAAATTACGTGCGATGAATTACCAGAAAGACACACTGGTATTTTTAAGAAATACCATGGCAGAGTTTAAAATTTCCCATAAAGTAACCGCCATAGTGAGTGACAACGCGGCAAATATTCTTGCATCAGTTCGCCATTTGCAATGGCGGAGTGTGATTAGTTTCCCTCATTTCCTCAATCTAATTCTGCAAGCAGCACAAGGTGAAGGGGAGAGACCCTCACGAAGGTAAGAAAAATTGTTGAATATTTCCACCGAAGTTTACAGGAGCTCAGTAAGCTTTTCGAAGTTTAAACGCAAATGGGAATACGAGAGCTAAATTTTGAATAATCGTTGGACACGTATGAAATCAAAAAAGTGAAAGTTTAATTTTTCTTCAGCAAAATATGTAACTTTTCTATACAACATTTGGGGAGTTGTGTGTAGACCTTCAAACAGAAAGGTTGTGTGTGAAAAAGAAAATAAATAATAATAATTAATATAAATATAAAGGTGTAAAGACATTTATATAAATAGAAAAACTAGTGCAAAGACACTCATAAAGAATTTGTTTAAAAATTTTTTAATAACTTCAAGTTTTTGAGAAGCCTATAGAAGGCAAACAAGCATATTTTATAACAAGTGTGTAAATGATAATTTTTATATATTATAATTTAAAAATTTTTGAGCCCTTTGGGCACATAAAAGACATTCAATATGGATTCGTCCGCTATGGATGATGACGAAGTCTCCTCTGTCAAAAAGAGGAAAATTTTGGTGGGGCAGCGGTTACAACTGATGACAAATATGACATAGAGGCGCTTCTTAAGCTAAATTCTAAGCTTGTGGAGAAGCTTGACGATGCTGGAAGTAAAATTGGCCTTCTTATGCATGAGAATGGCGCCTTGAAAAAGCAATTGCAGTCTGTGGTCAAGATGCAGCAGAATATGTTTGAAGATGAGGGAGGTATTTCTTCAATTGAAGATACAGAAGAATTTGAAGATAGGGTTTCTGCTCCTGTGGCTAAGCAAGGCAAGTCAACAAAGAAAACGGCACCATCTAGCAAGAGAGCAGCTTTACGGCCAATACAGAGTGTTACTGGAGAGAAAACTGGAAAACCCCAAGTAAGCAAGTCCGTGGCTGTTATAACTACTTATGACATTAATGCCAGAGGGGCTCATGGTGAGTGCGAAACTAAGAACTGTCCCCCCACTCAGTTCCTGATAGCGTCTGTTTCCCCAATGGGGCGGCTATCAGCTACCCTGTACCGAATGTTTTCCCTTTCAATGAGACTGGGCATTCTGTCAGGGTACGTCCGTTTTTCTGGGTCAGCTAGATCCACGATCCACTGTCCGAAACCCACGAGCGTCTGTTCACCATATTGGTGCGGCTTAGTGGTCTGCCTAGTCCACACTAGGCAGCGTCTACAACTACATGGCAGTATGTATTAAATCTAACAACACCCACCCCAAAAATGAAAAAGAAGCAAAAATGTCCCAAGTATCCGGTCGGGGGCTTAAGAATCTCCGGACCCTATTCCCGCGGTGGCGTTTCAGGCCGCGGTGAATCGAATGCTACTAGGATTCAGGCTAGTCAGGTTGGAACGCCAGGCCTGACTGGTCTGCAAATTACTGGTGTCACCGGAAATGCAGGGTCATCCAAATGCGAACAGACTGCACCAATAGGCAGCGAAGTGCCTCTGGATTTCACTCCAAGCACTTCCAAAGCAGCCAAAGTCCGTGTCGCTAAATCCCTGCTTCGGGTGCTGTAGGAACACAGCAAGGTTCCACAGCTAACCCAGTGCCGGCTGTGAGTAGCGGAACTGCGAACGAGATTTCGGGTTCTAATGTCTCACCTCCCCCCGTCTGTAAGGTAACTGCGAACAAGATTTCGGGTTCCCAAGCTGTCTTCATTCCCAAAGGAGGGAAGACTTCGCACACTGGACCGAAGGACTTTAGACCTATAAGTCTATCCTCCTTCCTTTTGAAAAGTCTGGAACGGATAATTGACCTCCACTTGAGGAGGACGATTAATCCGGACCGACTCTCCGCCTACAAACATGCGTATGTCATGGGCAGATCTGTTGAGACGGCACTACACACGCTTGTGGGGTACATAGAGAAGTCCCTAGGGCATAAGGAATATGCATTAGTTGCCTTTCTGAATATAGAAGGGGCCTTCAACAATTTGAAACCGGAGGCCATTACGGTGGCCCTGGAGGGACTGAACGTAAGTCGGTCGATAATAAGCTTTGTATGGAATCTATTGACTAATAGGGTCATTACTTCCAGTATAGGGCTAGCTACCATATACAGGGTAGCTAAGCGAGGTACACCTCAGGGGGGGTATTATCTCCCCTTCTCTGGAACCTCGCCATGAACGCATTACTGACGGAAATGGACTGCAAGGGGTTTAGAACTGTGGCATATGCGGATGACGTTGCGGTTGCAGTGTCAAGAAAATATCCTGACACGCTATCGCAATGTCTGCAATCGGCGCTGGGTTGCGTCAGTAGGTGGTGTACCGAGAGCGGGCTTAGCGCGAACGCTCGGAAAACGGAGCTTGTGCTCTTCACGAGAAGAAACAAGATTCCGGCTTTTCTGCTACCACTCCTTAATGGAGTGGAGCTTGGGTTGTCCGACAGGGCGAAGTATCTGGGTATCATCCTGGACTCTAAACTGTCGTGGACCCTCAATGTCCGATTTCGGGCGGATAGGGCCTCAGTGGCTTTGTACGTGTGTAGAAGGGCTATAGGCAAAAACTGTGGTATCAATCCCAGAACGTCGTACTGGCTCTTTGACACGGTGATAAAATCCATACTAATGTATGGCGTCCTCGTATGGTGGCCCGCACTGGGCAGATTGGCGAACTGCAGTATATTGAACAGGATACTGCGCACTTCGGCCTTAATGGTCACTGGTGCAATACGCACCAATCCGTCGAGGACCCTTTTTAAAATACTGCGCTGGCTACCGGTCGATCTCATGGTCAAACAATTGGCCATGAAGTCGGCGGTCAGACTGGATGCAGCGGTGGCGTGGAGGTCAGGGGACTTTGGACATGCGGCCATTTTGGGCCATTCCTCGGTTATTCCTGACAACATTGATTATTGCGCGCCCACCCCCATGTCTGACATTGGTTTCGTGGTATTAACGTCGGGCACATTGAGTATGCCTCGTGGAGATGTGCTCGATGTCTATACTGACGGGTCAAAGTCGGACACGGAGGTCGGGGGGGTGGCGTCTTCATTCCTAGATTTCGGATCAGGATGAAGTTCAGGCTTCATGATCAATGTAGCGTGGTACCGAGTTAGATCTCAGCCATTAGAAGGGCGGCTTGCTGGATGAGGTACCACAGGATATACGGAAAGGATATCCGGATTTGTACTGACAGCAAGGCCGCTATTGGCTCCTTATCAGGTGTCTATACGACATCCAGATTGGTTCGTGAATGCCGTACATTTCTTAACGAGACATTCCAACCTGGAACTGTTTTGGGTGACAGCTCACTCGAGCATACCCGGAAATATGGTCGCGGACGAACTCGCCAGATTTGGAGCCCGGTTGAAAGACCGAGAGATAGATCCACTGGTGGGAGTCCCATTAAGCTGCTGTAAAGTTTTATTTCGGCAGGAACTCTTTAGGGCTGCACAGTCTAGATGGTCTGAAGAGGCTACCTGCAGGATCTCGAGGACACTGTGGCCTCAGTATGATAGTGGGAGACCCTCAAGTCTACTGAGGTTTCCTCGGGGCAGCTGGGCATACTGGTGGCTGTGCTGACGGGGCACTGCGTCATTGGTGCCCAAGCTAGAAGACTAAATCTTGCGCATCATGACTACTGTAGGAGTTGTCAAGATGATGAAGAGGAGGAAACGGTGGAGCATCTGCTCTGCCACTGTCCAGCTCTTTCTGGGAATAGAGCCGCTATTTTCGGCAGTCGGAGACTGCATGGTCTTGCAGAGTTATCTGTCGGCAATGTTGCTAGGATAAACTTGTTTATCCGGTCCTCGGGGTGGTTTGCATGTGGATCTTTGATGGTGCCGTAGGGACCTCAATCTGATCCCTGCACATCCTGTTTCCAGGTGACACAATGGGACTTTTGGGACCCAAGTGAGTCGGTCTTTTCTTTTTATAGATGTGTCAAGTGTGCGGAATCACATGGTCCTGGAAAGTGTGAAGTGTCTCCTCGCGACCGGAATGTGCAGGAAACTTTGGTGACCAATCCCGTGACTGGTCAGGTTTCAAAGCGGATTGGGCTCCCAGTTAAATGCTGCAATCGTGGAAGCGAGCTTGCGTCCATATACGATCCTCGTGGAGGGTCTGCCCGACTCTTTTTAGTCGGACGAGATACTGGGGTATTTGAGTGATCTCCAGATTAATGTCAGGTTTGGTTCGACTGGGTGGTAACAAGTGGGTGGTTAGATTGACCAAAGAATCTGACATTGAACAATTTTATGCTGTCCGATATGTCCTCCGATGCAAGGTAAACATCAGGAAGTTTAGAAGGACAGGTATTACGCAGTGCCCTAACTGCCAGCGGTACGGGCACGTCTCGACCAACTGCCGAATGCCTTATAGATGTGTCAAGTGTGCGGGATCACATGGTCCTGGAAGTGTGAAGTGCCTCCTCGCGACCAGAATGTGCAGGAAACTTTGGTGACCAATCCCGTGACTGGTCAGGTATCAAAGCGGATTGGGCTCCCAGTTAAATGCTGCAATTGGGGAAGCGAAGGACATGCGGCTAGGCTAGAACTGCTTCGTAAGCAAGAGCAAATCAAGAGCATGCTATCCAGGGCTGGGCCCCGTGCACGTGTTCAAGCTACAAAGAGTGAGGTTAAGTTGGGAGTTTCTTATGCTGCTGCAGCTAGAGCAGCGGTTACTCGTGAAATTCCTGCAACGGTTACAAAAACTAACGCTACAGGACATCGACGTTCAAATACGACTGACGTATCTTTAGAAGTGGCTATGGCTCAATATTACGTTATTGACAACGGTTTTTTGGTGGCGGACTTTTGAGCTGCCTCGGAAAAATTGGTGGATTTGCTGTAAAATATCGCAATTTGGACAATGACGAGGACAGATCCCGTGCTTTGCTAGGCATGCTAATGACTCTGCGACATGATGGATAATTCATTTAAAATAATTTTTATCAAAGTAAACTCTATTGTATCAAACTCATGGCATGTTCAAACGAGCGTTCGGCTATGGTGTTAAAGCAGGCCGTCGCTCTTTTGGAAGGCCTATGGGAAGGAGCGAAGCTTGACGTGGTACCTCTTGAAGAGATACCCCGCAGGCCTAGAGCCACGGCACGTATACCGGACGAACCTGCTGAACCCAAGGATATAATGGAGTTCGTTCGGGGAGGAAATCCTGAACTACCTACCAGTGACTGGAAGGTAGCAAAGGTTTCTGAACCTGAAGGTGCATCCAGACGGATTGTTATCCTGCTGAGTCAGGAATCGCTGGCGCCGCTTCGGGAGAGACGAGGAAGGATCTATTACGATCCTTCTTCGTGTCTATCGAGGCGACGACAGGGGAAACCTGACCCCGGAGGGTGATAAACCTACACCGGACAATGTGGTAAATGAGGAGACTGCCAGTCTGATATCAGAGGAAGGTACCCTATCAAACTCTGAGTTTGTGGGTGAATTCTTCTAGGGAATGGACGAGGAAGTGGACGAGGACGCCCTCTTAGACTCGGACCAAGACGACGCCAACGTCGCAATCGTATCCGCAAACAGGGATGGTGAAGGTGACTCAAGTAAACCTTCACCACTCTAAAGCAGCTTCCGCTGCGCTACTTCTCCGCATCTCAGAGAGAGGGGAGGAGGTCGTATTAGCCCAACAACCATGGCTCCATTGGGGCAAGGTTTGCGGGCTTGGTGTTAGAGGCTTCAAGCTGCTATATATGAATGGTCCAGGTAAGATCAGATCATGCATAGTGGCTAAGAGCAATTTGAATATCTTCATTCTCTCTGATTGCAGTGATGAAGATACGGTAGCAGCTGTCTGGGAGACAAATGGCGGAACAGTTATAGTAGTCTCCAGATATATGGCGCACGAATGCGAAGCACCACCGCCAATGCTTCGCAAAGTGGTTAAAATGGCAGCCACACGGAACCTGCCGGTTATTGTCGGGGCAGATGCCAATGCACACCATGTTGTGTGGGGTAGCTCGGATTCCAATGCAAGGGGTGAGTGTCTTTTTGATTTCATTCTTTGTAATAATTTAGACGTTGTAAACGTTGGGTCAGAGCCCACTTCTGTTGTAGTGAATAGAAGGGAGGTTCTAGACGTTACGCTAGTTAGTACTAAGCATTCAGATTTGATTAGGGCATGGAGGGTCTCTGGTGAATAGGTTTAAGAATATGGTGAGAAATGCGAAGCAAAGGTCTTGGAGATCCTTCTGCAGTGGACTGGAGGGTTCCTCCGAGACGAGCAGACTTCGTAAGATTCTATCGGCAACGCCCATTGTCCCTAGTTTCATTAAGAAACCATGTGGAAATTGGACCCTGAGTGCACAAGAGACCCTTGAGGTTCTCATGGAGACTCACTTTCCGGGCTGTGCTCCTTTTAGGGGAGCAGACTCAGCCTCTCTTGACTGCCGGGCATCAGTTCCCTTCCCTATAAATAGGGAGGGACTTATGTGGGCTTTGGGTAGTTTTGACCCGTTTAAATCAGCGGGTTCTGACGGCATTATACCGGCTGATTTGCAGCATAATGCGGATATTGTTATACCATGGTTAATTCCGATATACACAGCATGTATTACATGGTCGTATATCCCTGAACCGTGGACTTTTTACTCTGTTGTCTTCATTCCCAAGGGAGGGAAGACTTCGCACACTGAACCGAAGGACTTTAGACCTACCTATAAGTCTATCCTCCTTTCTTTTGAAAACTCTGGAACGGATAATTGACCTTCACTTGAGAAGGACGATTAATACGGACCGACTCTCCGCCTCTCAACACGCGTATGTCAAGGGCAGAGCTGTTGAGACGGCACTACACACGCTTGTGGGATGCATAGAGAAATCCCTAGAGCATAAGAAATATACATTGGTTGCCTTTCTAGATATAGAAGGGACATTCAACAATGTGAAGGCAGACGTCATCACGGTGGCCTTGGAGGGACTGAACGTAAGTCGGTCGATTATAGGCTTTGTATGGAATCTATTGACTAATAGGGCCATTACTTCCAGCATGGGGCTAGCTACCATACACAGGGTAGCTAAGCGAGGTACACCACAAGGGTGGGTATTATCTCCCCTTCTCTGGAACCTCGCCATGAACGCATTACTGACAGAAATGGACTACAAGGGGTTCAGGACTGTGGCATATGCGGATGACGTTGCGGATGCAGTATCGGGAAAATATCTCGACACGCTATCGCAACGTCTACAAACGGATGACTGCCCGTCGCAGAGGTAAGGCCACGATACTTTTAACATTAATGTCATAAGTAGTTATAACAGCCGCGGACTTGCTTACTTGGGGTTTTCCAGTTTTCTCTCCAGTAACACTCTGTATTGGCCGTAAAGCTGCTCTCTTGCTAGATGTTGCGGCTTTCTTTGTTGACTTGCCTTGCTTAGCCACAGGAGCAGAAACCCTGTCTTCGAATTCTTCTGTATCTTCAATTAAGGAAATACCTTCCTCATCTTAAAACATATTCTGCTGCATCTTGACCACAGACTGCAATTGCTTTTTCAAGGCGGCATTCTCATGCATAAGAAGGCTAATTTTACTTCCAGCATCGTCAATCTTCTCCACAAGCTTAGAATTTAGCTTAAGAAGCGCCTCTATGTCATATTTGTCATCAGTTGTAACCGCTGTCCCACCAAAATTTTCCTCTTTTTGACAGAGGAGACTTCGTCATCATCCATAGCGGACGAATCCATATTTAATGTCTTTTATGTGCCCAAAGGGCTCAACAAATTTTTAAATTATTATATATAAAAATTATTATTTACACACTTGTTATAAAATATGCTTGTTTGCCTTCTATAGGCTTCTCAAAAACTTGAAGTTATTAAAAATTTTTTAAACAAATTCTTTATGAGTGTCTTTGCACTAGTTTTTCTATTTAAATAAGTGTCTTTACACCTTTATATTTATATTATTTATTTTCTTTTTCACACACAACCTTTCTGTTTGAAGGCAATTGTGGAAGCGAAGGACATGCGGCTAGGTCACGAGAGTGTCCACGTAGGCTAGAACTGCTTCGTAAGCAAGAGCAAATCAAGAGCAAGCTATCCAGGGCTGGACTCCGTGCACGTGTTCAAGCTACAAAGAGTGAGGTTAAGTTGGGAGTTTCTTATGCTGCTGCAGCTAGAGCAGCGGTTACTCGTGAAGTTCCTGCAACGGTAACAAGAACTAACGCTACAGGACGTGGACGTTCAAATACGACTGATGTATCCTTAGAAGTAGCTATGGCTCAATATGACGTTATTGACAAAGACTGCAAACGGTTTTTTGGTGGCGGACTTTTGAGCTGCCTCGGAAAAAGTGATGGCCGCAGATTTATTAACAGACTGACAACAAATCTTGAAACGTGTGTACTACATGTAGACAGAAACGTGAAGGAGGCGGAAATTGATGAATGTGTTGAGGCGATGGAAAGATCCTTTCCAGACGCAATGGAGCATGCAATACCGAAAGTCTTCACTGGAGATAGGGGATTAAGGAAGTTGCCCCAGCACATTCTTCATTTCATTGACCAAAAGAAGAGACTACGACGAATATTACATAGTTGTGACGAACCTGGTAGACGAAACTTTTTGAAAGCGGACGTACGAAATTTGGACAAAATTATACAGGGAGCCATAGCAGCTTTTGAGCGTGACCACTGGACTAATTTTCTGCGAAAAATTCGACTTAATGACAGGACATTATTAAGTGTGCTGCAGGACTCTACAATCGGCCTGCTATTCGTAACCTGAAGGATACTGATGGCA
This sequence comes from Gymnosoma rotundatum, assembly GCA_916610165.2. Classification (NCBI taxonomy): domain Eukaryota; kingdom Metazoa; phylum Arthropoda; class Insecta; order Diptera; family Tachinidae; genus Gymnosoma; species Gymnosoma rotundatum. The sequence continues at coordinate 63,163,917 of OU744339.1, forward strand.
CAGTCGTTTCTGACAGTACTGGAATGGCTAACCTGTTAGCAACCCGGTTCTTTCAGGTTGGTCATTCTGTTCCGAGTGCGCCTTTAGGATTATTCGGCGCGAATGTGCGGGCGGTTGCTTCGACGTTGGACAGAGCAACACTATTAACGCTTTTTTGCAGGACTCTAACAGCGGACGGAGAATTGGTGAATGAGGACGGGCTTGGTTTCATTAACTCTGCATCTGTAGGCAATGCGTTGAGGCGTAGGCCAAATAAGAGATCCTGTGGTATGGATGGAATAGCTGATGTTGTATTGAAAAGAACCAATCTTATGATATGGAGATTTCTAGCCATAGTTTTCAACCATTGCTATAATATTGGTTATTTTATAAAAGCGTGAAAATCGGCTATCGTTGTTCCTATATTGAAACCCAGGTCGGACCCTGAAGTGTATGGAAGCTATAGACCCATTTCCCTGCTATCAGCTTTTGGAAAGCTATTTGAGTTCTTTATCCTGGCAAAGATTAATGACGTTGTAATTGACAAGAACGTTTTAAAGGACTTTCAATTTTGATTTAGAAGTTGACTTTCGACAACGCACGCTCTGACGGTACTGACAGACTTCGTTGCCAGGGGATTGAACAGAAGATGCCCCACGATAGCTGTCAGTTTGTACCTTGCTAAGGCTTTTGACACGGTTTGGCATGATGGGCTTATGTTCAAGATGAGAAGTATGGGATTTGGTGTTGGCATTTGCCGTATCGGTGACAGTTTCCTAAGGGACCGATCTTTCAGGGTACGTTTTGGTGATGATAGGTCTTGCGAGGGAGCGAATTCTGCTGGATTGCCGCAGGGCTCTTTGCTAGGCCCTGTGCTTTACAATATCTTTAGTCCGACATACCACAGCCGTCGCTGGAGGATCTTTTAATTATCTATGCCGATGATTTTCTCATTGCCCTTTCAGGTGCTAGAGCAATTACCACAAACGACCGACTGAACCGATATCTGGCGTTACTAACGGACTTTTTTGCAAAATGGGGTCTTACCTAAAACATTGCGAAGACCGTAGCCGTAATGTTTAAGGGAAGGCGAAAATATATTTACCCAAATTGTAGACAATACATTCCATGTGTAACGACACGTTTCCGCTGGTTGCTGGGGCAGAACTCAGCGGCGTCCAGGGTCGTCGTTGTTGTAAATAAAACACGGTATGCTTCACAATACGATAGCGTGCTTTTATTCTACTTCACGGTTTAACAAAAATACTACTTAATCAATTGCTGGTGACCAAGGCTCAAGCGTGTGGGCGTCACTTACTGTCGGTAGCCGTTGTCGGTTAGCGGGTTTGAGCGTGTATATCACTACTCGTACCGCTTGAGAAGTACACAGGCGCGTACGTCGCATCCTATGTAAGCCTCACTATGACAGTCGACTAACGACAGACAAATGATCACTCTCGGAGGAGTTGGTAATGAAGGCAAGCAACCACTACCACTTCCTACTACTGCCTGAGTATGAGCAACAGTCTAGCGTGTATATCACTACTAAACTACCGGTCTTACCCAAAGGCCAGCCGGCAATCAACTGTCTCGATACAGGCAAATTGCTCGCCTTTTATACCCGTCGGCTGGCCACACATACAGGCAGGCTGTGATTGTGGTAGTGTCTGCTTGTAATTCTAAAAATACATTTGCTTATACTACGTAAGCTAAATGGTTGACCATCAACCAACGCATGCTTGGTTGTTGTCGTGGGTGCTGTTGTAAAAATAAAAACAAACAATAAAGCAGCTATACTTGCTTTTGATCGTCACAACAACAATCCAGCATGAGTAGATCGTTGTTTAACAAAGAAAGGAATGCCTTTTGCTTATAAAATTAAAATAAGAACTTAACAATCAAATAATAAAGAATTCATTTTATAAGATCTTAAAGCTAATACTTATGCTAGAATAAACTATTTTACGATGTGTAGGTAGAAACGACCATCGGGACTTCCACCGTCACACTACCTTCCCTCTCCCCGGGTGCTATGGTAGGCGGCAGCAAGCGGATAACCGTCGGCGTGGTTTTCGACCAGGTGACCCGGTAGCGTTGTTTCCCAGCCCGGATGCAGAAACGTGCCCGGGGAATGCCCTTTGCCTTTCTGGCGGCTATTGCCTCTCGCAATATCTGTGGGGCTTGGTGCTCGGTGATGATGTGGAAACTACCGCGTGGGGAGGTTGTCCTATTCACGGCGGGCTTAGGCAGAAGAACGTTGACCGAAGGTGCTGAGGCTGGTGTTGCAATGGCCGGGCTTGTGGTGATGCGTGAGGGTCTCGTGATCGACGTGACTGTTGTTGGTATTTGCATTGAGTCAGCTATCGGTGCCAACGATGATGATGAAGCTGACGGAAATGATGTCTTCCGCGGGCTGGGTTGGTACCTCAGCCGGGTTGTTATTTTTCGTTGTTGGCTTCGACTCGGTACATCGTTTTTATTTAAAAATATGATTCGGCGACCCTTTGCTGATTCCGCCTCCAATTTATGTCGGAATCTCTGGCCGGTTTCTTGAAACCTCTTGGCTTCGGCCGAGTTGGTGGGTGGAGAGGGTCGTTTTCTTTGAAGCGGCTGCATTTTATTCTTAGTTCTTCTTCTATTTCTTTTATGCGTAGATCTGCAGAGAGAAGAAGACGCCGAGTCAGTAGTCGGTGCATGGAAAGGTTTCAATTCACTAAGGTGCGCTCGTCGCACGTCGCTATTGCTACAACTACTAATTTCCACAATAACGGGGGATATAAAGTTCTTTACAACGTAGGGGCCCAGGTATTTTGGAGCTAGCTTGGCCGCAAAACTGTCGATGGCCCGCGATAGCGGATGAGCGCGGACCAGAACTTGATCACCTATGTTGGGCCGCCATGGTCGGCGTCGCAAGTTATAGTGTTGTTGTTGCTTCTTTGCCTTCTCCAGATTTCGCCTGACGAACTTGAAGATATCCGACAATTCCCCAGCTCTGTGTTTCGGGCTTAACTGGCGTGCTCCAGTACTGATGGTTGCTTTATCGTAAAGCGTGCTGGGCAATCGTGGCTCTCTACCCTGGGTAAGAAAAGCGGGTGTGTAGCCCGTGGACTCGGATGTGGCAGTATTGATAGCCAGCATTATTTCCGGTAACATTTCGTCCCATGTGTTGTGTTGCCTGGCCAACTGAGCTAGCATTGTCTTGATAGTTCGGTTGGCTCTTTCCACTGGATTTTCCTGGGGGGTATAGGGTGCGGTGAATTGTTGTTTAATTCCCATTTCCCTAAGGTATCGACAAAAAATATGGCCTGTGAACTGAGCACCGTTGTCTGTGAGGACCTTCTTCGGGACTCCATAACGTGCAATGATCCGCTCGCGCAATGCTTTTACGGCGCCTTCGGCAGTGGCGTTTCGTAACGGCACGAGTTCATACCATCTCGAGAAGCTATCGAACAGTACTAACAACGTTATATTGCCGTGCTTGGTTCGTGGTAATGGACCCATGAAATCGGCACAGACTACGGACCATGGTTCGTCTGATTGGCGAGTCAGCATCATACCGGCGGGAGCTTGCTGGTCGATTCTATACTTCTGACAGGCCTCACACCGTCGTACGTACCGGCTTATGTCCCGTGCCATGCCGGGCCAGTAATACCGCTGAGCGATCTGGTTAATAGTCTTGCGCACGCCGAGGTGGCCGCCGGCCGCCTGGTCATGGTTTTCCTGGATCACCTGGACTCTCAACGGAGAGGCCACACACAGTTTCCAGGGCGTATCATCTTTATCGCCAGTCCCCCTGGTGATATGGCGGTATAGTTGCTGATTAATTATGGTGTAATCGGCAACTCTATCAGGATGGTCGTGTACTTCTTGCTTCATTTTCTTCATCCAGGGGCAACGCTCCTCTGCCCTGGATTCGATGATCGCGGTGATCGGAATGTCTTCTGGGGGCGATTTTGCCTGAAGGTTATCATGGCCCCATGAGAGGCTGGTAGGATTTACTTCGCTATCCTTGCCTCCTGACTGCTGCCTTTCCTCACTGCGAGTACCGTCCCTTATTGTCCGGTAATGTTCGCCACGTGTTATGTGCGTGGGATAGCTATTGTGGGGGATGCATTCGAGCTCCATGGCTAACTTCACGAGGTCGTCGAGGGTTGAAAAATCTCGCCGCCGAATATACAATTGATAGTCGGAAAGGGCGTTTCGAAAAATCCGCTCTAATTTCTGTGCGGGGCTCATATCGGTATGTCTCATTAATCCTTGGATTGCAAACACGTAATCCCGGAAAGGTTCCCGCGGTCGCTGCACTCGTTTGCGGACCTCGTCGTCCAAATCTTCGAAGTATCGCGGCGGTAGAAAAAACTTAGCCAGGTCATTTTTAAACTCTGACCACTGGCTCCATGATCCGGCGTTATTGCGGTACCAACACAGAGCCTTGTCGCGCAATAACTCCGGCATTCCGCGTAGCACTTCCCTCAAGTCTACGTCGTACAGTACAGCCAGTTCCTCTAATCTCTCGAGGAAATCAAGGGGGTCCTTGCCGCCATCGTATTTAAGGCCCCAATCCCGGATGGTATCCAGGTGGTGCATACGGACGTCGTGCGGCGGACGCTTTGTGCCGGCGGCAGTTTTGTGTGGCAGCGAACCTTCAATTTTCTTTGGTGAGGCTGCGTCGCCCGTCATAGTTGGCAGTGGCAGCTGTAGGTGAACATAGGCTGCGCCAGTGGTGAACAGCTTCTCATGGTCGGCTTGCAGTTCTAAAAGTCGCTGCTGTTGTGCCTGTGGATGATCTGCCGTGATGAACTTGGCGAACCTCTTTCGTAACTCGTCGACGGTGCCGTTCGTAGTTTGTTCGAAGGCGGCAAGGTAGGTAACGAGCTCTTCCTTCTTTAATGAATATACCCAGGTGGTTCTGAGCATCTTGGCGGCCCTCTGTTGCTGTCGGCCGGTAGCGCGCTGTCTTCGGTGCGGCAGCTGGCTATTGGGCAGTCCGGTTTGCCGCTGCGGGGATGATTGCTGGTGGGCAGACTTTTCGCTGCTGGCTTCGTCGCAGTCACGGGTGTGACGTGCTGTCTTCGGTGCGGCAGCTGACTATTGGGCAGTCCGGTTTGCTGCTGCGCGGACGGTTGCTGTTAGGCATGCTCCTCTCCGCTGGCTACGTCGCAGTCACGGGTGTGACGTGCTGTCTTCAGTGCGACAGCTGATGATTGGGCAGTCCGGTTTACTGCTGAGCGGATGGTTGCTGGTAGGCAGGCTTCTCTCTGCTTGCTTCGTCGCAGTCACGGGTGTGACGTGCTGTCTTCGTCGGTGGACAAATTAGATTTGTCCCTGCTCGGGCGCCAATGTAACGACACGTTTCCGCTGGTTGCTGGGGCAGAACTCAGCGGCGTCCAGGGTCGTCGTTGTTGTAAATAAAACACGGTATGCTTCACAATACGATAGCGTGCTTTTATTCTACTTCACGGTTTAACAAAACTACTACTTAATCAATTGCTGGTGACCAAGGCTCAAGCGTGTGGGCGTCACTTACTGTCGGTAGCCGTTGTTGGTTAGCGGGTTTGAGCGTGTATATCACTACTCGTACCGCTTGAGAAGTACACAGGCGCGTACGTCGCAACCTATGTAAGCCTCACTATGACAGTCGACTAACGACAGACAAATGATCACTCTCGGAGGAGTTGGTAATGAAGGCAAGCAACCACTACCACTTCCTACTACTGCCTGAGTATGAGCAACAGTCTAGCGTGTATATCACTACTAAACTACCGGTCTTACCCAAAGGCCAGCCGGCAATCAACTGTCTCGATACAGGCAAATTGCTCGCCTTTTATACCCGTCGGCTGGCCACACATACAGGCAGGCTGTGATTGTGGTAGTGTCTGCTTGTAATTCTAAAAATACATTTGCTTATACTACGTAAGTTAAATGGTTGACCATCAACCAACGCATGCTTGGTTGTTGTCGTGGGTGCTGTTGTAAAAATAAAAACAAACAATAAAGCAGCTGTACTTGCTTTTGATCGTCACAACAACAATCCAGCATGAGTAGATCGTTGTTTAACAAAGAAAGGAATGCCTTTTGCTTATAAAATTAAAATAAGAACTTAACAATCAAATAATACAGAATTCATTTTATAAGATCTTAAAGCTAATACTTATGCTAGAGTAAACTATTTTACGATGTGTAGGTAGAAACGACCATCGGGACTTCCACCGTCACACATGTTTGACTATTGGACAAGAACGGATTGGGACTTCGGATAGGCTTAAGTACCTAGGTGTAACCTTTCACGAGAACTTCGAATTCTATCGACATATTGATGATATTCTCGAAAGAGCCAAGAGAATCTAATCTTCTTACTAGGGCGTATTGAAGCGTACTGGAGGTCTTGACAGGAAAGTGCGTCTTTTGGTATATCGCCAAGTCATTCGCCCTGTCATCTCCTACGCCTTTCCTGCTTGGTTTGGAATTTCTTCTCACCAGATGGAGAGGCTTAGGAGATGGGAGAGAAGGGTTTTTGTCGCTTGCCTCGGCTTGAGGCCATAGTAAGACCCAAATGCCAATTTCGCAGGCCATCATGTAGGTCAATCTACAGCGCGATTGATTTTGAGCGCGTAGATGCCTACATGGTGAAAATGGCTGTGAAATTTCTAGAAGGCGCACGAACCTCTGAGAACTCCCTAGTAAGGGAGTGCTTCTCCGGAGTAGGTGGTTTGGAGACCGTTCAAATTTCAAGGTATGTTTCTCCTGTAGACCAATTGACTCTTAGGGGAGCTGACCTTCTTTACGAGAATGCAGACCTTATGTTCTACGATAGGAGTCTGCGCTCATTTGATATAGGGAGCACTGTTTACAATACTGCTCAATAGTTTATTTTGTATTTATTTATTTTTATTTTTTATATTATTGTTAATTCATATTGCTACGTTTTTTCCTTTTTAGAACAAATTCTTTTGTTTGCAAATACCACTGTGGCTCATTATAAATTCTGTATTCTTATTTTATGGTTTTCTCTGGCTATACTTCTTGATCCCACCGGTCTCGTATGAACCCTTGGTCTCGTATTTACTAAACATACGTTATTACTACAAATGCAGTCATCCACGCTACACTACTGTGTTACTCCGGGGAGACATGAACTACTCGATGCCTTGTTTAGTAACATTAACCATCCACAGACATCTCCACTTCTCTTTTTATCCAAGCCAGTCATCTCCTTTAATCCAGTAGCCACAACACACGTCTGCCATACACTGTTGTTATGCTGTTACACTTTTCCTGCGCTATCCGCTATTGCTCTTACTTTTTATTATAAAGGGCTTCTTGACAATTATCTGTTGCTCTTATATTGAATTGGACGTCTCCACTAAATTATCTGCCATGGCTTCACACAATAATTGTCTTTTGCCTCTCGGGAGGTTTGTACTGCTGTTTATTAATTTTAATTACATTGTAACAACTATTAATTTTTTCGTTGCACACATGTCCAAATGCGGTATCGAACTCAGGACCCCCAGTTTTGCAGTACGCACCTCTACCAACGCAGCCATTGAGGCTGCTCAGCTTTTGTTAGCTAATTGTGGTTTTTTATTCTATACACATACCATTGGTTGTTGAATTAACTTATTCACCACGCTCATGCGGAAACAACTACAGGAGTTGTCAGATTTTATTATTCGTAACAATATTTTTTTTTTTTATATTAATATGAATTTGTTTTTTTTTTTAATCGTCTTAAATAATTTTTTATATTGATTGTAAATTCATAATTTTTTGTTTCATATGAATCTGTTTTGTTTACGTGTTTATTCTTGTTATTTTTTTTTTTGTTGTTGTTTGTTATTGTTATTTAGTTTTTTAAGTTTCAGTTTGTAAGCATTTTTATTTATAAGTACATTTTTGAGCGCCTCCTTTTTTTAACCCTATTTATTGGAAATTTTGTAAATTGTATTTTAATTTTTTGAGAGATGTGCAAAAGAATACGCACTTTTAGTTTAGAAGTTCTTGAGAAATATCTTAGTAAGTAAGAAATTTTATTTTTTGATTGTTTATTTTTAATGTAGTTGTTAAAAATTGTATTTGTAAATATTTGGGAAAATGAACTTGAACTTATACAACATTTGGGTAAAATCCACTGATGAGCTATTTTAGCAGTAGTGAAGTGGCCATATGGATATTCTTTCCCCGCAGTAACACATTTCATTTTTTAGTTTAGTTTAAAATAATAAATACTTCATAACAATATCATGAAGTATTTATATATGAAGGAATCAAGCACGAATGAAGTAAATTAAATTTTAAAAGATTCCGAATAATAAATTATCATATTGTTAAAAAAGTTACGATAAATATTTAATTTTACAAACAAGCACTAAGCAAAAGTACCTTGTATAGTTCTTAAACTTAATATGTATCAGTAGAGTGGCTTCGCCCTAAAAAGTACAAGACTCTTGTAAAAACCTATGTAAATTCTTATTGAATCTTTATTCAATATTTCGCTACTTTTTGTAAAAAAAAAAAATAAATAAAATTACTGTCGATTTATTAAACAGAAATTTTATGATTATTAATCAATATATTTGTTCTAACTTTGTCTATTTTCCTGATAATGCTACACAAAAAGGTAGTGAATTATTAAATAAAATTTACAGCAATTTTCAGTCTGAAAAAGTCGGGCTCTAATTTCACACTATACCCCACGCTCTGCATTCTGCTCAATTGTAACTTTTATGGCATTATTATAAATTAATTCTCACTTTAATTTTATTTATTGAGTAATTATAATTAATTGAAAGTTATTTAGTTAGTTAGGAGTGGCAACCTCTCACGAAAAAGCTCACTTGAGCGCAATTGAATGGCACGTTGTGATATCACAAGGAAGGCGGCGCGGCTCCTCCTACTCAATTGAGAACCATGAAGATTCCCGGATGAACTTCCCTATGTCCCCTATAGAGTGAGATATAAGCTCCGTAAGAGTCCCGAAAAAAGGAGAGCTCAAAATTCTAAATCTTCTTCGAGCCAGGGATGGGTAATGGCACAGGAGGTGCAGTACGGTTTCCTCCCCATCCTCCGAACCATAGCTGCAACAGAAATCATCATAGGGCTATCCCAGTCTTTCAGCATGCCTGCCGATTAGACAGTGACCAGTAAGTACCAAGACCGTGATATTTTTGGATTTTCTGTCCAGTCCCAGCAGCTGCCTGGTTCGCCTGAGGTCCAGTGTAGTCCACAGTTGTCTGGAGATTCAGCAGGAACTTTCCTCCACCAATAATTTGCGAGCCAAATTGAGGTAGTGGTTCTTTATGGCCATTTTAACCGTTGAGAGAAGAATTCCTACGTTGTGTAATGAGGAGACGCTAGGAAGCTATGTGCCCCATTATGCGAGATCATCGTTACCCAGGATATCCCTGTGACCAGGGACCCAAAACAGGTCAATCTGTGATCGCTCCGATAGTGTGTTTAGTAAGGAGCGACATCTCAAGAACATCGTAGATGTACAATATGCACCAGTAAGAGCCCAAATTGCTGCTTGACTGTCCGAAAAGATCCGAATGCCAAGGCCAAAAAGTTCTCCCTAAGCAATATTTCGTATGTTTTAAGAATAACCATTACCTCGGCTTGAAAGACGCGGCAGTAGTCAGGTAGTCTAAAGGAGAGTCTCAGTCCAAGGTTATTGAAGATGATTCCGCAACCGACCCTTCCCACCAGTTTGAAGCCATCGGTGTAGATGTCGACAGTATTGCTCACAACCACTTCGTTAAAGCCTCATTCCTTCCTACTGGGAATATGAATTTGAAACCCGTCGTCCAGATCAGGTGTAGAAAAGATGTAGTCTACCATTGATGGTGTACGATAAGGAGCGTTTTCCTCACCGGCAGCAATATAGAGCAACTTTGTAATTTAAAGTTGCTATCTATACGCTGCTAAACTTATAATTTGAGGCACTACAAAAAACTTAATTGTTCTTATGGAATTTGCGACAGTGTAAAACAAAAAACACTCGATTTATTTCACTTCAAGTTTAACACTCTTTTATTAATTTTAAAAATATTCTTTTTTACTTAAAATAACATTACTTATGTATTTGAGCAAATTAACATACATTCTTTAACAAAGGGCCACTGTTGTTGTTATTATTTTGTTTCTCACTTTCAATGTACTTATTCAACTTCTTTTATGATTTATATTTAAATTACAAAAGCAATATTATTATATATGCATATTAGTATACAATTCAAGTAAATGCATTCTTTTTAACAACAATAAAACATACTACTTAAAAGAATTTAAGTAACAAACAAGTATAAAACCTAACGGGATATGCAACAAGAATATGAACAGTGAGTCACTTTGTAATAAAATATGATGAAGATACAGTGGTACAAAATAAGAAAAATGTAATGAACTTTAATTAAAAGAACAAAGCAAAATTAAGCAAATAAAAAATAAATAAAATAAATAATATTTATACGTTGACCTAACATGCCGGCCCCAGTGAAAGGACACTTTCAAGATGAAATTAATAGAGCCACTCTGTGGATAGGGTGACGTATAGCTCCTTTAGCTGTTTTGATATCTACCACTCTTACACGTTCATCTCTGCCATATACCACGTTGATGATCTTGCCTAACAGCCATTTTTGTGAAGGTAAGTTATCTTCATAAATGAGAACCAGCGCACCAGTAGTGATGTTTTTATTGGAGACTGTCCACTTATTTCTAGCCTGGAGCTCTTTTATATAGTCATGGGACCACTTCTTCCAAAATCGTTGCTTGATGGCACTTATTCGAGCCCAATGTTCTAAATGGTCGATTGGCTTTGATGAAATATCTCGTTCTGGCAATGCGCGAAGAGCTGACCCAATGAAGAAATGGCCAGGTGTTGAGCCGTTCCACTGGTAAGTTTCCCATCATTTGTTGAAGCAATTTTGGCCTATAACGAATGCATTGGATGCATGAGTTGACAATTTGACGACAAAGGTTTCGGGAATTAATGATCCAGAATTGTTGACGAATAAGCGACATTAGAGCCTTTGGTCCAGCGTGGTAGTTACTAATATGGATATGACGTATAAAGCAATTGACGAAATGATTTTTGGCGGACAGTATTACAGGGTGTTTCTGACCTTCAGAAATTGCAGCATACTCTAAGCGACCACCGACCTTGAGCAAATTAAAGCCACTTGAAGCATCTACAAAAGGGTTGAGACACTTGAGCGCACCTTGCGGATCTTTTTTCTTTACGGCGCGTGTTATGTCATCTTTAAAATAGAGCTGCTGTATGTTGAAAACTATGCGAAGTAGGGCATCTTGGAGTTCTTGGGGTTGTAAAGAGTCAGTATTTAAAAGATTAGTTTTATATTTTTGTGAAAAACGAAGCATCCACGCAAATACATCCATTCGTTAGATGTTGAATTTCAGATACTCTGTTGCCAACAAAAACAGATAAAGTTAATGAGTGCTGCTTGAGCCAATGAAAAACAATTTGCGAATCTGTCCAGAGGATTACCACAGGACTTTTGAAAACGAAAAGTCTTTTAATTTTTGAATACAGCTTCGCAAGAAGTTGAGCTCCACACAATTATAATTTGGGCAAAGATTTTCGTCTTGTAGGAGCAACTCTAAATTTTGCGGTGAGAAGGCGAACAGCAATATTTCGAAAAGAATCAGTTACACGAAGGTAAAAACAACAACCATAAGTGCGAATTGATGAGTCGCAAAAACCATGAAGTTGAATAGATTGAGCAGAGGCAGCAAGGCAATAGCGAGGAATTTTAAGTGAAGACAACAGTTGAAGATCTGAGACAAAATTTTGCCAAGCTGTATGTATTTCTTGAGGAATAGACTCATCCCAACCAATTTTTAAAATCCACGATTCCTGCATAATTATTTTTTTTTTTTATAATGAGCGGAGCCAAGAGTCCAAGCGGATCAAAGAGCGATGATGAAAGCGAAAGAATTGATCGTTTTGTGATTTTGTCATTCAATTGAGACTTAGGTGAAAACCAAAAAAGAGAAAAATATCTTTAGTTTGATCCCAAGTGATACCAAGAGCATTTATTATGGATGATTCATCAATATTTAAATATTTAACAGTTGAGTCATTTCGAAAATTTTGATGGTTTGAGTGCCACTTATCAAGCTGAAAACAGCCTCGCGATAACACTTCAGTAACTTCATTTTTCATCTGAGTAAGTTCTTTCAAAGTATCTGCGCCACCCAAAAAATCATCTACATAAAACGATCATTTGATGGTTTTGGAGCCAAGTTCAAATTCTTCTGAATATTGATCCGCGAGGTAACGAAGACTTCTAACGGAAAGATAAGGTGCAGCTGACATTCCATAAGCAACAGTATTTAGCTGGTATACTTGAACTTCCTCTTCTTCAGAATTTCTCCACAAAATATATTGAAACTTTCTGTCACATGGAGCGATAAGCACCTGACGGTCAGCCGTGATTGCGAAACGATAAAGACGAAAACGAAGCAGTATGTTGTTCAACTCATTCTGTATTGTTGGGCCAATCATTAAGCGATTTATGGGACGATGTTGCACATGAAGCATCAAAGACCACTCTTAACTTTGTTGAAGTGCTATTTAGCTTGAAGACACAATGGTGAGGGATGAAATAATGGGGCTCATGTAACCGTGGGTTGCGAACTAAACTCATGTGACCACATTTTTCATACTCTTCCATAAAATCCACGTATTGCTTCTTCAAATCGTTGTCGCAAATCTTTTTTCTTGAGAAGCAAATCTTTTAAGAGCCATATTTTTCGATAAACCTAAAGAATCGGGAGCATCTTTAAAGGGCAGCTTAACAACAATCCTACCAGTGGATTCACGGTACACAGTATCATCGAAAAACGTTTCACACTCGGATTGTTCTTGTGTTAGAACATTTGAGCCATTATCAACTTCTTCAATTTCCCACAAACGCTGAAGTTTAACATCAATTTCTTCTTCTAGTGACAGCATACAGGAGCCAAACGTCTTGGTTTGATTCGAGTTGTATCTACCAGCAACAATCCATCCAAATACTGTTTTCTGCAATCTGGGTAAATTAGGACCAAGTTTAATTTGACCTACCGACAATGTATCAAAAAAGGTTTCTGTACCAATGGATTTGCTCCGTTTAGATTTAAAGAACTCTTCATCTGCGAGCTTGGTGTTCGGTGGCAAATTCCAGGATGAGATATCAAGTTCGGGATCGGGTTGATATGAAATGTGAGGAGTAATGCAAAACGAGAGCGAGACGTCAAATTCAGTGTAACGAGATTTTACATTTGTGGACGACTTGTATTTGGTTTTAGTGAAACTGTTTTCTATACCAGCGACTTCAGTAGTTTGTTTGGTACGAGGCAGATGCAACTTTTGAGTAAATTCATCAGTAATGAAATTCAATTGGGAGCAAGAATCCAACAAAGCGCGTCCCATTTGATAACGACCAGTAGAATCGCGAACTAAAACCATGGCAGTAGCAAGCAATACCTGTTCAGGTGAGGATTTTTCCATATAGCTGTGGACCGAGGAAGAAATTTCGTTCACTGCAGAGCGAGAAGTACTAGGGGTTCGTTCAGCGGCAGGAGACGAGGGCCCTGGCGGCTGGGGGCGATGAAGTAAACTATGATGAGACCGAGAACAAATTTTGCATTTAAATGAGGATGAACAGCTATTAACTTGATGCCCTTTCGACAAGCAATTTATACAAAGACCAAGACGTTTAATATTTTCGAACCGAGAAACTACATCCATATCCTTGAAGCGAGAACAACGATTAATGGTATGATCGGGTTTTGAGCAAAGTGGACAAAAGTGTTTTGAAACCGAAAAAGTGTATCCAGGTTTAGGATTTTAAGCTTTAGGCTTACCATCTTGAACATCATTCTTATGGGCTTCTGAATGGGTGTGGCTGCTATCAATCGACTCCAAATATTGACAACGCCTTTCCAGGACCTTAGAGCAATCCATGAGGGTAGCTTAGTGAAATCCAAAGAATCTTTCCATTTTCTACGGGTATCCTCATCCACCTTCTTCATTACAATGTAGGTAAGCATGGAGTTAGCGATGTCACTTGGTGAGCCCAAAGATTGCAGGGAACTATACAAAGCGGAAACGTTATCAACAAGACTACGTAATTGAGCGCAATTATATTTGGACATGGCAGGAAGTTCTAAAAGAGTTGTGATATTTTCCATAAAAATTAGTGAACTATCATAACGCGTCTTAAGTCGTTCCAGGGCCTTTGGGTAATTCTCGCTTGTAATTTGGAACGTTTTGACTGTTTCGAGAGCTTGGCCATGAAGGCAATTTAGCAAATGGTTAAATTTTTCAATACTTGACAGACCAAACTCACGATCAATTACTTGGCTGAACGACGTTATAAAATTTTTGTACTCACTGTATTCACCTTTAAATTTATGGTTGGAAACAGGTAAACAAATTGTGGAGTCTGACATTGTTGTATTTTGAACATCTTCACCAAGCTGTGCCTAAATACTAAATTTAGCTGTTATGTACAAATCCTCAATTTCGGGCCGACCGCAGTCTTCTGGATCATATTTCTCTATCTGGGTTTGAAAAGTTAAAATCTCCTAAAAGTAGGACTCCATAATACCCAAGCGACATTTAAGTTCAGCAGGACACAGCGTTCGTCCTTCACCCCTACCATTGACCTCAATTTGGTTTTTTTATGCGTCTAACACTCTTCTTTGTATTAGCCCGTTGTCGCTTAACTTCCTCCAAAGACATTTAGGGGTTTAATATAACCAATAAAATTTTTTGTCCCACAAAGAGCGCACAAAAACTGTCTTAATTAAATTTTTAATATTTGTTTCCCGAACAGAAAAATACTGTTTCTATTATTATATTATTGCGTCACAATTGAGTCACTTATTGTTTCCTTTTTTTTAATTTTATTTAGTCTTGTCGAACTTAATTTATTCCTTTTTTTCCACGAATATTTAAAGTTTATTTGTCCACTTGTTGTTTTGTATTTTATTATTACGGACCGCACAACGAAAAATCTACGAAAAATTAAAATCGTGCCCCACGTTGGGCGCCAAAATGTACGATAAGGAGCGTTTTCCTTACCGGCAGCAATATAGAGCAACTTGGTAATTTAAATTTGTTATCTATACGCTGCTAAACTAATAATTTAAGGCACTACAAAAAAATTAATTATTCCTATGGAATTTGCGACCATGTAAAACAAAAAATACCCGATTTATTTCACTTCAAGTTTAATACTCTTTTATTAATTTTAAAAGTATTCGTTTTTATTTAAAATAACATTACTTATGTATTTGAGCAACTCTACATACATTCTTTAACAAAGGGCCACTGTTGTTGTTGTTATTATTTTGTTTCTCACTTCCAATGTACTTATTTATGATTTATATTTAAATTACAAGGCAATATTACGAGTATTATATATGCAACAACAAAACATACTACTTAAAAGAATTTAAGTAACAAACAAGTATAAAACCTAACAGGATATGCAACAAGAGTATGAACAGTGAGCCACTTTGTAATAAAATATGATGAAGATACAGTGGTACAAAAAAAGAAAAATGTAATGAACTTTAATTAAAAGAATAAAGCAAAATTAAGCAAATAAAAAATAAATAATATTTATACGCTGACCTAACAGATGGTATGGGCACATCCCGAACGATAATCTTGGATTGATCCATGTCCGGTCTAAGCCAGCGTGAGAGGGCATTAAGTCTGGCTGCACAGCACTTGGCCAGTTGCAACACCAGAAAATTGGTAGGTAACCAGTGGAGAAGGGCATACAGAGCCTTTGTCGAGGAAGTTTGGAGAGCCCCAGCAACCAAAATGGCGGCTGTTCTCCTGACTTTACCTAGAGGCTTTAAGTTTACCGCATTCCCGAAAGCGGGCCACCAAAAAACAGCGCCATAGAGAATGTTTGGCCTGATGACGGCCTTGTAGAGCCAGAAGGTGATTCGAGGCTGAAGTCCCCATCTAGGTCCTAAAGCTCTCTGGCAAAAAGGTCGCCTTCCGAGCTCTTTAGGCAATGTTCGCCTTCCATTGAAGTTTGGGATCCAGTATCACCCCAAGGTATTTTACACTTTTACTTACACTGAGCACAGTGCGGTTCAGCTTAGGTGCAGTAAAAGTTGGAACTTTGTATCTCTGTGTGAAGAGCATAACCTCCGTTTTGCCGGGGTTAACATCGAGATACATTCACGGCACCATTGAGACAGAACATTGAGCGAATAGTTCATCCGTTCTGTAAGTGTAGTTAGGTATTTTACCGAGACCGCGATAGCAATGTCATCAGCATAAGGTATCACCCTATTACCCGTTGGGTCCAGTCGCCGTAGCAGCATGTTGTTCTACGTGATAATTTCCCAGAGTGGACATGATAATACGTATCTTTAGTAGTAGCTCAATGAATCTCACCAGATTTGCATCAAGATCGAGACTCCAGACGGCCTTTATAACGGTATTAGGGGAGAAGTTATTAAAAGCTCCTGCTATGTCAAGAAACATTGCAAGCGTAAATTCCTTATTTGAAAAGGACTTTTCAACATAGGATATAAGCACGCGCAGCGCCGTTTCCTGCTTTTGGGATGAAAACAACTCGGGCCACACACCAACTTTTCGGTACGTAAATATTTTCTAGGCAAGTATTGTAGATCTGTAATAGCCATGGTTTTATAAAGTCCATGCCATGTTGCAAGTCCGCTGGGATGATATCGTCAATTCCAGGAGACTTGAAGGCATCAAGCGACATGATGGCCCACTTGTTGTGAGCATTGGTCACCTGGAAAGTGGGTTGGCAAACCGGATCAGAATTTATAGTTCCTGTCACTTCGCCAATCCCTTCACTACCAGGGAAATTAGTATCAAGCAACGTTTCTAAGGTATCGATTACAGAGTCAGTCCATTGACCGTCCGACCTCTGGGTACTCTCAATAGCTCTCGGGGACGTGCTAAGAATTGTGAGTAGCTTGCTAGTTTCGGACGAACTTTCTATGTTACCACAGAAATTTTTCCATGAGGCCCTTTTGGATCTTCGTATGCGATACTTAAACTCTCTTTGTTTATTCTTATAGGGTAGCCAGTTATCGTCATTTTTGGCCCTATTAAAGCTTTCTCTTTAAAAACTTACCTAAATTTTTATTTTAATAAGCAAAGATGCAATATAACTTTTCATATTATTTGCAATGTGTTCATTTTTGTGTTTACAGATTTAATAAAATTAAACGTAAGTATTTATTTCAAATAGATGCCTTACTTATTCAACATGCTGGAGCATTCTTTATATTACTTTTTATTTAATTTAAACAAAAACTATTTTTTAAATGTAAGTTTTACACACAGGCCACAGGTGTCCTTAATATTGAGGTTGTTATTCACTTGCTAAAACCCATTAGGTGCCTGTACACAAAGATAACATGGCCAATACAGTTGAGCAAATGTTTTTTAAATACAATTTATAGATAAAGGATAAAGGCTTAAAGTAAACTTATTATAATCAACAACCTTTAGTTTTATTTATGTTTGCTTAAAAAAGAAATAAACAATTTGCTATACAAAATAAAATACAATATCAATTTGCCTATATTAATTTTTGTTCAATAAAATTTAAATACCTCATTTCGCAATGTTTTTAATTTATATAACAATAAAAAAATTGTTTATATTTACACTTACCCAATATACTACTCACTACAAACTTTAACACCATCTTGAACTACCTCCTCGTCAAGTTTATCTGTTGAAAGTGAGATAAAATAATTCTGGGAAAAAAAACTGATTTTAAAACAGATTTTATCTGTTTGTCTTAACCGATTTAAAAGAAATGCCACATACATCAAATTACACTAACTATTGGGACTCCTTTGTATTCCATCTCTAAATTTTATACTTGCTGCTGTAGCACTGCAGCTCCTTGTTAATTTCAACCCTCTGTCTATAACTGTTCACAAGTTTGACCATATACATAAACTATTGTAACACCCTTTAATTTATTATCTAAAATGTTTATACATATAATCTAAAATGTTTATACTTCTTATACCAAGCAAAGTAGTCGACAATCTGTCTAATTGTCAAATGTTTGTATATAGCGACGAATATGCTATTGAAAAAGAAGTACCAACGAAGGAGGCTGCTTGTTTTAATTTTAATCTGAATATGTACATATACCATTAAACAGAAAAAAAATTTTCATTTTTGCTTACCACCTTGACTGCAGCAGCCTCAATTGCACTAGAACTTGTTATGGCTGCAACTTGAACTTGAACTTGTCTTGGGCTGCAACGCCGATTTCATAAACGTACTTACAGGCAAGATTGTTCCAATTTTTTTTATTTTTTTTTTATCAGTATTGTCTGTTGCATTTTTGTCGTTATTAGAGGAGCTCATTAAAAATGAGCTTTCCTAGGTTATACTGTTGTTTTATTTATTAATATAATTATGTACCTCATAATATGGGACTGAAAAGAATAAAAAATTAACTAACGGTATTACTGTTTTGTAGTTGCAAAATTTTTGCTCTTTTTTAATGTTTGTAGTTGTTTAAAATCATCCTTTTTTTATACCCTTCACAACATAAAGAGGAAAAAAGGTATATCTAAGTTTGTCATTCCGTATGCAATTTCTACAATATCCAATATCCATCCCATAAAGTATATATTTTCTGTCCGTCTATCCGTCCGTGTGAGTGTTGATTTCACAAAAAAAAATATAAATGTGTCAATCGATCAGATGTTGAGTCGAAAGAGGTGATATGGGAAATCAGCATGATTGGTCCATATCCTTTGAGGCAGCAGGCAAAACACCACGCATACCTCTTATTTTTTCATAACATTTGGAACAATTAAGTAACTCCAATCAAAAGATAAATATTTAGGGCGATAGGGAATTAAACAATAAGAAAAAAACATCAAGTGAAAAAATTGCCGCTCGCCCATATTTTCCGAGTTAAGGGGCTCTGAAATATTAAAATTTTTTAAATATCAGTATGAGTATCATTTTAAAGCTATTGAAGAGACCATTAAGGAAACACTAAAAATTTTTAAGAATGTAAAATTATATGTATGCAGTACCAAATTTTTTTTTATCTTTTAATTCTCTGTCATCCCAATATTTTCGTTTTTGATTGGAGTTACTTCACTTAACTAGATTTACATAATTGGTGACGGGCAAATAAGACTCGACATAGCCAAATATAGCACTCTTACTTGTTTATAATGATCAGCGACGAAGAAAAAAACACATCCGATTACTTGAGGAGTCAACGTAAATTAATAAACAAGTATTTAGTTGACTTAAAGTAATAGCTTTTCCGAATTGATGTGATTTTTGCATCGCTTAAGAGTGGATTTTTGTTCACAAAATTAGATTTAGCGAGGGCTTATAATCAATTAGTGATAGACGAAAAATCGCAAATTTGTGTAGTCTAAGCACACATGTTTAAAGTAAAAACATTTGTCTTTTGGCATAGAAACGGCATCGGACATATTTAAAAAAAAACAATAGAGAACATTTTAAGAGAAGTTTCGTGTGTAGCCAGTTATTAGAAGATATTATAGTTACAGGTATAAACTTATATATATATATATATATATATATATATATATATATATTTTAAAGCAGTTCTAAGTTGATTTAAATCAGAATGTTTTAAAATAAAGGTAGATAAATAAAACGTTTTTAAAGTTCGAGCGTTTAATCTAGGTTTTCTTTAAATAGAAACGCTGAAAGAGTTCGTCTACTTTGAAAGCTCCGATACCAAATAACGTTTCTTAATTTAAAATCATCCTAAGCTATTTATAAAGTTGCTCGATTTTTTTTATAAATTGATGATAAATATTGCGGAAAAGTTGTATCCATGTTATAAATTGCTTAGAAAAAATTTTAAGTTTGTTTATTTAAGCTCTAAAACAATATATCACATTATATTAAGTGTGTACTTATTTCGAACCCAATTTACCAATAATGCTCATGACGGACGCAAGTTATCATGTAGTAGCAGGAATTGATTCCCGTAGACTTTTAGATGGCTATAATATTTAGCGTTGCGAAACCAAGGCAATAAACTCATATTGCAAACAGATAGTAAGCCACTGTTCTTGGAGAAAATATGGAGCTGCCAATTCCAACGTATGCACGCGTGTAAGGTTGGCATTTTTGTCAGGCTTTAACTACATTCTTGAACACATTAAAGGCGTCTTAAACAAAGCAGACCATATTTCGCGAATGTCCAAAGCTCAAGATTTAAATGATCACAAGGAGAGTAGTTATATTCAAAACATTGAAACGATTATATGTTAAGTATTATTTTTAAAGATATACATAAGTATGAAATTTTATTATTTGAAATCTTCTTTACGTAAATCTACGTTAATTGTGCTTGATTGCTTCAATGATATCATGAAAATATCATCGTATATTTATTACTTAAAACTACGACATAAAATTCATTTTCGCGGGGAAAGCCTTTTGTTACTGCTCGAATAGCTCATCAGTGGAATGTAACTATGTACATTTTGTAAAAACTCAAAAATTTTTAAGATAAAAACACACTAACCATTGAGTAACTTGTAATGTTTATATTTATAAATTAAACAAAGGCTGATTACTTGCTTGCTGATTATAAATTAAATTCTTTATTCATTTGCACTTGCTTATAATCTACTTGTGAGAAGCATTTCTTATTCCCTCAAACTTACTACACTATACTTAATCTTAATAATTCTATTTTGTTTTTATATTATATATCAATAGTCAGCATAATTATTTATATTGTTCTGTTTTGTTATTGATCTATATCAAGGTACATTTATTTACTAGATAGTGTCGTCCACACATGGTTTGTAGTTGGAAATATCAAAAGTTGTTTGTGTTTTACTACGTTTGTTTACGAATTTCAAAAAACACTAACAACAAGCATTTTCAAATTAAAGCATTTGTATTTAGATTATTTTATTAGAATAGAAAATGGTTGAATGATATTTGATATACGCTTGTTAATAAATTATTTTACCATGCAGTGTCGGCACTGTTGTTATATTTTCACACTATGCTAAACTGTTATAATGTCTCCTGTTATTCCCTTAACACCAGCCAATATAATATAAATATTAACGTACGTATATATGTATATAAACATGTACGTACTCACTTTAATTTACATACTTTATTTTTACTTTATTCTCATAATATAAAATTCAATCCCAAGAACTGTTTACGAATAATACAATATAAATATTAATATACGTACATAAATATAAACATACTTTAATTTACTTATGCTTGACCTTATTCTTAATTCCAAGAACAGGTTACGAACTTTATTTAGTTCACTTTTAATAATTTGCATTTTTGTTGCCACTGACTAAATACAACTTCAACATATTAACACAGACAAATTTATTGAAAATCGTTTTACAATAACACATTTCATTATTAATTTATTGGGAATTGTTTTGCAATAACGCATTTTCATTATCAATTTATTGGGAATTGATTGGCAATATTCAATTCCATTATTAATACGATTAGCAAGCAAATATTTATATACTTAACTATAAGAAAACGGATTGTAAAATTAGTATTTAAGAAAGTACAAGAAGATTAATAAAACAGTCTTAATTTGAAAACAAGAAAGTGAAAGTGTTTTTTTTTCATTTATACATTTTTAAGATTCAAAAGTGGCACAGTCGGTAGGATCCGTAAGTCCTATCCAACATAAAAGTAAAATGTGAAAGTTTTTGTTTGTTTGTGATAGTACTAGGATTTTTATTCTTAGTAAGGACTCTGCAAAATAAGGATATAAAGATATATCCTTAGAAGAAAAATTTTTTATAAAAAGGATAAAAAGATTTATCTTTTAAATAGAAAAAGGATATAAAAGACATATCCTTAGAGGTAAATAGGATAACAAGATTTATTCTTTAATAAAATAAGGATATCAAGATATATCTTTAGAAAAAAACATAAGGAAGAAAATCTGTTCATGCCGGGAACAACAACTTGAATAACATCTTACGAAAGCTTTAAGTTCATCAAGGAAACAGCAACCAAAAATAATTGCACGAGTTCCAGGAAGACAACACCTTTAAGAAGACAACACTATCAACTAAAAGTAATATTAGGTTTAACTTTTTTATTTTTCTATACATAAAATAAAATCGGGCGACAAATTAAAAAAAGGCACAATAAATTTTGCGGCGATTAGAACTTTTGTAATATATATATATGAGCGACTTAGAATTCGTAGAAGAAGCCATAGACCTCTACACACAATATACTTTAGACTCAGGGTTTGAATCGAATGACGGTTACCTGACGGACATTAGCGAAGTTACAAGACAAGAACCACGTAGAAGAATTACTAGGAACATACGCCTTTTCAGGAAAATATTAAGACGTTTTTATAACAACAGAAATGACTGAACAAAACTAACCACTTTCAGTTAGGATAGACCCAGTAAAATACTTAAGTCGACTTCCCGAATTTAATGGAGACAATCGCGAATTACAAAATTTTACTAATTTAATACACAGAGTGCATCCGATTCTGGCCGCATATGGCGTGCCATCCCAACTCTTATTTTCAGACCTTATTAAAGCTAGACTTACTGGGAGGGCACGCGAAATAATAGAAATTAACTGCCAAGCTCAATCTTGGACAGATATTTAGACAATATTACACCACAACTTTGGCAACAGGTGTAGTCTAGAAGAATTATTCGACAAACTAAAAAGCACTAATTTTGCTAACAAAAGCGTGGAAATCTACAACGAAATAAAAAAAGACTTAGGAACCTTAACAATAAGACAATAACAACGATTGGCCCAGGCCCAGCAGCAAACGAATGTGCAAGAAATAATAGAAGAACTGCGCTAAATGTGTTCAACGAAAAAATACCTGAACCAATGCGAAACTCTCGAAGAAGCAATAGAAATATTGTTTCAGGCAGGTTACGCATATAGTTCACCTTCAGGTGGGATATTTTCTGCATATGAAAAACAACCAAATAAACCTCGACAGTACCATAGTAGTACTCATAATTCCTCTTACAATCGACGAACAAACAATAATGGGCTGAACTTTTCAAATAATAGATAAGGACGAACAGACCGAAATAGATACAACCAACATAATGGACAATATTCACAACATAACTATAACCAACACGAAGGACGAAGTAATTGGAATCCTTTTAAACGACAAGATAGATCAAACCCACAATGGGACAACCGCCTTCCAACACCTGAACCAATGGATATAAATAAGTTCGAAACACCGAAAAATCACGATCAAAACATAAGTAAAAGTGAAAATTTTCGATTTTCAGCCTCAGGGAATTACCATATATAAAAATTAATACTAAGTTGGGACACCTAAAACTAATAATAGATACAGGTGCAACCAACTCTATATTGAACCCAATTATTTGTCATCCTAAATGGATACAGAAAATTACGCCAATCCCTATAAAAACCTTGCAACACGAAATAAATATTTATGAAAAAGTCAAAATTCCCGTTTTTAAAGAATTTGGTACGGGACTCGACACAATAGAATTTTACATAACAAACTTTCATGAATACTACAACGGGCTTATATGCAACGACTTGCTCCGACCATTAAAGGCACGAATTTGCTATGAAAGCAATACAATAAAGATTGGAGGAAATACGCTAAAACTCTTTGTTAGAAACAGAGACCACCATAAGGAAAATATTGAACAAGAAAATAATTACCCCAATGAGTTACATAAGAATGAAATAATAATAGACCCTCTGAACACCCAGTTAAAATTTGCATCAAACTCTCAACCCCTAAGAAGTCAGATTCGAATTGATAATCTAAACTCTGAAGAAAAGTCACAATTACTACCAATAATAAACAAGTACCATGATATTTTCTATCAAGAAAATAAGGAACTTTCGTTCACTTCCGCTATAAAACATAGCATTAGAACTACAACCAATATTCCTATTTTTACCAAATCATACAGATATCCCTACATTCATAAGAATAAAGTAGAGAATCAAATTCAGGAAATGCTCAACAAGGGAATAATAAGACATAGTTTACGCAAACCTCAAGATCCAACTGGATAAGTCCGAATTTCTCAAGAGAGAAACGGAATTCCTTGGTCTTAAAATAATGCCAGCAGGTATTAAAACAAACCCCCAAAAAATAGAATGTGTTAAAATTTTCCCGATCCCTAAAAGTACAAAACAAATTAAGCAATTTTTAGACCTTACCGGCTATTATAGGAAATTTATTAAAGATTATTCTTTAATCGCTAAACCCATGACAAAATATGTAAAAAAAGATACTAAACTAAATATATCTGACCCAGAATACGAAAAAAGCTTTAACACTCTTAAAACCTTACTTATCCATGACCCAATATTGGCGTATCCACATTTTACAAAGCAGTTTACCCTAACAACGGATGTCAGCACCTACGCGTTAGAAGCAATTTTTTCACAGAACGACCATCCAATATGTTACGCAAGTCGTACCCTAAACACACATGAAATTAACTATAGTACCATAGAAAAGGAACTACTAGCTATTATATGGGCAACGAAATATTTCAGGCCTTACTTCTCGGTCGTAGATTCATAATAGAAACAGACGATAAGCCTCTAATATGGCTTTTCTCAATAAAAGAACCCAACTCCAAACTTGTAAAATGGAGACTTAAATTAACAGAATTTGACTACCAGATTAAGTATAAAAGAGGGGTTAAAAATGGCAACGCCGATACCTTATTCAGGATCGAACCTGATTCAGGTAATATTAATACATTAGAACCAATAAACAATAAAAGAAACCAAATCCCCAATTAACATATTCAAAAATCAAATTGTTATTACAAAAATAACATCAGGCTCACTGAAGATAAAAAGCAAAACAATTTTTGGAAATAACAGAAAAACTATCTATACTAAGGAACTGGATAAAGAAACAGCAATCATCCTATTTAGGAATCATTTTAACCCTGCGCAGTTGAATGCTGTTCTAATAGATGAAGAATTTTATACTGTGCTACAAACGACGTTCGACGAACTCTTCGCAAATAAGAATGCTTTCACCTAGTAGAAGATATAGAAGAAGAAGAAACACTAACGGAGACCATAAAAAGTGAACACCTTGACAAAAATCATCGAGGTATTCAAGCAGTTTTTAAATAACTCATAGAACGTATCTACAATCCTAAATTGAAACTAAGAATTACATACTTTATAAAGAACTGCGAAATATGCAACCTTGAGAAATATGAGAGGAAACCTCCCAAAATACAGTGCAAAATTATTGAAACTCCATCTAGACCCCGCGAAGTTATACACTTGGATGTATTTTACACTTTGGAAAAAAACTGTTCCTGACAGCAATAGATAAATTCTCTAAATTCTCGCAATGGCACTTCAAATCAATGCTTCCAGAGTTTAAAACCAAATTACTGCAAATTATAAATACGTACGGCAAAGTAAACAAAATTATAATGGAAAACGAACTCGGATTTAAGGCTATTCCCATGCAACAATTTTTGAAAGAGGAGAACATTGAAATACACTTCACGTCTAATAGCAATCACACATCCAACGCAGACATCGAACGGTTACACAATACTATTAACGAATACATACGTTTACTAAGACATGATGACAGAAATAGGGACGAGACTATAGAAGACAGAATGATGAGGATAATAGGTTTCTACAACAATATAATCTATAGTACCACAGGAATCAAAACTATTGACTTTTTAAACGGCAAAATACATGAAGATAGATATAAAGAAATTCAGAACGTAATAAATTTCCAAAAAGTAAAAATATATACAGAAATTAAATGAAAATAGAAAAGATATATAACTCCAAAATGGAACAAACTATATTAGAGAAATAAGAGGCAGGAAGAATCATAGAAAATATAGAAAGGTAAATACAAAACAAATAGATGAGGACCATAAACAGACAATAGGAACTGGACATAACTACTATAAATCCCACGTTAAACACAAAAGAAAATACCAGGACAGAGACAATCCTACTATAAAATCCACAAAATAATTTTCTTTCAAATGACAACTTGGGCACTAATATTCATTCTCTTCACAATCACAAAAATGCAATATTTAGATATTCAAGATCTTACCAACAACAATGGATATATTCTAATTAAACTAGACGAAGTCAGGCCAATAGAATCTTACTCCAAAATAATACATATGATTAATACAACCTTTGTAACAAACATGCTATTTTCCTTACAGTTAGCCGAGTAAGTTTGTTTGCCGAAATCCACACAAAAAGGAAAAATATAGTGTGAATATCGTTTAGACATAAATAATTAAAAAGGCGGCGGGAGCCATTATTAACTAGCTTCAATCGGGCTTGGGGGGGGTTCGTGCCTTTTTTTTATTTAGTCCAGTTTTACATAAAAAAATTTATTATAGACTCCCTAGATAGAAAAAAAACTGACAAAAATATGTAAATCGTAGTACATAACCATAGTTATAAAAAAAACCCGATACCATGGCTGCAGTTATAATTAAGAACAAACAATCAGAAAAGAATTGTATGTATTAAACAACTACCTCGCCTTTAAGATTCCTGTTGTTATCTGGAATCCGTGCCTCTATACCCACCCTTACCATGATCTTGCGGGCACAAAAAGTTCTTTACAAGATCCCCAAAAAAAAAGAACTAATATCAACCTAACTTATCCAACCATAAAGGAAAATGTCGAAACGATTAGCAATTCATCATGGCGTATTTCATTATTTATTCAACCCATAATATATGTTTATAATCCATCTAAATGATTTAAGATATTTACAAATGCCTATTCTTAAGATTGTATAGAGATTAATAAAAATATGTATTCAATGTAACATAATTATATATTCAAATTTCTTTTATGCAGCTATATGTAAAATTTAGAAATAACAGTTAACAAAAATTAAACTATAGTAAAGAATTCAAATGTTTAACTCAATTCAAGTTACTGTAAGGGCATAATATGCATCTCATACAAGAAGTAAGAGGAACTTTAATACCAAATTTAGAATCTACTAAAAGCAATTAATTTTTGATAAGATAAAAAAAACGTTCATGTATAAAAATATAAGATTAAGTATAAAAGTTGATGTACGTTTTGACTCTCTTAAACTTGCTTATTAATATTCCTTGTACTTTTGTTTTGTTTTAGTTCTTTTTATATTTTTACTTATTAAATTCTTTTTTGTAATTAGTAAATATATATGCAAGAAAATTAAGAGTACATTTTAAAGAGATTTTGTTTTTCACTCACCATTGATTCATTGCTGTCGCAGAGGCCTCTGGATCGATTTATGAATGATGTTGTGCTTAATGATAGTCTTTATGAATTTAAAAAAATTATTTCTTGCATATACAAATAAATACTATAAAACTTTTACAATATTCTTAGTAGTTTTTTTTTTGTTGTTTTTCTTTATGTTTGTAAGGGTTTCCCTTGCAAATAAAATGTGTCTAATGTTAATATTACTGGGAATTTTTACAAATCATAATTTTTTTCTTAACAGCCGGTGATTATAATTGTTATTTTAATATCTTACGTTAAATGTTTATTGAATGTAAATATGAAAACGGTCATATAAACCGTTATAAGCCGTGTAATGTATATTATAATAAATATGAAACTGATGCATAATTATAAATTTTGCATAAAAAAACTGTTAAAAAATAGACCAACTTGAAGAAAAAAATGTGCGATTAGGTTTTGTGAAAATTTTAAGTCTTAGGTAATTTCGGATGTTGTGGCTCTGAGGTGATGATAACTTAAGCTTTATGCTACGCTTTGAAACACTAAAACACGATTTAATTGGAATTGCGATAATAATTGTATATGCACAGATAAAAATGAAAACTAATGGCTGGCTATCATCAAGTTAAACTCCAACATTGATAGTCCTAATAATAGGAAAATATGTGTATTTTAAAATTTTATATAAAAAAAATTATTAAAAGTCTTACCAGCCATTGAATTCAAAATTTCTTGGAAAATGTAAAAATCCAATTCGTTGTTCTCTTGCTGTTATACTTTAATACTCTGTAAAAATAGAGTTAAATGCAGGGAATTCCGCCTCAATTTTGCAATACACGTGCAACTAAAACTTTTAGATTTCTTTTATTTAATAAATTCCAAACGTCTGATGGAGGGAACAATCCAGAAAGAAATGAACGATTGTATAAATGATTTGGCACAAGAAAGTTATGATAAATTAGTGTTGCTAAACTTTATAAGCGTGGGATTAATACTACCGATTAATCAAATTATGATCGCAGTACTCAGTTGCTTCAAATGCCTGCTAAACACGTTCTTATTATTGGTCATGCCAAATTTTAGTTATATAAATGATTTATGTATTACTATGTTTTCAGTTTTACAACACAAAAAAATCATTCTCTAATGGCCATTGATATGATTGTACCTAATCACTGTTTTAAATGTATTATTATTTCATTGATACTTTAAACTAAATTCATTGATATACAAAGAAGAAAAGTATGTCATTCATGTTTATTTTTCTGATTTTTTTTTTTACGTTTAGCACTCTTTCTCAGGAATGTATCAAAGCAAATGTTTATAAACCAACAAAGAGAAACGCAGTTGCATTTTTAAACCAACAATTACACTCGAGAAAACATTTATGTGCATTAGTAAAAAAAAAATCCTATAAGTTGACAAAATAAAACCCTATTACAAAACCGAGTAATATTGACTCTTTGCAGTTACAATATTAATTGGAATTACAGGTTATATTTTTATGTCCTTTCCGTGAAATATTCCTATTAGTTTACCCTCTAGATCTTCTAACTTGTAGTAATTTTTCCCTAGCTTTTCTACTACTTTGCTTTTTATGAAAATCGGAGCAAACTTAGCGTTAAAGCGTTTTTCGAAATTGCTCTGTGCAAAATTTCTTCTCCATACTTCCTGTCCCACGTAATAAGTTTGTGGCCTAGTTCTTAAATTATAATAATGTCTATTATTTTCATATGCCGTTTTCATATGTTTCTGCAAATCTCGTCTTATTATTTGCAGGCTATCATCCCTAGATAACTTCAGCGAAGGCTCATCTAAGAGTTTGAGATTTCTTAATAAAGTATAGTTGGAACCATGCAGTATCATATCAAACCCAAAGACAGCGTGGTATGGTGAAACTTTTAACGTACTATGATTTGCATTTCTCAAAGCACAACTTATTGCACTTAGATGTTCGTCCAATTTTGTGTGGTCATTTCGAAGATAAGCTCGTATGCCGGCTATCAAAGAGCGGTTTACACGCTCCGAAGCGTTAGCTTGTGGCGAATACAAAGCTGTGTAAACGTGAGTTATGCCCAGAGATGTGAAAAAAGCATTTAGGTCATTGGCCTTAAATTGGGAGCCATTATCACTTACAACGACCTCAGGTACCCCGTAAGTGTGAAAAATGTGCCTTTCTAAATAATCTTTAATTGCAGTAGATGTAAATTTGCGCAAAGGGTGCAACCAGTGAAATTTTGAAAGATGATCTAACACAATTAGCAAGCCAATATTCCCCGATTTACTTCTGGGATAAGGACCTAATATATCAACATAAAGCCTCTGAAATGGTCGTTCTGATACAATTTGTTTACCCATTTCTGGTTTCATTATGAAATTTGGAGCTTTAGTGGCCTTCCACGTTTCACAATCCCTTACAAAGTCTCGAACATCCTTCACCATTCCAGGCCAAAAGAAAAATCTTCTTAACAAATCCAACGTTTTACTCATTCCTCCGTGAGATGCAGTTACAGTGCTGTGATGACTTGAAATTAAGTCTTTTCTCATTTTCACGGGTATCCAAAGCTTCCAACATTTGTCTTCATTATCCTCTATACCGTCATAGTGCTGAGTTCTAATGTATACAAAATTGTCAACTATTTTTATGTCTGGGTATTTAGATTCATCTCCACTTATTTTATTACGCAAAGTTACGTAATCGTCATCCACAAAACATGGAGATGATAAATCAATTGTGGGAAGGTCAACATGAACAGACTCAATCGCTTCACTAGGAATGCGAGATAAAGCATCAGGAACAATATTTTCCCTACCTTTTCGATGACTAACGGTGAACTTGAATGCCTGTAACTTAAGAGCCCATCTTGCTAGTCTACCGCTTAAATTCGTTTGGCGCATCAACCAAACAAGGCTGGCGTGATCCGTAACCACTTAAAATTCTTGCAGCTCGAGGTAGCATCTGAAACGTTGAATTGCCTCTAAAGCTGTCAGACATTCGCGCTCGGTTACACTATAGTTACGTTGTGCCGAATTTAGCTTCTTGCTCATGTACGCGATTGGTCTTTCACATCCCTCATCATCTAATTGTATTAACACCGCCCCAATGCCGAAATCACTGGCATCGCAATGAAGAAAGAACTTCTTTCCGAAATCTGGGTTAATGAGTACTGGTGCAGACGTTAAGAGATATTTAATTCTCTCAAAAGATCTTTGCGCTTCAGCAGTCCATGTAAATTTCTTTTTTGAAGAAAGAGTTTCTGTAATAGGAAAAACTATGTCTGAGAAGTTTTCAATAAACCTTCTATACCAGCCAGCGATTCCTAGAAATCCTCTTACTTGTCGCAGATTCTTGGGTACTGGCCAATTCACAATTGCACTTACTTTATCAGGATCGGTGGTAAGTCCTCCCTCACCAATAACGTATCCCAAGTATTTCACCTGAGTCACACAAAAGTGACTTTTTGTTACATTTAGCGTTAGGTTTGCTTTTCTAAATTGTCCAGCAATGCGCAGAAGTACCTCCAAATGTTCTTCAAAACTTTCTGACACTACGACGAGGTCATCTAAATATCCGAAAACACAATATTTTAGGTCAGGTGGTATAATCTGGTCCATAAGGCGGCACATGGTTTGCGGAGCATTGCACAGCCCGAAAGGCATAACCACAAACTGGTACAAGGGCCTTCCAGGTACTGTGAATGCCGTTATTGCCCTGGACTCTTTCGATAAACCAATTTGCCAGTATGCATCTTTAAGATCAAGTTTAGTTATAATGTTTGCTTTAGGTAGGCGAGAGAAAATTCCCTCAATTGAAGGTAAAGGATATGCGTCCTTTTTCGTCACTAAATTAATTTTCCTTGCATCAAGGCAGAGACGAACTTTGTTTGGCTTAATTACGAGCCTCATAGGAGAACTCCATGCGGACGTAGACGGCTCAATGACTCCTAATGATAACATGCGGTCTATTTCTGTATACATAAGCTTTTCCACCGCAGGTGAAACGGGGTAAAACCTTTGTTTTATTGGTTTAGCTTCATCAACATCTATTTCATGTTCTATTAAAGAAGTTTTACCTAGTCCCTTGTGTTCAAAGTTAGGAAAAATAGCGACTACTGCATTTAGTTGCGTTCTTTGTGTTTCTGTAAGCCTGTAAAAATATTCGTCTGTAGTTGACTCATTTTCACCCACATTATCACACATATTTTGTGCCGTGTAAGAAAAATCGCTAGACTTTTGAGCTAGCTCGAAACATTTTTCCCCATGAATTAATTTGTCTATAAGATTAACTGAATCGGTTATTTTGGGTACTAACTTAAATATTTTACAAAAATCTATTCCTAACAAAAGTCTGTGCGAGATGGTTGGTATAATAAAAAGATTAAGGCTATGTGTGATGTTTTTAAACGTGACATCAACTTGAATCCACCCAATTACCTTTTGTGACCTCCCATCAGCAGTTTTTACTGAAGTTTTACTCTTGAAAAATTTTGAACATTTCGAAAAGTTTTCTGCTGCTAAATCAGTTCCAATGCAACTTATACTGGCACCAGTATCAATAAGACCATATTCGGTGTATTGAAGAAAAGAGACTTTTGCATAATAGCGACTATCCGTTAAATTGTTTACGATTGCAGAAACTAAAATTTTTGAGGTAAATTTTTTATGTTTATAGTAATTTCGTAATCTAATTGTCGATCTTCTAGGGGTTCGTTTGGACTGTAGTGGACATATTGCAGAATCACCAAAAATTTCATTTCTTTTCGAAAGATATACTTGCCATCTTAAATGAAGTGGCAATTTCGGAAAAATTAACTTTGAACTATCCTGTTGAGAGTAAATGCTTGGCGAACAGGGATCACGTTTTAGAACTTTAAATTTCAAATTATTTTTATTATTACTTATCCTACAAATTTTATGATTAGGCGTTTGATTACTTGAACAGTTATCTATAATCTCAAATTCGTTTAATTTGAGACATGGTTCTGGCAGTTTTTTGATGACTTTCTGGTCTGACATTTAGGACATTGTGGGCGGTACGTATTTTTTTCACCGCAGCCGAAACAAAAGACAGTTCTATCTTCAAGGCAATCTTGATAGTAATGCCCTAGTTGGTCACAATTCCAGCAACGTGGTGCTATTGGATCCTTTTGAACAGCATCTACTGAAAATTCACATTCAACATCGAAAGTCGGCTGATTTAATTCGATTTCAGCTATTTGACGTCTAGGTTGCAATTGGTTAGTTCTTGCTGAAAAATTCCTTCGCACGTGCTCGTCATTAATAAAGCTTTCTCGTATGTGAACAAGTTTTCTGAGATGAGAAATAGAATTTATTGGAATGTATAATAATTCGTGTCTTATTTCTGGCCTCAAGTTACGAGTTAGTATCTCTATTAGTTCCCTTTCGCTAAAAGGTGTAGGCAGTCTATCTATTATGGATGAGACAGCTTCGTAAAAGATATCAAAGGTCTCTCCAGATTTTTGTTTTCGATTTCGAACCTCTTCTCGAATATCAAAGGATGATTTACAGTCCTTATATTGACATCGAATGGCTTCCGTAAAATTGTTCCAATTAATAACATTTACTTGTTTATGGTAACGCCAAAACCATTCTCTAGCTTTACCAGTAAGCAAAATATGCAGGTTTTTGCTGATAACAGAAAAGTCACCTTGAAAATTATCACGAGTTAATGATGTTAATCTATACAAAAATTCTTCAACTGTCAAACCAGTACCATCAAACTTTAAACCCCAATTTTGAATAATTGAAATTATTTTGTCGTTATGATAGTTAGAACTATTTGTGAAAAGTGAAAAATTTTGTGCTTCATTGTTATTAATTTGACGGAAGTGAGAAGTATTTATTCTTTGCGAATTATTCACAAAAAATTGTCTATTTTGAGGAATGTTTCCTGTAGCACTATTTTGATTTAAATTAAGGTTTTGTAAAACTTGTGTAATATTGTTTTGAATCATCCTATTTATTTTTTCATAATCTATAAAAACAGGTTGAGAAACGTCTGGTAAATTGTTTGTTAGATTGCTTGGTTCTGCATTTGAAACAGTATTATCTAAAAGATTTTTTGTTTGCGGTTCACTAATTGCTACTGAGTTTGTTACTGCATCGTCTAAACCCAATGTACCACTTCTGTTAATCAAAGAAGACTGCGAATCATTAAAACTATTTCTTGGATAGCTACGTGTATTATACCGTTTGGCATGTGCACCGCGTGGTCGTCCAACCGTTTTAAAAGGTTTGTTTGGAAATGAGAATTGTTTCAAGTCCGACAGTTGGCAAGGTAATCGACACACTGCACATTCACTGTTTTTTGAAAGAAAGTTTTCTATACATGGTCGATGAAAGACATGGTTACATCTAATAATAATTAGACATTCTAATTTATCATCAAGGCGTTCATTACAAATAGCACACTGGTCATCAGAGGCTGGTACTATAGTTACCACTGGAGCCAGTGAACAATCTGATGGTAAAGACGTAAACTGATTATGCGACATGTCTAATGTCCTTGGAGGCGTACGCTCTAATGACATTATATAGCCTAATAGATTTACTTTAAATATAGTTAATAAACTAAAAAATCACAATCAACCAAGTATTGTTTGCTTTTCAATACAAATGCAATTTTGCTTTTGTTTATTTTAAAATTATTATTATTTAAATTTTTTTTAAATATATTTTTCCTTTTCCCTTATGGTTTGTTTCAAAGTTGGTTGATAAGAAAAAAAATTTGGCGAGTAGTTATTAATACATCAATTCATGTTTTCTATGGATAAATACAGTTTTCATTATTAATGTATACACCTGCCATTAAAGTTTTGACGTTAAGTAATACTCTTAGATACAAGAGATGCATAATTGCAGTTGGCAAATATACATATTCTCATTATAAATAAGTTCCAGGTAACTTATATCAGAAATAATAAAGAATGTGTTTAACAAACGTATTGCAATTATGAAAAACCGACATGAAATTTATTCTTCTAGTTTTTTGAAAGAATTACTTAGTGGTAAAGCGGTTAGATGGCTTAAGCCTCAAGCCTCAAAAATCCTGCAATACATAAGCAATTATTCATAAAGCAGATTTCAAAACTCGATATCAGTTTATCACTAAAGCGTTAGTGAAATTTATTATTAAAAATTAAAAAAAAACAGGACCGAAAAATGAACAAAATTCTTTGAACACATTCGGCCCCACGTTGGGCGCCATTTTATGTAACAAACATTCTATTTTCCTTACAGTTAGCCGAGTAAGTTTGTTTGCCGAAATCCACACAAAAAGGAAAAATATAGTGTGAATATCGTTTAGACATAAATAATGAAAAAGGCGGCGGGAGCCATTATTAACTAGCTTCAATCGGGCTTGGGGGGGGTTCGTGCCTTTTTTTTATTTAGTCCAGTTTTACATAAAAAAATTTATTATAGACTCCCTAGATAGAAAAAAAACTGACAAAAATATGTAAATCGTAGTACATAACCATAGTTATAAAAAAAACCCGATACCATGGCTGCAGTTATAATTAAGAACAAACAATCAGAAAAGAATTGTATGTATTAAACAACTACCTCGCCTTTAAGATTCCTGTTGTTATCTGGAATCCGTGCCTCTATACCCACCCTTACCATGATCTTGCGGGCACAAAAAGTTCTTTACAAGATCCCCAAAAAAAAGAACTAATATCAACCTAACTTATCCAACCATAAAGGAAAATGTCGAAACGATTAGCAATTCATCATGGCGTATTTCATTATTTATTCAACCCATAATATATGTTTATAATCCATCTAAATGATTTAAGATATTTACAAATGCCTATTCTTAAGATTGTATAGAGATTAATAAAAATATGTATTCAATGTAACATAATTATATATTCAAATTTCTTTTATGCAGCTATATGTAAAATTTAGAAATAACAGTTAACAAAAATTAAACTATAGTAAAGAATTCAAATGTTTAACTCAATTCAAGTTACTGTAAGGGCATAATATGCATCTCATACAAGAAGTAAGAGGAACTTTAATACCAAATTTAGAATCTACTAAAAGCAATTAATTTTTGATAAGAAAAAAAAAAACGTTCATGTATAAAAATATAAGATTAAGTATAAAAGTTGATGTGCGTTTTGACTCTCTTAAACTTGCTTACTAATATTCCTTGTACTTTTGTTTTGTTTTAGTTCTTTTTATATTTTTACTTATTAAATTCTTTTTTGTAATTAGTAAATATATATGCAAGAAAATTAAGAGTACATTTTAAAGAGATTTTGTTTTTCACTCACCATTGATTCATTGCTGTCGCAGAGGCCTCTGGATCGATTTATGAATGATGTTGTGCTTAATGATAGTCTTTATGAATTTAAAAAAATTATTTCTTGCATATACAAATAAATACTATAAAACTTTTACAATATTCTTAGTAGTTTTTTTTTGTTGTTTTTCTTTATGTTTGTAAGGGTTTCCCTTGCAAATAAAATGTGTCTAATGTTAATATTACTGGGAATTTTTACAAATCATAATTTTTTTCTTAACAGCCGGTGATTATAATTGTTATTTTAATATCTTACGTTAAATGTTTATTGAATGTAAATATGAAAACGGTCATATAAACCGTTATAAGCCGTGTAATGTATATTATAATAAATATGAAACTGATGCATAATTATAAATTTTGCATAAAAAAACTGTTAAAAAATAGACCAACTTGAAGAAAAAAATGTGCGATTAGGTTTTGTGAAAATTTTAAGTCTTAGGTAATTTCGGATGTTGTGGCTCTGAGGTGATGATAACTTAAGCTTTATGCTACGCTTTGAAACACTAAAACACGATTTAATTGGAATTGCGATAATAATTGTATATGCACAGATAAAAATGAAAACTAATGGCTGGCTATCATCAAGTTAAACACCAACATTGATAGTCCTAATAATAGGAAAATATGTGTATTTTAAAATTTTATATAAAAAAAATTATTAAAAGTCTTACCAGCCATTGAATTCAAAATTTCTTGGAAAATGTAAAAATCCAATTCGTTGTTCTCTTGCTGTTATACTTTAATACTCTGTAAAAATAGAGTTAAATGCAGGGAATTCCGCCTCAATTTCGCAATACACGTGCAACTAAAACTTTTAGATTTCTTTTATTTAATAAATTCCAAACGTCTGATGGAGGGAACAATCCAGAAAGAAATGAACGATTGTATAAATGATTTGGCACAAGAAAGTTATGATAAATTAGTGTTGCTAAACTTTATAAGCGTGGGATTAATACTACCGATTATTCAAATTATGATCGCAGTACTCAGTTGCTTCAAATGCCTGCTAAACACGTTCTTATTATTGGTCATGCCAAATTTTAGTTATATAAATGATTTATGTATTACTATGTTTTCAGTTTTACAACACAAAAAAATCATTCTCTAATGGCCATTGATATGATTGTACCTAATCACTGTTTTAAATGTATTATTATTTCATTGATACTTTAAACTAAATTCATTGATATACAAAGAAGAAAAGTATGTCATTCATGTTTATTTTTCTGATTTTTTTTTTTACGTTTAGCACTCTTTCTCAGGAATGTATCAAAGCAAATGTTTATAAACCAACAAAGAGAAACGCAGTTGCATTTTTAAAACAACAATTACACTCGAGAAAACATTTATGTGCATTAGTAAAAAAAAAAATCCTATAAGTTGACAAAATAAAACCCTATTACACCTTGTATAAAGAAACACTTGACTTAATTGCAGATAACACACACTACACTAAAAAATACTACCACGGACACTAAGACATTACTAGATACTGTTGACAACAACTTTGTTATACTTAAAGCTAAGATTGAAAGTTTGAATCCAAAATTTAGACAAAAACGAGGACTGGTTAATATATTAGGCAAGGGATTAAAAGTTATAGCAGGAACAATGGACAGTGAAGATGAGGAACACGTTAACACTAGTTTGTAGCAACTTTATGAAAACGAAGGACTTTTAACCAACACAATACACAATCTAATACAATTCAACAACTTATTATTAACGCAGATACATAATATAACTAATCATATTAATATACAACAAACGCACGTGGGAAAGTACCTTAATCAATTCAAAAATATTTTCCAAAATAAAATAGCAACATTAGAGGATGAAGTAGTGTTTATGAAAAACATCTATCAAATTAGCAATGACATATCACTTTTACGGGATCACACCCTTATAAGAGATTTTGACAGCTACACAAACATAAAGGTGTCTGTGGCCCTTCACGACGAAAATATATTACCAATTTTTGAAATACCCTTATATTCAAAATACACTCTTAACAAAATCACTTTCGAACCAATTTCGGATGTTAAAAATAAAACATTAGCATTAAAACAACATACAATAGTTACTGATCAAAGCAAAAAAATATATGAGCCATTTCTTCAAGATAACTTAGAGAAAAACCTAATCACTCTTAAAAATGACTGTATACAAAATATTTTAGAGTATAAAGAAGCTAATTGTCCCATGGAAAATTTTGAAATGGAGAAAGTAGTAGAAATACTTCCCGGACTACTTATATTCAAAAATTATTACCAAAATCTTAAACATAACTGTAACAAAGAAGAATTACAAATTAAAGAAACTTTCCTTATAAAATTCGAAAATTGTAAGGTTCTAACAAACAAAAATAATTTTACTAATGTTAACTTAAGAATTAGAGATAAAATACTATTACCAAATATTATAACAAAATTCAAATACAAAGAAATGTTACCCTAAACGATTTAAAATTAGAAACACTGTACTTAAAACAATTAAAATACGAAGCAAATTTAAACACTACGATAAGACAACAAAAACTATTAGTTATAGCGTTGATATTGTAATTATTTTATGCATCATTTTAGCTGTTATATATAAGACCAAAAATCTATAACGTTTCGTCGGAGCCTCAATCTCACGGTGGGGGTGTTATAATGTCTCCTGTTATTCCCTTAATACGAGCCCATATAATATAAATATTAACGTACGTGCATACAT
Source organism: Gymnosoma rotundatum (assembly GCA_916610165.2). Classification (NCBI taxonomy): domain Eukaryota; kingdom Metazoa; phylum Arthropoda; class Insecta; order Diptera; family Tachinidae; genus Gymnosoma; species Gymnosoma rotundatum. Next base: position 63,202,263 of record OU744339.1, read on the forward strand.
AAACACATGATATAAAAATAGAAGGTAGTTCCACTTCAAAAATTTGTGACGTTTGCGGGAATTATTTGAAATATATTTTTTGTAAACAACACAATTTGCGTTGCCACAGATATAAAAAAGAAAAAAAATATTTTGGAACTATTTAACAAAATATGTGTAATAATAAATATAAAGAAAACTCAAATCTATTTACTATAAATATAAATTACACAGAAACAAATCCTTCGACTCTAAAAGACAGTTTATACAAATTTGCTTATTATCATATTTAGTTAAAAATACAATTGCAGAGTAAGATTTTTACCGAATTAAGCAATTTAATTAATAAAAGTTTTAAAGATTGATATTTATTTTCACGTAATTAATAATTAAATATACAGGCATGTCACAAATTCTGATCGGAATGGTTTTAATTCAGTATTAACAATTCCGATCGATTTTGTTTTACCTTCTTCAGATTCCATTCGATTTTGATTAGCAATACGCGCACACTAAAGTAATCAACAAGACTAATCTTAATAAGGACACATTATAAAAGTAAATTTGAAATTCGCAAATAACAGAATTTCAAAGAAAGTAATGTCCACTTTGAAATTTAAAAGTGGTTTCACTCCGAAAAAATCTTTCGTTTTTCGTTTTCTATAGAACTAATTTGCGGAATTGAAATCACTTCCGATCGGAATTGAGTTCTGTGACATGTCTGACAAGTTCATAAGCAAACTGTGTTTCAGAGCGTTTTATAATGATATCAATATTGTTTATATAAGTTTTTAAGTCCTTAGCATTAGCTAAGTACAAGTTTTTTTAAATTAATAAAAAACGACAACAGAATAAGTTTTATTATTATTATCAAGCAGTTTTTTATCTTTTTACACAATTTTAATTTTTATGTTCGAAAAGCGAATACAAAAAAATTGTCTTCCTAAAAGAAAAAAATATTTTTGTAATATTAGTATCTAACATTAAATGTTTGCATATGGGGACCAGTAAATTAAGAAAAGTTAAATATAGATATAAAGGCCACCCTCAGATAAAACGTTCACGTATATATAATTTTGATCGCTTTCCTCAAAGGTTTGAGATTCCAATTCCTTTTACCGCATTTTTAAATAATATATCCCGAAAAGTTTTCAAGTCCATCCTATCCTATTTATTTAAAAGATTTATATGCTCGTTTTCTCCTTGTTCCTTTAGCTAGTGATAAAATGTAAATTTTGCCGAAAAACAAAATAAAGTAATGTATCTCCTTTTTTTTTTTTGTTTTTCACCAACCAGTATTTCGCTAATTATATTATATATTTCGAGGCTTAATGTTTCGTTTATATGTGAAAACTCGATTAGTTATCTTGAAAATCTATCACTTTTGTTTCATTACCTAATTAATTAAGACGTTACTTTGAAAAAAAAATATTATTTTCATTTACAAATAAGACCGAAACCTGTACTTGTTTAAGCCAAAACTGAAATTAAAAATTTTATTCCATATTCTACCTTTTGTAGTCTGAAAAAACAGTTTTTTCAATAGTACATTTTTCTTGTCCAAAACAATGTCATTTTTCCCAATATGCAACGACCACACTAAAGATGCATTTGGCAAATCAAATTGTTCGAAGTTTGAAAAATCTTACAGAATTCTTGCAGAAACGTCTTTTACTAATGCAGCCCGAAAAAAAGGCAACATTTTCGCTAAATTTTTATTTATTTTGTTTTATTTATTTAATAAAACTTGTTTATGATTTTTATATTATGTATTTCTTTCTTTTAAAATTTCATATAAGTTAAAAAAAAAAAAAACAAACAGGAAAACGGGATCTTACAAATTTATATGGTAGCACAAATTTTCATAATTCCCGGAAACGTCAGACGTCAGAACGTTAATATGGCGACGAAAAGAGAGAGTGGAACTACCTTCTATTTTTATATCATGCATAAACATGTACGTACTCACTTTAATTTACCTACTTTATTTTTACTGTATTCTCATAACATAAAATTCAATCCCAAGAACTGTTTACGAATAATATAATATAAATATTAACATACGTACATAAATATAAACATACTTTAATTAACTTATGCTTGCCCTTATTCTTAATTCCAAGAACTGGTTACGAACTTTATTTAGTTCACTATTAATAATTTGCATTTTTGTTGTCACTAACTAAATGCAACTTCAACATACGAGTATTAACACAGACAAATTTATTGGGAATCGTTTTACAATAACACATTTTCATTTTCATTTGGGAATTGTTTTGCAATAACTCATTTTCATTATCAATTTAATGGGAATTGATTATCAATTTTCAATTCCATTACTTATCCATAAGAAAATGGATTGTAAAATTAGTATTTAAGAAAGTACAAGAAGATTAATAAAACAGTCTTAATTTGAAAACAAGAAAGTGAAAGTGTTTGTTTGCACATAAATAAAATAAAATAGTAAATGTTTTGTAGGTACAGTTTTTATAAAAATATCGCACAAATGCGTTCTTTATTAGATGGTTGTTTGTTCGACAATGCCAATGTTACAAAAATGCAAATTGTATTACAGCTAAGATTAAAGAATTCAATTCCGTTATGTTAGACATATGCAGCTTTAGTATATGCATATAGGTTGAGAGCAAAAAATATATAAGATGTTTAAACTAATGTATTCGTTTAAGGCTAATAAAAATATTTAATATAATGTTAAAATACTATACGTATATACGCTTTGACAGAATATTACTGCCCCTATTGAGAGTCACTTTCAATTCCCTTCGAATGGTAGCGGAGCCATTTTGTGGATGGATCAGCGGAGAAGCCCCTTGCATGTTTTTAGATCGACCACTCGTACCTTACCATCACGCCCTGGGATTGCCTTAATTATGCGAGCTAATAGTCAATGCTGAGGTGAAAGGTTATCTTCATGGACAATTACAAGCGTACCCTTCCTTCACGTTTTCACAAGTTTTGAGCCACTTACATCTTTGTTGAACGTTTAATACGTAGACTCGAACCCAATGTAGCTAAAATTGTTGTTTAAGATACGTCACCATTTGCCAACGTTTGAGATATGTGACGTTTATTTGGCTGTTTAGTTTTTCATCTGGTAGTGCCATTAGGGAAAAGCCGATCAGCAAGTGAGCCAGAGTTAATGCTTTACCATCATTTGGATCATCTGATCTAGGTGCCAAGGGCCGAGATTTTAATATCGCTTCGACTTCGATAAGTATTGTTTGCAGTTCTTCGTAGGTTAGATTGGCTGACTTTATAGACGACTCCCACAGGCCACCGAAGTGGGGCGAACGAGGAGGAATGAACGAGAACTCGAAGCCTGTGACTGCGCTGAAATTAATTAGTTGTTTGACATTGGCCTCTTGGAGAAAACGTTGCTTTAGTTCATGCAGTTTGTTGTTGGCGCCAACAAAGTTGGGTTTTCCTCTGATGCGATATGATGTATTGAAAGGTCCAGAAAAATCGATACCGGAAACGAGAAAAAGGCGTTGAGCATTTAAACGATCTGCTGGTAGATCGCCCATAAGTTGTCGTATCTAAAGCAATGAACGCAGTTCCTAACAATTTTTCTTGTAATGTCTCTACCATTTATTATCCAAACTTGTTGCCGAAGAATGCCAAGAAGAGCTTTTGCACCAGCATGTAGGTGTTTTCGATGAAGATACTCGACGAAGATTGTGGTGAAACGATGATTTTTTGGTAGGAGTATAGGAAATTTTGCGTCATAAGGTAAGAATGCATTTGCTATCCGACCGCCTACTCGGAGAATGTTTAACGTTGAATTGCAGCATTGAATTTTGTCCAATATTGGGGCGAGTTTCTGAAAACTAGGTTTCAAGTTGTTTCCTTTCTTAAGGAGATCGATTTCGTTGTGAAACGCAGATTGCTGAATATTATAAATAATTCTATAAAATGACGATTTTAGTTCTTCAGATGTAATAAAGGCATTTCTTTTTTGTTTGTCAAAGGCACGATTAATGTAGGCGATGATGCGAAGAATTTTGTAATATAATTGGACTGAGCAAGCCGAGAATGTCGTATATTTTTCACACTGCTGAAAACACAGATCTTTTCGTAGGAATCTCAATGGTTGGGAGATCAAAACTAAAACAAAATGGGTCACCTTTGAGTTTCCATGACATTCCAAGAGCCTTGGTGATATACTCTGAATTTATGTTTAAATCCTTTTCGCCGCTACACGATGCAATACTTTGACAATTCGAATTCCACTTTGCCATTTCAAGACCGGCCTTTTGTAAGAGTTTGACAATTTCACACTTTTTTGACATTAGGTCAGAGAGATCATCTGCCCCCGTTAGGAGATCATCTACGTATAAGTCCTGCTTAAGAGCTTTGGAACTAATAGGAAATTCATCTTGATAATGGTCGGCTATGAAAAATAAGCTTCTGATAGCGAGAAAAGGAGCTGCTGATGTACCATAGGTCACTGTATTCAACTTATATAACCCAAGAGAGTCAGTAGGTTTACTTTTCCATAGAATTAGCTGGAAACTACGATCTCTATCATCTACCAAAAACTGTCTATACATCTTACATATGTCCGCAGACAAAGCAAATTTGTTGAGCCGAAACGATAACATTGTTATTATCAAATTTTGCTGAATGAAATATTTGAAGAAGTTCGACAAGACGCGTCAAAAACCATTCGTAGCTTTGTAGTAGCACTTTGCGGGCGTAAAACAGGGTGATGAGGGATTACGTAATGTGGCGCATCTAGAAGCTTACAACTCACTCGTGACATGTGGCCTGATTTAACGTATTCTTCCATGAAATCGGAATACATATATCTAATGTTAGCATCTTTTGAAAGACGTTTTTCTAGGTAAAAAAATCTACGCCGAGCTATATCAATTGAGTTACCAAGAAGTTTAATTGAAGAGTTAAATGGTAAACGCACCTGAACTCTTCCTGAATCATCAAAAATAGTGTTTTTTACAAAATGTTCTTCACATTGTTGCTCTTCTTTTGTGAAAAGGGGGGTAGTCTGATTCAATTCTTCAACTTCCCAAAAAAGGCTTTTAACAACGAATCAAGCTCCTGTGTTTTTGTTGCGACATTACAGGAGAATATCCGAGGCGAGAACTGAGTGTTTACTTTGCCCCCTACTACCCAGCCAAGAGCTGTATTTATGAGGCAAGGAAGCTCATTTCCGAGGTAAATTTTCCCGTCAAAAAGTCGAAGAAAATTTCCGAACTAATTAGCATGTCAATTCTCTGGGGCTCATAAAACATTGGATGGGCTAAATCCAGACTAGTTGGTATGGTCCAGTTTGCAGCAATGATTCGCTCTGCAGGATGTTGAGATGAAAGCGCTTTTGTTACCGAAAAGATTGCCGTTCGTTCAAAGTCTGGAACCCGAGATCTAATTGCGGTTGTAACTATAAAATTTAACTGCGTTCGAACGTCTGAAACTCCTGATATTTTTTGACTAGCTTTTTGTTGTTTCAAGCGAAGACGGTTGGCGGCTTCTTGCGTGTTAAGATTTAATTCTGAGCAGGGGTCCAATAAGGCGCGAAGAGGTTGTAGAGTACCAAAGCTGTCTTTAACTAAAATAATGGCCGTTGGCAAAAGATTTACATAACGACTACGTGTTAAAAATGACGAAAATTTTATGCGATGAGTTGAAGCTTGGTTAGACTGTGCTGGTAACACTGCTTGGCGCGAAGACGATGAGCGAAAAGATAATGAAGACGATTGTTCAGACGAAGGATTCGAAATTGTATTATTTTGGATCGAAGAATTCAACGCGAGATGCGAGGAAGGATTTGTATCATTCGATTGTTGAAAAATTGGATAATGAAGTGATGTGTGATGCGAGACTCGACACATGCGACAACGAGATTTAGACGGACAGTTTGCTACGCCATGGCCTTTTCTAAGACAATTTATACAAAGCTTGGACCCTTTAACAAAATCAAAACGATGAGGTACTGAAAGTCGTAAATAACTGGAACAACTTCCTGTCAAATGTTCTTTACCATTGCATTATTCGCAAAATGTACTTGAAACTATGAACGACAACCCTGGACGCTTGGGACTTTGTTTAGGCTTCTGATCGCGAGATAAAAATCATTCTGCTTCTGTGGTGCGGCTTTCCAAAAACTGACAGCGACGACCTAAGATCTCGTAAAACTGATCCCATGACGGCAATGATTTAAAATCTTGGTGTTCGTCGTACACCTTTTTCGATTCGCTATCAATTTTGGACAACACAATATGAATAATTATGGCATTCATTATTCGGATCCTAATGACAGCAATCAGCTGCGAAGGGCCGAAACCGAATCCAGGATTAAACGCAGAGATGTAGCATCTGATTTACTAGTTGTTGCTAATGAAAACAACGAATTTATGTTATCAATAAACATTAATGTCTTGTCGTAATGTTCGACTAAACGATCAAAGGCTTTCTGATAGTTTGAGTCAATTACTTGGAAGGGCCCTATCACAGCTAGTGCCTGACCCGACAAACAACTAAGTAGATAGTTAAACTTATCCATAACGGGAATGCTAGGCTCATTATGTACTAAAGTTTTGAAGATGCTAATGAACCTGGAAAATTCTGCGTACTTGCCGTCAAACTTGGGTAGTTTCAATTGAGGTAGACGGTTATGCAAGGATAGACAAGATTGTGTAGCATTAAAATAACTTTGGTCAATATCAGCAGCACCACGTTTTTTATGTAAAAGATTCATTAAAGGAGTCTTAGCAGATATCAACAATTCTTCTATGTCAGATCGATTCGTGCGAGGAAGGATTTGTATCATTCGATTGTTGAAAAATTGGATTATGAAGTGATGTGTGATGCGAGACTCGACACATGCGACAACGAGATTTAGACGGACAGTTTGCTACGCCATGGGCTTTTCTAAGACAATTTATACAAAGCTTGGACCCTTTAACAAAATCAAAACGATGAGGTACTGAAAGTCGTAAATAACTGGAACAACTTCCTGTCAAATGTTCTTTACCCTTGCATTATTCGCAAAATGTACTTGAAACTATGAACGACAACCCTGGACGCTTGGGACTTTGTTTAGGCTTCTGATCGCGAGATAAAAATGATTCTGCTTCTGTGGTGCGGCTTTCCAAAAACTGACAGCGACGACCTAAGATCTCGTAAAACTGATCCCATGACGGCAATGATTTAAAATCTTGGTGTTCGTCGTACACCTTTTTCGATTCGCTATCAATTTTGGACAACACAATATGAATAATTATGGCATTCATTATTCGGATCCTAATGACAGCAATGAGCTGCGAAGGGCCGAAACCGAATCCAGGATTAAACGCAGAGATGTAGCATCTGATTTACTAGTTGTTGCTAATGAAAACAACGAATTTATGTTATCAATAAACATTAATGTCTTGTCGTAATGTTCGACTAAACGATCAAAGGCTTTCTGATAGTTTGAGTCAATTACTTGGAAGGGCCCTATCACAGCTAGTGCCTGACCCGACAAACAACTAAGTAGATAGTTAAACTTATCCATAACGGGAATGCTAGGCTCATTATGTACTAAAGTTTTGAAGATGCTAATGAACCTGGAAAATTCTGCGTACTTGCCGTCAAACTTGGGTAGTTTCAATTGAGGTAGACGGTTATGCAAGGATAGACAAGATTGTGTAGCATTAAAGTAACTTTGGTCAATATCAGCAGCACCACGTTTTTTATGTAAAAGATTCATTAAAGGAGTCTTAGCATATATCAACAATTCTTCTATGTCAGATCGATTCGTGTCAATTTCATCCAACTTTTCAATTTGGCCTTGAATATGGTTTATCTATTTAAAGTATGACTTGAGTATTTGTAGCCTACATTCTAAAATTGTAAAATCGAAAGCGGCACCCTCCCTATCTATTTTTCATTTAATTTGCGTGATGTAACGCTTCATGGTTGACCGTTGTAACTTTAATGAAGTAAGTGAATTTGCATTAGTCTCAGCTTTCTCGCATTTTTCGTTTCTATCGCCCTTATCAGTATTCATTTTTGTTTGTAATTTAAAACTTTTTTTTTTTTAGTTAGTAAAATGTGCTTAGATTGTTATATAGTAGTATTTTGTCCACAAATGCGACTGGTACCAGTTGTTAACTTTATGTGCCTACACTGACTATGTATTTTTCCAGCGGCCAACATTGTTTGGCTTTTTTTCTTTCTTTTTTGGCAAATACAAAATAAGCAATTTAAGAGCAAGTAAAGAGGAGAAGGTTAAGAGATTATATTGTTGACTTACTTGTGTATGTATGTAACATATGAAAGTGCGGAAAGATGTATAACAACAACAATTGATCTTGATTTGGTTGATGCTTCTGAGAGACGATTAAATATATATGGGTGTTTGTAAGATACAGCAGCAGAGGACAGCGGGTAGCAATATGTAAAGCGAAAACTACGAAGAATATTCATGAATGATGGATGTGAAAAATACGATGATGATGTTGATTCTATTTGCGATGGTGATGACTGTGGTTGTTACTTCTAAAAACTTCGAAGGCGGCTAGTTAATGCACAACAATGATGATGATGATTATAAACAAGTGTTTTTTTTTTGTTTGTTTTTTATTTAGGGTTATGCTCCCTCGTTAGAACACATTGAACAAAATATACATTATTTATCTTTTAATTAAATGTATGTTTTATTATATTTCAATTGTTTTTAAGATTATTTAACTTTTATATTTATTTTTCACCGTGTCCTGTCACGGTCGCCAATTTTTATGTTTGCACATAAATAAAATAAAATAGTTAATGTTTTGTAGGTACAGTTTTTATAAAAATATCGCACAAACGAGTTCTTTATTAGATGGTTGTTTGTTCGACAATGCCAATGTTACAAAAATGCAAATTGTATTACAGCTAAGATTGAAGAATTCAATTCCGTTATGTTAGACATATGCAGCTTTAGTATATGCATAAAGGTTGAGAGCAATAAATATATAAGACATATATGTATACTTTTTATTGAAAGATGTTAAAGAGAAGCTAGATGTTTAAATTAATGTATTCGTTAAAGGCTAATAAAAATATTTAATATAATGTTAAAATACTATACGCATATACGCTTTGACGGAACAGTGTTTTTTTTTATACATTTTTAAGATTCAAAAGTCTACACCTCCCTTTTTAATAAGAATGTAGTTTGGGTAGGGTAAAGTAACTTTACATGCACGTTGTTATTTGATTTTTTATAGTGTCATAAAAAACAGACTGCTTATACTATATATATTTTAGTTAAAATATATTTATATTAAGTAACAGCTCAAATGATTTACTTATTTTATTTATTTATATTATTTAAATATTATTTTACATTTGTTTGCAATGGAAAGGTAGAATAGAATTTAGTTTTAATAATTTTAATTATTTTCTTAATTATTGAATTTTTTTATTTTATTGTAAGAAAATATTAGTATAAATGCAATAATCACTTAATTATATTATTTACGCGCCTGTGTTTTATTTAAATTGTATTTTATTTAACATTATATATCTTAAGTCTATTCTTATGAACTGTTTTCTTTTATTTGTTTTTTTTATCAACTATGGTTAGATTATTTCTTAGGTCTACTTTCTTAATTTTATATGGTCCTTTGTATTGGGGTTCTAGTCTATGACCTGATTTATTTCTTAGTATGTAAAATAAATCTCCTACTTTAAAGGAATATTCTATAGTATTTTTATCATAGTTAATTTTTGTTTAATTTTATTTATAACTAGTAGTTTCTTTGCTCTATTTATTGCTACTTCTAATTTTAATTTAGTGTCCTTAGCATAGTAATCTATATTCTAAAGCTGTTTATGATTGTTTGGAATTTTTCCAAAGACTAACTCGTATTGATAGTAATTATGTGCTCTTGATGGAGTACTGTTAAAACAATACGTAAAGTATTTTAGTAATTCGTCCCAGTCATCCTTGTCAACTGATATGTTGTTACATACGTTAAAACTTTTGTAACTTCTTTCCATCGTACTCAGTGTGTGGTGATGATGTGCAGTTTATGTTAGTTTGTCAAGCTTTAATAGGTTGCAGAGTTCTCTCATTATCGAATTTTTATATTCTGTACCCATATACGAAATGAACGTGTTCATTGGGCTTTATGTGGTTTTCCGTTTTTGCTAATTGGTATTTATAATAATACGCCAGTGTTTATTTCTTTATTTATATACAAAAAATTTATTACATTTTATGTGGCGCTAGTACAAGTTCCAAAAAAACGAGTGAGTTTTAAACTCGTCAGAAACTTATAATTAAGTGAAAAGTGGCAAACAACATTTAAAAATCGTAATCGCTTTACTCGTTGAAAGTACAAAAAAGATAATTTCCAACAAAGGTGTAAACTAAAGTTAGTCTTAATTGACTTTATAAAATTTACACTAAGTTAACTGGAACTTAAACATTGCCGGCCACCTTGCAACAATAATAGTATTGAAAATAAATAAGTTTTTATTCAAAAAGATGGACCAGTAAGGACTCCTGTTGATTATCTATATATATTCTATTATAATTGAGCCATTAAGGACTCCTGTGGACTGTATGATGAGCCCTGTTGCGGTCAATGACCAATTTAGAAATAAATTGTAATACGGCGAAACACCCGAGATAACCCATCCAAATACCGTGTAATGGCAAGCGGAAGTCCTGGTCTGCTCTGAATTCTGCCCTTTAATTTTAGTGGCAGGACCCAACTCATACGCGACACTGCCCGAATGACAAAATTTCGGGTCAGCTAGTTGGAGGCCTTGAAAAGTTTCCAAAATGAAATCAGCGACGGATACGGGCGGGGTTTTAATACCATTCATTTTGTTTAAGCGTGCCGTGACAAAAATTCGCTGGGTCGTATCATGAATCGACCCCAGTTCAATCCGACAGTGTTTATCACTATTAACGTTTAATACCAGTATTTGAAGTTTGTTGGCTAAATCTTATATACAAATATAGCTATGTTAACGCGAAGTTCCGTGAAGGAAATTTAACCGAAGTGTAGGCGAAAAGGATACGGCTTGGCGCAATGGGATATGAACCACAGACGACAGACGATTTGACACGATTTTTTCGTGTGAAAAAGTGAGATAATTTCCCCGATATTTTTACATACAACACTGAAAGCAAATGGTTGAAAATTTTAATACGCGCTCTAAAAAATTAGAAATTAAATAAAAATAAATAAATCTGAAATAGAACACAAGTGTTTTGTAAATAAATAAAAAAGAAGAAAAAAGGGGCATGTTTAAAATAATAGAATGCCGATTGATTGCAGTAAATGCAACACAAAAATTTGGAGTGAAACAGGTGTGAAATATGATGGATTCTGTAAAAAAGCATATCATTGTGCAGCAAAATTTTCTGGACTTGACCAGTATTCAAAAGGGATACTTGGAAATAACAATTTTATAAGATTTATATGTGATGACTGTGTACAATATATCCACAATGTAGTAATTACAGAAATGCAAAATGATGTAAAAAGGAATGAGAACAATCTGTCGGAGTATAAAAATATCAATATCAGCACTTTCCAATTCGGCAAGAACGGGAGGGGTAAGAATGTATTTTAATAAAAAATGGTTAAGTGCTTTTAAAAAGAAACTGTGAAACACAATGAAATAGAGATTTTCCAATAGACGAAAATTGAATTCAGAAAAGAACTACATTTAAATGTTAATAAAAATGATAATGAAATATTGATAAATAAAGCGTTATGTTTTGAAATGCGTATTGAAAATACTACTAGAAAGTTCACCAAAACTAAAGTTATTATAGACCAGGGGGTCGATTCTGGTTCTGTGAAATAAAAAGTTTTTTCATTTTTTCATAGAGTTTCCGATTCTTGTTAAGTGAAAAAATTATAAATAAATTCAAATGTTTTCATATGAAAAGAACAAATGGAATGAAACTAATTGTTTTCACAATTTCACAGTAATATGATTCTTGTTCTGTGTAACAGTGTAAATAAGTGTCAAAAATTTTTCATTTATTAAGTATTTTTACACTTTGATTTTAACGGTGAAAATGGAGAAAGCCTTAAGAGGCAAGCGCGCAAGCGGGAACCAAAAAGAATTTTTAATTAATTACTTAGAAGAAAATCTGGACATTGCCAACGACAAGTAATAATTAAAAAAAATAATAAAAATAATCTAAAAAATGCATATTTACAGATTTGTAAATGCGGATGATGCTAGGCATAGAGAAGAAAAGTGGAAGAAACCAGCGGCGAGCTTTAACAGCTCTTGGTGGTACCCAAAAAACGGTAAAAAATGGAAAAAGTATTGGAGTGATTTGAAGTAAGTATATTTTTTGCACATTTGCGTTTAAACTAATGTAGTTATTAAATAAAATGCCAGGCTCAACACTCGTGCTAAATACTACGAAATAAAAAAAAATTAACAAAAAAGTGGAGTTAATGGTTTAATTCGTCTAAAAGCACTTTTGCCTCTAGAAGAGCGCATTATAAAAATCACCACTGTGGAAGCGGTAGATCGAGATGGAACACCGGAAGTAGGTTTTGAAAATTATTTTTTGGAAAGCAATGATGACAGAAGTTGTAAAGAAGCTGCAATTATTTTCGCTGACGCAAATGTAGAAGAAGGCACTGGAACTACTTTTGCGCTCACAGCTACTGCCACTATAATTGTCAGCACTTCAACTGATACGATACATAATTCCAAAAATGGTAGTATGTATGTATGTGGCAGTTGTTTTTTAATAATGAAGAATATAAATTTAGCGACGTCTTAAAGTAAACTTAGAGCCGCCTACAATATTTGTTTGTTTTATAATTGAACAATATTTTAATAAATTATCCACTTATTCAAAAAAGACCTTGACCCAAAGTATACTGTGCGACGAATTTTTTAGTCATGACATAAAAAATAAAAACTTGAAAACAAAATAAGTATTAAAAATTTGTAGGAGAAATAATTATAAAACAAAAAAAAAAAAAAAAGGAAAAAAAAAAGGAAAAAAAAAATAAAGAAAAAAAAAATACATATGTAAATAATAAAATAACCAATACAAAAGACCCTAAACAAATGTGGCTCGAGATAAAAAAGAATCGATCTGTGATACAAACTGTTATATTTAAAAATGTAGAAAATAAGGATTATAATGTGATCGGTAATAAATTTAATATTTTTTGTCAATAGCATTATAGAAATTAGAAACAGTATAGAAAATGTACACACATAAGTAACATAAGTTTTCAAATTTCGTGCAATAAATTTAATTGAGCTAAGAAACATATGCAAATCATTAAATAATAAACCAGATTACAATAAAGTAACGGCAAGAATGGTTTTAGATAATTGTGACATAACGGGCAATGTGATACTTACAATAATAAACGAATCTCTTGAAACAGGTGTTTTTCCGGAAAAATGGGAGAAATCTATGGTTATCCCAGTTGAAAAAATTAATAAGACAAAATTGTGTGAAGAATATCGGCCAATAAATGTGCTAAAAACATGTGAAAAATTATTAAAAATGGTGGTAAGATACAATTAAAAAAGTATATTGCGGAAAATGGAATACTATCTAAACATCAATTAGGTTTCCGAAAAAATTTTTCATGTAAAACTACAGTTAATTATGTAGTCAGCATTCAAGATCATTCGAGACCATAGATCGGGAAATACTGCTGGAAATGTTGTATATGTATGGCATACGGGATAAGGTTAGTTCCTTGGTGGTTTCAATCTTATTTAAAGAATATAAATAAAGTAACATCGAATGCAACAAATAATGACTTTGGAGTTCCTCAAGGATCAATTTTTGGTGCACTAATGTTTATTATGTATATTAATGATTTACCAAATGTGATAGAAAAAAGTGAAATAGTATTATATGCCGATGATACTCTAATTTATACAACTGCAGAAAATGAAAAAGCAGTCAGGAAAATATGATGCACGACCTAGATACAATTAATAAATGGTTAAAAATGAATAAACTAAAATTAAATGAAAACAAAACAAAATTAATGCACACGGAGATATTGTAATAACGATAATTAACAAAGAAATAGAAAAAGTAAAAAATATGAAATACTTAGGCTTTGTGATAGACATTGACTTAAAATTTAATGATCACATTGAATTTATTTGTAAAAAGATCGGTAAAAAATTGGCTACTTTAAACAGAAATAAAATATCGATAACTGCCGCGATTAACATATACAATGTAATTATCAAGCCTCATTTTTTTACTTGTTGTACCAAAAATAGAAAGATTTCAAAAACTGAAAACTAAGGCAATGTGAACGATGTTAAAATGCAACCACTACTTATCAATTCAGTTTATGCTAAATTGTTTAAAATTGCTCAATATCAACAGAGAATACAACTAAACCCTCTTTAATTCATACACAGGATGAAATTGGGAAACGCACCGGAATACCTATGCGATCAACTGAATTTGGTGGGGCAAGTGCAAAAATACTAGCTACAAAACACTCAAGATTAAAACAGACTTCCTATGGAAATTAAAAATGAAATGAAATTAAAAAAGCAATGAAATAATTTTTAATAAAAAATGTGTTCAATTTCTTAGCAACATTGCACAGAATATGTATTAAATTAATTTTATTTATTTTTATATTATATTAATACGATTTTTGTAAAGCATGTTTAGTACTAAATAATTAACATAAAAAAATATCCTCCTTCAATGGGATCATATTGATATTTACACAGTATTTTAAGGATTACCTTGACATTCCCGTTATCAATTTTTTAAACTTTATTTAACAGTGCTATCTTAATTGCTTTTAATTTTTTATTGCCCTTTTCTCTTAATTGCCTTATTTTATCATTATGTGCAATTTGCATTTTATTGATATTTAGTTTATTTAGTCAATGCCAGTATCCTCATTCTTTGAAAGAAATTTGGTGCTATTAACAAACCGTAAGGTAATCTGTTGAATATGAACCATTGCTTGCTGAGAAAGATGTTAGATCTTGTAATGTCTTATCCAAGCTTATTTGATGAAAACAAGACATTAAGTCTAAACGGAAAAAATATTTTGTTCTGCCGAGTTTATCTAGAATGTCGTCTATTCTAGGGAATTAATCAGATACCAATTTTTATTTATTTGCCTGTAATCTATCACCAGTTATCATCTTTTCTTATCTGTTCCTGAGAGTGATTTCTTTGCTATTAATTGTATGGGGCTGTTATATTCTGCACATTACGGTTCGACTATTTTATTATCGATTAATTTGTTGACTTGTTAATTTATTTTCTCTTTATGTGATTCAGATATACGATAATTTTTTATATATACTGGATAGTTATCTTTTATACTATACTTTTGTTCCTAAAAATTATTAATAGTTGTTATGTACGCAAATTTCTTACAGATACCTCTTTACCTCTTTTATAATTAAGCTTTTAGAACTAAGATCTTAACTCTTAAGCATTTCTTATGTTAAGTACTTAAGTATTAATTATTTGTTCCTTTCTTCTAAAATATAAATAAAGTTAGTTATTGATTGAACTCCAACCGAAGCGTTTCAATACATTACATTGGCGACGAGGACAAAAAGTAAATCGTATATACGATCAAGTATAATCACACATTAAAAGAATATAAAACTGAAAAATTTTTTCTTTCTTATTAGTGATACATAAATCTGGTGTATTATACCATAACATTTAAAAAAATAAAAAAGTAAAAAAAATTACAAAAATATTTACAAGAAAAACAAATAAACATATTAAACAATTTTTTTTCAAAGTTTTAAATAAAACGAAATTTGAAAACCAAAAAAAAAAAACAATTTGTTATACATAAAAAAAAGAGTTAAAATGTTAAAGAAAAGAATTTACATTTCATAAAACGAAAGCAGTTGCCAATAAAAAAATTGGAATATAAAAAAAATAGAACTACAAGACTACAATAAAAAAAGCAAAAACAAAAAATTATGCCAGACAACGCTCAAAGTGGAACCGTTATGATTTACCATCCTCAATTTTCTCCCCGCATTGAATCATGACTATTATGATAAGAGAAACTGGATATTCATTTTACCGAAATAAATTGCACTGAAGAGAGTGCAAAGAAGGCTACTCTTTTAAAATCAATAGAGCCAACTGCTTACGAGACTTAACATAATTTATGTAGTCCAGATACACCAGTTTCCAAAACGTTTAAATAACTTTGTAATTTATTAAAATCACACTACACTCCAACAGTGATTGTTTTTAGAGACAGAAAATAAACGCTTTCATACAGCTGTACAGAACGAAAATGAAACGGTAGAAGAATGACATGCTAGAGTAAAAAAATTAGCACTTTCTTGCAAATTTAGAGACAATTTAAATGCTTTTGTTCTGGATCGTTTTATCATGGGGATAAATAACAAAATATTTGAGCGTCTATGTGAGGTAAATTCGTAAATAAAAACTACAATAACAAAACAAAAACCCAAATCAAATAATTATGAAGGTCGATATGGGAAGAAACAACCGAATAATCAAAAGATGACAAACAATGCATGTTCTCATTGTTACTGGCGAAACTATAATTCAAATAAATGCAGATTTAAACAGAGTAAATGTAATTTTTGTGGCAAAATTGGTCATCTAGCTTCTAGTTTGTAGATTTAAAGAAAAAACTGTAAATTATGTATCTGAATCAGTTGTAGATAGTCAGGATTTAACTGAAAATAATTTTAATGATTTTTCTATTTACAGTATCAACAATGAAAAAGGTTGTGGCAATTCAACTAAGCTTTACAAAGTTTCAAAACCCATTTTCTGTAAACCACGCTCTGCTCCGTTGAAAATAATTTAAGAAAGTTAATAGCAAATGACATTTTAGAACCAGTTGATCATTCAGACTGGGTTAAACCACTTGTACCAATTTTAAAATTCAAATGGTGATATCCACATATGTGGTGACTATAAGGTTACTATTAATAAATATTTGATAGATTTTAAATATCCTCTCCCATTAATTGATGCGACTTTTGCTGCACTCCAAGGTGGTCAGTTGTTTTCAAAACTAGATTTATCTAGTGCTTATAACCAATTAATTCTTGATGAAAAATCACAGCTTTTATGTGCTTGGTCAACACATATTTTCACATTAAAAATGAAACGTTTACCTTTTGTTATAAAGCCTGCAGCTGCCATGTTTTAAAAGACAATAGAAAATCTTTTACGAGGTATACTATATGTGGTTGTATATCAAGATGATATTACAGTGTCAGATAAAAATATGACAAAACACATTCGAAATTTAAAATCAGTATTAAATAAGTTAATGCTGGCTGGGCTTAAACTGAATTTGACTAAATAATAATTTTTCAAAGAAGAAATTAATTATTTAGGTTTTACCATTGATCGATTTGGTCACAAAAAATAAGGAAAGAATAGTTTCCGTTACTAATGCCCCCACTCCTAATAATGTTTCTGACCTTAGAGCATTCTTCAGCATGGTAAATTATTATGCCAAGTTCGTCAACAATTTTGCAAATATTATGATTCCTTTATATAAATTATTACAAAAGAATGTACCAATCGTATGGTATAAGGATTGCGAAGAAGCGAACCAAACCATAAAAAACGAAATTACTTCCGATAAAGTTTTAATTCATTTTAATCCAAAATTACCAATTTTTCTCACGACTGACGCTTCAGATTTTGCCATAATGTTTTTCGAAAGCTAAACAGAAGTCACCACCCATGAAAAAGAAGCTTTAGCTATAGTTTTTTGTGTTACAAAATTAAAACAATATTTAATTGGAAATGTTTTTTCATTAAAAACAGACCACAAACCATTAATTTCTCTATTTGGAGAAAATAAAGGCTTACCAGTAATGGCAGCGGCCCGTATCCAAAGGTTGGTATTTATCAGAAAACTGCACGAGTATACCGCAACCCATGAGTACACCGCATACTTACTCTATACTATTCATACTCGAGTATTTTAAACACCGCAATGAAAAGTTGCGGTGTTTATTTTACTCATTCCTGTAAAAACGAGTATCAAAAATATCGCAATCAGAATTTTAAGTATTTTTTATACTCGTACGCGAGAATTTTTTAATTCTCTTTATTTGTAAGCAACGTTGCCATATTTTTACCCTATTAAAGTTTTTTACTGCCGTTTTATGAAATTCTGCATTTTATGCAGATCTATTTATAAACAATAAAAAAAAAACAAAATTTGATCAAATCTATTGCTTAAACATTATAAGCAGAAAAACAAACAAAAACCGTTTTCATAGGTATGAAATACAACCCATATTTAATGAATAAAATGCAATAAAAACCGCGTGAAGGCACAGCTTTTGTACACTATTTAAATCAGGTATACTTATTTTGTTGCTGTTTTTTATGAACAATTATTTTCAGTTTATGCGCCTTGTTGTCATAAACGTGCTACTAACGGTATTTAGGAAACAAAATCATAAAATGAATCCGTGAATAAAAGGAAAATTACTTAATTTTTTTAGTTTTAACAAAACTGTATAGACGCAGATGTAATATTGCATTGACTGAATAGACCTCATTAATTATAATAAATAAAATAAAAATAAAAAAGTTTTTAGTTTACATATTTTATTTTCTTAAATATAATTATTGCTTTTATACCTATTATTAATTTTAAAAATCTATTTGCTTAACGAATAGAATTTTTAAATTTCTCTCGTGTGTGACTTAAAAAAACCCTAACAAAAGCGTAATATAATAAACAATGAACTATTCTTGAGTTATTAGTAAACTTTTGCTGTGTTTTTAATAAATGAAAATATGGCGAATTTTACGGGTTCTATTAAATTTATTTTCTGTTATATATTAAATAAACTTTCATAATTTCAAAGAAGTATGTATGGTAGCTAATTTAGACATTGGCGACTTTTGATATTGTGTTTGATTTAATAATTCTGATCTGATAACTCTGTTTTCCTCTCACTACACACGTTAAAATCTCTCTCTTGGTGTTTGTTGTGAGTATGAGTACAAATAAAGTAAAGCCAGCATCGCAAACATTTTACTTGAGTATGCTAGACACTTATACTCAAATAGAATGGGTATAGTAAATACCCACACAAAAGAAATGCGGTGGCGATCACACCGCAGCCGCATTTAAGATGAGTATACTTAGAGTATTAAAAACAGACACTCTTGCAGTTCTCTGGTATTTATACATTCAGGTTTCAATCACAAAATTGAACACGTTAAAGATGAACTAAATGAAGCTGACAATTTGTCGCGAATGCCTCAACATTGAAGTAGTAACATTGATATTATCAATGATAGTGCCACATTTGTAAATGATATAAAAAAGAAAACTTTTTAAATCTTGATTTTAAGGACATATCTAGGGAAACTAGGCGTGATCCTTTAGTTTCTAAGGTATGTGAATTCGTAAAAATGGGTAAACTTAAAGATAAACAATTTAAGGCATTTGTTTCCAAAGATTCTAAGTTAACTGTAGACCATTATTGTCTATTATGAGGTTACAGAGTTATAGTACCAACAAAACTGAGAGAGTCAGACTTTGCAGGTCCAATAAAAAATCATTTTCTTAGAGCTGTTGAAAAGTCACATGATAATAATGAGAAGAATATAGATGAAAATTAGAAAGTAATAAAAACGAAAGCAATTATAATAATGAAAATTTGTTAAATTCAAATCAAAACAGAGAGAATGAAACTGTCTGTTCAAGAGTGCTAAGTATGTTAAAATTATATATCATTTTTGTGTATGAATTTTTTATGCCTAATACATAATTTTTGAATTTATACTCTTGTAAATATGATTAGACTTTATATTTTGAAATTTATTAAAAATCATATTTAACCACTTAAGGCGTGTTATGTATGCAACTCTCTAACAGACACCTCTTTACCTCTTTTATAATTAAGCTTTTAGAACTAAGATTTTAACTCTAAAGCTTTTCTTATGTTAAGTACTTAATTATTAATTACTTGTTCCTTTCTTCTAAAATGTAATAAATAAAGTCAGTTATTGATTGAACTCAAACCGAAGCGTTTCAATACATTACAACAGTTATTTTTTCAGTTTCTAAAACGAAGATGTCTGTATATTCTAAACAATGATTTGTTAGAGTTGTCCTAGATTGTTCTAGGAAGTTTTTCATTAATGCATTAATAATTTGTGATTTTCATTGTTGTTTAATTTGCAGTTTTTTTGTTTAATAATTTCGTAATCGGATAACTTTTCAGTTTTTATTTAGGTTTCCCTAATTGGTATTATATTATTTGTGGTATTAAGGAAACGAATCATGGCTTTGAAAGAGGCATCTCTATTGTACTTGGAATGTTGGGTGGTCGTAATACTAGATAATCGTATTCCTCATTAAAATCTAGCACGCATCTATATTTCATAAAGAAATCCAGTCCAGTGGTTCTATCGTAGGGTATTGGGAAATTGTTTTGTCCTATTTTAAATTCACGAGGTATTAAGAAATTTTTAATTATATGTTGACATTTCTTAGTGATTGAATCTTACCCTTTCCTATTCCACTCAATTTTGTTTTTCTTTGGCTTGAATAAAATTATTTTGTTTGTTGTATTTGCTCCTGTATCTAATAATTTTACAATATTATCAGTGTCATTAATTTGTATATTAATGAAGAAACTTTAGTTGAGATTTAGATTGTAAATTTTTTTCGTCTGTTAGATTTATCTCAGGGGAAGTTCGGAGTTTTCCGAGCTCTCTTCATTTCTATTATTGAAGGTATTAAATCTTATCCCATTACTAAAACAATAGTTATTATTTCGGGGATAATTATACCTACCTCGAATTCTTCTGATATCTTTTCTATAACTGTGTAAGCCGGTCGTTGTTCGTAGTGTAATATGGCATGTTGCGGCCCGGTTGCTTCCGTGCAACTATTGATAAATTTGCCAACGGCCTCATTCTTATTATTGTCCTGCTTTCATGATAAGATTTACTTGTTAATGGTGCAATTTTTGGTAAGTGCTTTAAAAACAACTTGTGTTGTATATCTCGTGGCTAACTCTTTGGTTAGTCCATCCGAAATGTTACCGTTTCCAAAGATTTCGTTATATAATCTTTTTCGCTGAAATATGTGTTAGTAGTCTTATTATGGTCAGTATTCATTATTTTGGCTGTTAAGACTTCTCCTGTTTCGCGTTTGATAGTTGATTTTAGCTTACCTATTACTTGTTCTATTGTTTGCTCATTACCCATGAGGTTTCTCGCGTTTCCTTTTAGTTTTAATTAATTATGATGCTGCCGGCTCGTGGTCTCCTTTTATGGAGTTTACTATTGCCAGCGAGTCGATAAATAATTGCAAGTTTTCCGCTATACCGTCAAAGTCTATTGCTTAATTCACAAAATCTGTTGAAAGTGTATTATTGTATCAATTTATTTTGTATATTAAACGTCAAAAAGCAAATAAGAAGAAGAAAATAAGTATTTAGAAGAAGGTTTTCAGGAAGTAATTTCCGTTTTTCTTTTTTTTTTTGTTAACAAATTTTTAACATCAACAATACAAATGTCTTTTGTTTATTTTCTTCTTCTCAATGTGATATGGAATTCACATGTAGTTGATAACACGTTTACCAACACAACTTTTCAAAAACAAGCAAAATAAGAGTGTATCGCTGTATTAAAATTTTATATGAAAATTTCCAACAACAAGCATACACTATTGAATTTTAATTGAACAATTCACAGTGTACACGGATACAAGCGGTTTTGTGAATTAAGCATATGATAAGCTTTGAAGCTGTATTTAAAAATTCAACAATTGTTTGTGTCAATGTTGTTTCTATTGTTGGGTACACGATGTTATAAGATGAGTTTTCGTGTTTAATTAGGTTATCAAAGTGTGTCCCTACGGTCTCGCTTTTGGTGGATCTGTCTGTATTTAGACATTTATAAGAACGATCAAAATTTCCTTTTATAAGTCTAACTTTTGCCAAAATATCTATCCATTCCATCTGAGTCAGACTCTGTCTAAGTCGTTACTTCTATTTATATATTTTTTCTTTAGATTCTTGTAATGTATGTAAAATGCAATACTGTTCTAAATACCAATAACATTATTATTATAGAAAGACAGATTTCTACGTGCTTTAGATTTATTTCCTCGTATGCGAGTTTAACTTGATTGATTACGTTCGCACTTGATTTTTCCAATTTTGATATTGTTTTTTGTATGATTGCGAATTAATTTCTTTCCTTTTCTTTCCTATTATTATTCTCTCTTACCGCTCATATTATCAATCTAATTGTATCTTCTTCTACTTTTGTCATTTTCTACTTTGATTTGCCTGTTCCTCATATTAATTTAAACTTAAAGAAAATGTGAGTTTAAAAAATTTACATATGTATATATAACTTTGCCATTTGTGGACCAATTTTTAAAATTTATTTTGCATATGGAAAAGGTCTACTAAGTTTTTTGGTTTTTGGATATTGTGTATGGGGGGTTGGGTGTCACAAGTACCCCACCTTAATAACACTGTTCTGCAAAAAAAAACTTTTCTCCCCTCCCTTGAACAATTTTGCCTGTTTTCAGGTGTGCTGAGTCCGAATCTGAACTCGGAAAAATTCTATCACCCTCTGATTTTGAGAGAAAAGAGGAGAAACTTGGAGCGAAAGCCTCGAGAGTACTGATCAAATCCTAGAAGAAAATAGTGACAAGAGAGTGGCTGAGTGGGAGGGGGGAGTTGCGGTTTCGGGGGTAAAAGGGGGGGGGGGCAGGTAGGGATTTGAATGAAAAGGATACCACCATAAAAAAAATTGTAAGATTATACATACAGGAAAAAACTTTTAGCCATATTTCTTCAACCACCTGTAATATTCCCATCAATTTTTTTTTGTTGAAATATACTTTATTGCGCTCAAAATCATCGGGCTTTTGAGTTTTTTTCACTATGCTTTGATGCCAAAAAAAATTCGTCAAATTTACAAAAAACTCACATTTTTGCATAAAAAACTAGAATTTCTCAAAAAACTGTGCGTGATAGACAGAATCTTCAAATTTGTGTTCAGCACATTTGAAAACAGTAAGAAAGCATATTTTGATTTAACATCCTTATTTGTGGACCAATTCCCAAAAATTTTTTTGCATATGGAAAAAGTCCAAAAATTTTTTTTGTTTTGGAAAATGTGTATGGGAGGCCAGACCTCTGGGCCAAGCTTCCGGAAATTTTAAAATAGGAAGTTAACGTATTTAAAAAAAAATTAATTTAAATATTAATAACCTACTTGGTGTACACAATTCTACTAATAATTGAATTGGTACTTATGAAGTGCCGGCATATGTACATACAGCGGTCAAAAAAAGTATTCGACATCTATATAAAATTTTTTTTGTGTTTCAATAAAAACAATTAGATTTTGTTTAGTGGTAAAACTCACATTAAATTTTATTTATTAAGGAACAAAGAATATAATTCAGTAAAAAAATTAGATCTTTACAACTACTAAAACAAAAAAACATAATATTTACAACTTAAGCTAAAAAAACAGGAACAAAAAAGTATTCGACATTTAAAAAACTATTATAAAATTAAACTGTTATTGACATTCTAGTTACGAGTTACTGTTCCTTTGCGCCGTATAACCTCTTTTAAACGCTAGGGTATAGACTTTACTAATGACATTGTACATCCTGGCTCAATTTTATACCATTCGTCCTGCAATATTGCCCTCATTTGGTTTTTATTTGTAAATGAACGAGATCTTATTTTTTTCTCCAGATGACCCCAAAGATGTTCAATTGGGTTAAGATCTGGAGATTGTGGCGGCGTTTTTATCAAATGCGGGCAGTTGTACAAAAGCCATAGTCTTGTATTCATTGCGGAATGTTTTGGATCATTATCTTGATGGAATTTAAATTTGCCTGCAAGTCCTAATTTTTCTGCGCTCGGACGCAAATTTTCCTTCAAAAGGTCAATATATTTCAAATGATCCATTATTCCATCAATGAATGATTAATTGCCAACTCCTGATGCCGCCATACATCCCCAGACCATAACACCACCTCTACCGTGTTTAACCGTTGGCACCATATTTCTTTCCTCCAACTCTGTATTTGCTTTTAGATAAACTAGAACCTTACCATCACATCCAAAAAGATTATATTTGCTTTCGTCAGCAAAAATTACATTCATCCAGTACTCTTCTGGCTTATTTACACACTTTTTAGTAAACTCTAATCGCATAATTAGATTTCTCTTTGAGATGTGAGGTTTTTCCTAGCTGATCGTGCCTGAAATTGGTGCTTTTTTAAAACATTTCTAATTGTTTGGGGAGTAACTTCAGTGCCTACGTATTCCTTGGTATTTTTGGCTAATGTTGATGCATTGACTCGGGGATTTTTTTGACTTCGCGCAGTATTTGTCGCTCATGTACCTCTGTAAGTTTCCGTGGACGACCAAACCTGGGCTTATTTTCAACTGTTTTTGCAGCTTTGTGTTTTTTTATTATATAATGGACAGTAGTTCGTGGCCTTCCAACGATTTCTGAAATATAATTTTCCGATTTGCCTAATTCAAAATGGTGGATTATTAAATTTCTTATTTCAATAGTGGTTTCTCGCCCTTTGCGCCCCATTTTTGTAACCACGTGAAACTAAATGAAAACAATGTATGAAAAAAGCTTCGAACTAAACTCCTAACGGTATTAAAAATAACAACAACAAGCATAGTCAACATATTAACGCAAAGGCGACAAAAAATGAGTGATGTCGAATACTTTTTTTGCTTTGCAATTTTACCGTTTGTTATAAAATACGCTCAATAAATTCTTGTCCGCATGTAACACAATTAATGATTTTTAAAAATATGATTGCATGTCGAATACTTTTTTTGACCGCTGTATGTATGTAAGTATGTACATGTATATAAATTGCAATAAAAACGTTTTTTGTTAATTTTTTTAAACTATTTTTTGCGTGCATAAATTAATCTTTCGCTTTAGATATTCTCCTCGGAATTTTATAAAACATATTCCTGAGATTTCTATTTTCTAGTTTTCCATTCCTTTGTTAAACGAAAGAAATCAACATTTTTTGTTTTTATCGCCGCCAGCAAAACTATTTCTTTTAGACGTAGAAGAAAACAGAAGAAGAAAAATTGTTACACAGATTTACACTTTAAATATTTTTATTTCATTATATCTGTGGCAATAAGTAATAATGGATTAACTCGAAATTTCTTGTTTTGACATATTAATGGTTTTGTCTAAAAAAAATTGTGTTTGGTTTTTATTTAAATTGTTATTTAGAACAAAACCCATGATAAAAAAACTTTTTATTTGTTAATATTTGTCATTTTTTATTTAAGATGTTATGAAAAAATTCATTGGCTGAAAAATAAAAACTAAAATGAACTTAAGCAAAATAATTTTTATTGATAGTGAGTCAAGATAAGTGCTTTAGGTTAAATTAACAAAATGAGGAAAACCTGAGATAAGATAATTTTTGTAAGCTTTTTTGAAATAAAAAAAATTAATCCACTGAAAACAAACAATTTTTATAAAATAATAAGTTAAATTAAAGTTAATTCACATCACTCATAACTAACATCATATTCAGTTAAATCTGGATGAAAATCTAGTGCATTTACTGTATTCAAATTTTTATAGAAATCTCTATATATTTCGTCAACAAGAGGTAACATATCTAATAAATCCTTTTTTGTCGTTTATTGGTTATGGTTATTTTAAATCACTAATTTTCACACTATTGAATCCCCGCTTTTGCATATTGATGAATTTAAATGGATCTTCTTCATTGAGGGATGTTTTAAAATATACTTTCCCAAATTCTTTGGTAAATCTGAACCACTTGATCTTATTCCAATTATATTTTTCTCCATCATTGTCAACTTTCCGCCAAGTAAATAACTGTTTAGCAGTGTTTCCAAAATCAAATATATTTCTTCGATCCATTTCCGTAACTAAAAATTCTTTTCTTAATCCAGTAGATCGAATAAATTGATACCAATCACGAGGATGGTGGATTTTTATCATTTTTTTTTCTTTTTTTTTTTTTTATAAGAGCATGGTCGCAATCACGCTCCATGTGAGTGTGACCAGGCACTAAGAATTTGTGATCTACAGTAGTCACGTTGTTATCCATTTGCGCAAAAATTGAAAACATAGTTGCAACGAAACTATTTTTATTTTGACCTGGACAGCAATCACTATAAAAAACTACGTGTTTTGTATTAGAGTCCATATTTAAAAGATGGTTGAAAACGCAAGAAGCTATCTCATTACCACCTCTTTTCGCTAAAGCTTCATGCCACATATAGCATATGGGTTGATTAGACACAAGGTCGTGTACAGTAAAGCTGAATGTCCATAATGGTCGTTTGTAAAACGATAACAAAGTCCTCAACATTGGTGTTGGCAGACATTGCCGAAGATCAAAACAAAACACCTTAAGCGAATCATCATTGATAGCTTTTACCTTATCAGATTTTTTCAAGTTATATACTTGTTGTGCTTCATTGTGATGATTTGCTTGTTCTGCCTTTAGAGAAATAACCTCTTCAGGTGTAGCAATAGTTAGCTTCGGTTTTTTAAATTTCAATCCGAATCGAAAAAGTTGATAACGATACAGAATGGTCGTATTTCTCGCAATATAAGCGATGTATTGCTGCCATAGATAAATCACTTGGAAGATAACGTAATGTTGTATCACGACGGCTATAGTGCGACTCATATGATGGAAAACTATTTATGAAATCATTAAATTCTTTTTCTTTATCAGATGATAATTTTCGGGCATTTCGATATTTCCCGCGCTTATCCATAAATCCAGTTCCATTAATTTTTGCTTTAGCAACTGTTTTAATAAATTGTTCTGACTCGCACAAAGTATATCTAAAAATTTTTGGCATACCGATATTTTTTCACCATTTATTTCTAAATAATAATTGTAAGAATGATCCCTTTTTCTTGAATTTACATCGGTCCTAAACCTCTTAATAGTTTTAGACTGCTGCACTTCCATTAATCCAGCAACAGCTGCTCTGCGCAAACGATATGACCCGTGCGACCAATAATTCTTATGTATTTCCTTTTGCTGCTCGTAAGATATTTTATCAACGCAGTTTTTCCTGCATGGTTCCATTTTACGCAATAGACGCTCGGGAACTATTTGTCCGGACTTTGAAATATAAGATTTTCCCTCGTTTCTCAATTTCTTTGCGTGTTTCCTTGACGATGGTGCAGTATCCGCAACACTTGATGTGTTCTGCTTAATTGAAATTTTTTATAATTTCAAACAATATATGTGTAAAATCGCAAGAATACTTACAATATCAGCACGTGTATCATCACAAAATACAATTTCTATATCTGTATTATTATCAGCACATGTATTATGATTTAATATAACATTAATTAACTCTAAAGTAGGAGACACACTTTCAATAATATTAATATTATCCATTTCTCTATGATGTTATTCGCGCCAACACTGTCTACAAAGTGAACACAACAGCTTATGTTTTGAAAAAATTCCATAAGCATACACACTAAAATAAACCTAACCGTATTTAAGAACCGCTATTTTTAACTGCATTTTAACAAAATAGCCTAAGTGGAGCTAAGACGTTTTGCAAAAATAAAGATAAAAACTATCGTATAAATGCTTTTGTGATATAAGAACTCATGTTCACTTAAGTAGACAAAGTTAAAGAAGGTTTTCGTATTATAAAAGCTAAGTTAAATATAAGTTTTTTCTTTTTATGAGTAATAACTTGAATGGAATGTTAGTTTTTGAACTTAAGTGTATACAAGTTTAAATGCTCAAA
Source organism: Gymnosoma rotundatum (assembly GCA_916610165.2). Taxonomy (NCBI): domain Eukaryota; kingdom Metazoa; phylum Arthropoda; class Insecta; order Diptera; family Tachinidae; genus Gymnosoma; species Gymnosoma rotundatum. The sequence continues at coordinate 63,230,058 of OU744339.1, forward strand.
CATTTTAATATTGATGTAGCTACTTTAAAAAAATTAAGTTGAGTTAAGATGTTATGCCTTATGTATTATTTTCCAAAAAGACTTAACTTAAAATATCTTGAAGAAGAGAATAAGAATATGTAATAACACAACTTATGCCATTATTATTTATAGCCACAGATATAACACCGAATTGAGCTAGTATAGTATTAAAAATGCCCAGAAATGCCCATGCACTTTCTGGATTCCAATCTTTCATATTAAGGCTTAATGATATTTGATATTCGTTTGTTTATAAATTATTTTAGCATGCATTGCGTCGGAAATCTTGTTATATTTTCACACTATGCTACAAACTATTTGTAATTTCTTCTTTTTTTTTTACATAAGGGTTGCCATTCGAGACCATTCACATGCATTTGAAAGACTTAATGAAAAAATTAAAATAAATACTTTAAATAATTTTTACAGATAAGCGACATACACATACATCAGTATGAAGCTTTATTATTTGGAATCTTCTTTAAAACAGAGCAAAATAAACCACATTTTTACTGCCCCAAGACATCCTTCGACCAACGGAAAGGCTTCTTTCTTCCTTTATAATTCATAATACCTACTTTTACCCTGAATTTTTTTTTTACTTCCGCAGTCAATAAAAAGGTGAACAAACTTATAATAGGAGAAAAGGGAAAGCAGAAAAAATTTACGCAGGATGTTTGGTTATATGTCATTAATGTAAATGTTTGGTTTTTTTGACCTGAAAGTAAACATAGAACATATTTGTTGCAATTTTCGCAAAAAAATTAAATACTTACTTTTTGGCATAACAAACAAAATTTGTTATCACGTTCTGCCCTCAATTGCCTTTCGTATATTTCTTATTATAATTTTCAGAGCTCAGAAAAGTACACTCACTGTACAAAATTCTCGTACATAAATTAAAAACAAACAACTAAAACCAACCCGAACATTTTTTTTTTCATAACAATTATGTGTGTTACTAAATTTTTAAATTTTCCGTACACAACCACGAAGGTGTTCTATTAAAATATAAAAAATTCCTTCCTTAGGTATAATTGCAATAATCCTTACTTTATATAACACCACTTATTGCACATTATTTTATTGAATTTGCAAGGAACTCTACTACTTACCAATATTGAAAAACAATCTGCAATGGTATACTTAAATTTTAACTAAAAAAACCTTCAATAAAAAATGTTATTATATTTGCCGTCCGTACACGCATATATTTTTGCTTCTTTTTTCCAACCACGAAGTTATTTTAATTTTTCCGTGTTCTTTTTTTTTCAACCACCAAGTTATTTTCATTTTCCAATGTACTCTTCTTTCAACTTCAAAGTTATTTTCAATGTACTATTTCTTCAACCACCAAGTTATTTTACTTTTTCATTGTACTCATTTTTCAACCACGAAGTTATTTTACTTTTTCATTGTGCTCTTTTTTCAACCACGAAGTTATTTTACTTTTTCATTGTGCTCTTTTTTCAACCATGAAGTTATTTTACTTTTTCATTGTATTCTTTTTTCAACCACGAAGTTATTTTACTTTTTCATTGTGCTCTTTTTTCAACCAAGAAGTTATTTTACTTTTTCAATGAATTTTGTTTTTTCGGAACGCCTACTAAAAGTAGAGTACGCGTTCGCAAACAATAGCTTTAGTGGAACATTCGCGTTCGAGTACGCAAAAAAAATATTTTAATAGAACACAGTTAAGGAAAATGATATTTTAATTTCGGGATCAAAAATTTTTTCTGAGAGTACTTTTTTAACCTCAAGAGTAACAAATTGTTAATTTTTTTTTAAGTTTTATTAAACAGCAAAACAATCTTAATGAAAAAGCAAAGCTAACAAAAACCATAAATCAATATATTAAAAGATCATTTTACCTATAAACAAAAAAGTTTTTAAATTTACTTTGTACTTTTTAAGGTCATCCTAATATTTACTTTTATGATTGGAGTTACTTCACTAAACTAGATTTACATATGTAGATGGTGAAGGGTATATAAGATTTGGCATAACCGAATAAAGCACTCTTACTTGTTTGTATTAAGATGTACAATTCTATCAAAAGAAACACAGAAAACGTAACAGCTGGGGCCAAATCGTCGCATTCGTGATCGAGAGAGGTTTCGTATCGAGTAAAATTTTGTGACGTATCGAATAACCAGATTGCGGATTTCGATAGCGTTTGAATCGAGTTGCCATTTTCGTAAACTATGAGTGATAAAGGGAAAATGCTAAAACAGATGAATTTAAGATAATCAATGGTTTTAAATGTAGACGTATCACTGAGAGTATCAAATGTTACAGAGGAGTAACACGGTATTTTTTCAAATCAAATAGTATCAAAAAAAGTACGATCGTAACAACTTTTCCATCACTGATAGAACACCTTCGTGGTTGTGTACGGAAAATTTAAAAATTTAGTAACACACATAATTGTTATGAAAAGAAAAATATGTTCGGGTTGGTTTTGAACAGAACATTATGTGTTCGATGAGTGTACTTTCTGAACTCTGATAATTTTACAAATTTCAGGAATTTTTTCGGAAACTTTTTAATTTAGCTTAATAGGCAACATTGAATGATACAGATTTTATTTGCTTATCTTTGTTCTTACAAAACAAATTTTATTTGCCAACAACAAGACCAAATAATTTTATTTTCCCAAAGTGCTGCTATGTTGTTCGGTCCTAATAAACATTTTATGGTCAAACTACGGCAAACAAATGCGCTGATGACTTAAGGCAAATGTGCTGTTGCAATTTTAAGGGTTCAGTGCAATTTCTTAATCCTCCCCTGTATTATAACTTTCCGAATTGCCACAACTAAAACAAAACAGCTGATTTTCAATTGATTTGAATGGTCTTAAATTTTATTTAAAAGTTTGTTAAATGCATGTTTACGGCAGTAAACCCAAAACTTTGATTCATCTAATAACCACTTGGATTCTATGGCGCAGGGTACATGACAAGCGGTTTTGCAATCACGCTGTAAACAACAAAGAAGAGCACCATGTTTTGAACAATATGTACATTCATATCGCATACTATTCCAAGTAGCTTCTTCAAGTCCGGTAAGTCGCGAACCAACGACAAATATATTTGGAGCCCAAATTGCACATTCTTCATGAATCCATATTTCATAGCAGTCACCGGAAACTTGTGACATTCCTACAGCATAAATGTTGATCTTTTCATAGTCGCATCCGAAAATATTACGAATATGAGAAATCGATTTCTCATTGACCAATTTTACCTGAAAAAAAATTTTATTTATAAATATGTTTATATTATGATAATTCATTTTTAACAGTTTTTTCGAATTAATTTTGTCACTGTTAAGGACTGACGTATTTGTCAAATAATTAAGATTTTTACGAAAATCCAGCCTTCGGTTCGTTTTGCCAACTTGCCTAAATGGTTACCTAAGCAAATGATTCGATTTTTGAATTCGGGAAATCTTTATCATAACAATACAAATAATTGCTAAAGCTTTACTTGTGAGAAAATCTATAACAGAAGTTAGTTATGACTGTTTTACACAGTGCAACAATGGGCAGAAACTAAATCTTATGGAAATAAATCAGCAATTTCCAAACAGCTGGATCGAAAATTTTATTTTTCAAAATCTTAGCCCAAAATTTTGGAATCAAATTCCAAAATATAATTGTACTTTTTTCAGGGTTCAGAAAAATACATACATTCTATTCAAATCTCGTACAAAAATGTAAACACACACAGCACAAAGAAAGAAAAAAATTTTTTTTTTGATAAATCAACTAAGTGTGTCTCTATATATATATACAGTACTGTTCGAAACCTAAGCAACTTTTCCCCAGTAAATACTCATGGTCGTATATGTTCTCTTTAAATAGATTATTGAAAAATTTCCTTTTTATTTATTTTTATACATATAGTCTACATACTAATAATAACAACAAAAAATACATTTTATGTCTTTGGAAGCAAATATAAAACAAAAACAAAATTAACTTAAAAATTCTCTGTTCGAAACCTTAGCAACTTTTACATTGTTGCATTTGTTGCAAAATATTAACTAAAACAACAATAAAAATTTTAAACAAAAATTTTTGTCCCGTTATGATTGATATTGAAAAAAGTAATTTTGGTTGATTTTATGCATTTAAGTAGTACCAATTTTTTAGAAGTGCAACCATGACGCGAACACGTTATGGATCAGCTTTTAAACTAAAGATTATTGAACTTTTTAATAACGGTAAACCCCAAATTGCTATAGCAAACCAATTAAATATTAATAAATCAATAGTTTCCCGACTTATAAAAAAGTATAAATCTACTAGGCAAGTAGAGAAGGCCAATAGCGCTCGGCGACCTCGAAAAACTTCTGAGGGAACAGACCAGAAAATTTTCCGTCTAGTTAAAAAAATCCATTTATTTCGTCGAAAGGCATATTGAATGAGCTTGAACTTCAGATTAGTTCTTCCACAGTAAGAAAACGTTTATTGGAACAAAACTTAAGGAGCTTCATGCCATCTAAAAAGCCTATGCTGACTAAGAAGCATCTAAAAAAGAGGTTTGTTTGATTGATTGCAACTTAGTCTCTGATTTTCTCAGCTTTTCGGTAGTTTTAGGTTGGATTTTGCTAGAGCACATATGGATTGGACTATATCCAAATGGAGAACTGTTTTGTTTAGTGATGAATCTAAATTTAACTTACTAAACTCAGATGGAGTTTGCCACGTGAGAATACCAAAAGGAAAGCGGCTACATCCCCGGTACTCAAAAGCCACAATAAAGCATGGGAGGGAAATGTGATGGCTTGGACTTGTTTTTCGGCAAGTGGTGTTGGTCCCTTTGTATAAATTCAAACAAAAATGGACCCTTTTGTTTACAGAGACATTTTAGCAACTCACATGCTTAACTATGCTGAGTGGGAAATGCCACTTCGATGGGTGTTTCAACATGACAATGACCCAAAACACTCATCAAAGTTAGTCAAGGATTGGTTATTAGCTAATAGGGTTCAAGTTTTGGATTGGTCACCTCAATCGCCAGACTTGAATCCCATAGAGAACCTCTTTGAAATTTTAAAACGGAGAGTTGGAACTCGACGCTTTAAAAATAAACAGGAGTTGATGAACTGTCTAAAATCGGAGTGGGAAGCTATAACAATATCTATTCTATCGAATCTATGCCCAAAAGATGCGCTGAGGTCGTGAGAAATAAAGGATATCATACCAAATATTAAAAGTTGCTTAGGTTTTGAACAGCCAATTTTTAAGTCAATTTTGTTTTTATTTTATCATAACTTCCAAAGAAATGCATTTTAATTTCTGTTTTTATTTTTAGATTATAGACACATTGTGTAGTAGTAAATAAAAAAAATATTTTCTATAAATTTATTTAAAGAAAAGATATGAGTCTATTATTACTTAGTGGGAAAAAGTTGCTTAGGTTTCGAACAGTACTGTATATATATATATATATATATATATATATATATATATATATGTACTATGAAGTTGTGGCTGTCTACGATTGCTGTTTCTTGCTATTTTTCATCCCTTTTAACTTTGGAAACGCATTTATGTATTTATTTCTTACAATACGTAAGAAAATACATAGAATCAATACATACAATACAAATACAAACGTTGTTTTTTATTACACCATTAAATGGTGTTTTTTTTTTTCTTAAAAATCAACAACAAAAGAAGAAACAAACATCAACTTATTGCTTAAGCAACAGTACATGCTTTGCTGCAGAAAGAAACACATAGTCAGCTGAAGCAAATGCGTTTCTTTCTCTATTTTTTGCATTTGCTTTATTTGTAATGAAATGTTTTGTAAATGCTGAGACATTTTGTTTTTTTTTTATTTGCTGAAAACATGTAAGCAAAGTAAAGATTTTAAAGCTGTTACTATTTTTAAGCAAAAAATTAAACACTGTTTACGGGGCTCTGATATTTTCAAATTTTTTAAAGGCTTTTAAAAAGATCTTTAAAGCAATACTAAATTTTTTTAAAAATTCTTAACCCGTTAAGGGCCGATGACATTTTTTTTAAGTATATATAGTATATGCAGTATATTAATTTTTTAACTCTCTGTCACCCCAATATTTGCTTTTTTGATTGACGTTACTTCACTAAACTAGATTCTTACTTCTTACTTGTTTTATATAATTCAGTATTGTAGAGATCATAGTTAGGAATGTTAAATAAGCAATTCTTCGACTCTTCCGGAGCTTGCCACTTGCTTGGTTTTTAAGATACACAAACTGTCTAAATTTTGTACATTTACTAATAGAATGCCCTTTAAATTTTAATTGTTATAGTTTGTATAATATAAAACAAACTTTTAAGATTTCAAGTATAACGGTCTAACTCATAAAAAGTTCCTATTTTAGGTTTAAAGTTTACAATAGTTCTTAAACAATTTTCGTTTAATAAAGCATTTATAAAAATTCGTATTAAAAAAACACACAATAACAGTTTAATAGCTAGTCTATACATTTAAGCAATCCAACGTTTTTACCTTGCAACTCCTATTATCATATTATACTTAGTGCTTTTAAAAACCAAATAACCCGAAAACCGAATATAATTTTCTACTTATATTTATTTTACACCAAAAACGGACCTTTTTAGTATAAATGTATGTTCTGGTTTCTACAAGTTATACGAACAATAAACGTAATAAACAAATTTATAAATAAATATGTTTTGTTTATTTTGGTCACAGAAAAAATGAAAATTTTCCATTAAAAAGTTCTATAACGATCTGTTTACATTTTATATACTTCACTATTAAAATAAAGAAATTTGTTGAAACTTATTTTTATACCTTTCACCACAAAAAGTGGAAAAAGGGTAAAACTAAGTTTGTCATTCGGTTTGTAATTTCTACAATATCCATTTCCGACTCCATAAAGTATATATATTCTGAGTTCTTATGCATAACGAAGTTGATTGAGCGATGTCCCTCTGTATATCCGTTTTGTGTTGAAATACGCAAATCGATTAGACATAGGGTCAAAAGAGGTGCTATTGGAAATCTGCAAGATCGGGCCATGTCCTTACACGCAGCAGGCAAAACACTACGCCTGCCTCCAATTTTTCCATATTATTTGAAACAATGAAGTAACTCCAATCAAATAAATAAATAAAGGGCGATAGAGAATTAAAAAATAAGAAAAAAAAATCAATTGAAAAAATTGCCACTTGCCCATATTTTCCCAGTTATGGGCCTCTGAAATTTTAATATTGTTTAAAATATCAATATGGGCATAATTTAAAAGTTTTTGATGAGAGCTTTACCAAAATACTAAAAAGTTTAAAAATGCTTAACTCTTTAAGAGCCGATGACATTTTTATGTAAGAATACGTATATGTAGTACTTAATTTTTTTTTCTTATTTTTTAACTCCCTGTCAGCCCAATATTTGCTTTTTTGATTGGAGTTACTTCACTAAACTAGATATGCATAGATGATGAAGAATATATAAGATTTGGCATGGTCGAAAATAGCACTCTTCTTTGTTATTTTATGCAACAAATCTAGTTTACCCCAAATAAAATAAAAAGTTGTCCGGGGTTTAGAAAAAGTAAATTCGAGGAGAAAATGTGATGTGATAAACATTTTTATCTGAAATTTGCCATATTTCAAGTATTCTTAGGGGGAATGGGCTAAAATGGGTATTATCAGAAAGCTTTTCAAATAAGCTGTTAGGATCCTTACACCCTTAATACGTTATTTCGTTACAATCCAGTTTAATATTTAGTTTTTGTTATGAATTTTGCCAATATTTTCACCTTGTTAAATTAAATTTGCGATTTTTGTAACAAAAATATTTTGCTATATGTACATAATTATATGTATATGTATTCTGGGGTACTTGCTAAAACTAGATCTAAAGACTAGTTTTTCATTTTTATTGCTTGAGATTCTTATTGGGTTAAAAATTTGTTTGCGATATGTATGGCGCCTGATAGTATTTTGATTAGCTATACGTAACTTTAAAAATATGGGTCACCGATGATTTTATTATTTTACATTTTTTTCTTAAAATTACTTTTTCTACCCCAGGACAAACTCTTATTTAAAAAAAAAAAATATCTCAAAAACAAAATTCAATTTTTTTTTTGTTCTAAAGTGGGGTAGAGGCGACAAAAAAGTGATATTTATTAAAGGCTTATAAAAGGTTTAATAATACACGAATCACAGTGGCTTTAGTCTCTAAACGAGTGTGACGCAAACACGGTTATTTATATTACAGACACACATTTTAAAAATATTCTTAATATTAATGATAATCTAATAATATTAAGTATATTTGTTTCAAACAAGTATAATTTTTCCATTAGTTAGTTCTCTTCAAAATAGTCATTAGTATTGGGAGCGATATATAATAGACTTAACATATCGAAAAGAGGCCGGCAACATATTAAAAGGTCCTCATTCTGTATAATAATAATATAATCTGTATAATCTTCTAATTACACTGTACAACAAAATCAAATTTTTTAAAAAATTACAAGATCCGGGCTATAAATTCTGATAGAGGAGACAAAAAAAAGATATACGTGTATCGGCGTTTTAAAAGTTTACATCTGGATTTCATTTGAGAGGGGGTTAAAGTTCCCCAGCTCTGGCACATTCTTATTGTTAAACGGCATAAGAAACCATGTGACCCTTACATTTTAGGTAAAAAATATGTTCAGCGGATTTATATAAAATGTTACGGAGAACATTTTTGTAGAAATGTTAACCCTCTAACTCCTCAAGATATGGGTCTTTTTTGTCCTTCTTTTAAGAAATAGCAAAAAACAACATTAAAACAGGGTTTTAGAGGGTTAAAATGTTCCACAAAAATGTTACCCGTTAAATTTTACTATAAGTCCCTGAATACACCAAAAAGGAAAATTCAACCATTAAGTCAGAAATAAGACCCAACAAAAGAAAGCTTAGGGTTAATTTCGCATTTATTAAGAATTTTGTTTTAAATCAAATTTGGATAGCATTAATTACAATTTTTTTTAGCTCTAGGCAATTCCACTTCATTATCATACAATGTCCAGCATATTTCAGCAATAAGCGAATGAATGCTTCTACCTTTATAGCGTTCTTCAATGAGTGCGCATGTCTGATGAAATTTTTCACCATGCTCATCAGATTCTGTTGACAACTGGTTCTCAAAGTAATACATATGGGAATTTAAAAAATGAATTTTTGTTGACATATGAACGCAATAAAAGGTTCCTGTTTCAGCGATTGTTCCATCAACATAATGACTAGGACTTCGAAGTTGTAGCACAGGTACTGGGAGTTCGTCAGAATGCGGAAATGGCAGCATGGCTGATGGCACAGTTTTGTATACAAAACTCTTTCGCCTATATCTATTCAATTTTAATATGGCACACGTAGCACGTAGCGTCATTATGTTCACCTGGATCTAACCACCGCATAGAATACCAAAGTGCATTGAATTTCGTTGACCTTCAGCGAGAGTTCAAAAATAAAACTATAGTTTTAGAACAAAAAAAATTTTATTACCTTTGGACCACAAAATTAAGCCATTATAACAAATAAAAAATAAGAAAAAAAACATCAAGTGAAAAAATTGGAGCTCGCCCATAGCTGCCGAGGTACGGAGCTTAGAATTTTTCCAATTTTTTTAAATATCAATATGGATATCATATTAAAGCTTTTGAAAAGATCTTTAAGGAAATAGCATTAAGAGTTGATGAAATTTTTATGTAAAATAATATATATGAAGTACCAATTTTTTTTTAATTCTTTGTCACCCCAATATTTGCTTTTTTATTGGAATTACTTCACTGAACTAGATTTACATATACTATATGGTGAAGGGTATATAAGATTCATCATAGCCGAATATAGCGCTCTTAATTGTTATTTACAATCTTTAAGAGGAGAAATAATAATGATAAAAAAAAATAATGATAAAACAACACCTTATTGAGGCCATAAATACATTTTCAATTACTTCGCAAAATTATTTCTCCTCTTAAAGTTAATATCAAAAAGAGCACGCTCTTTTGCGCATAGCTTAAAAAGAGTGCGCATAAAAAGAGCAGAAGAGCAAAAGAGCGAGCCAATCTGAACCGTGGAAGGAATACAAAACAAGCTTTGCTATTAAAGAATAAAAACGGTGATATCCTTGTGGACGATAACCAAAAATGTAATGTATTAACAAAATATTTCAACCAAATACCGAAAGTTCTTAACGAAGGAATAATTAAACTTCCAGGCAATAACTCTCATTATTTTAATACTTTACGTCAATGTACCAACCAATTTTTTTTAACTACACAAGCAATAAAGAATTTTAGATATCAAGTCTGCAAATATATAAAAGTCAGGGCCATGATGGCATAACCAGCAAAGTACTTTTTGATGATATAACAAATTCATCAGTTTATCCCGACACTTTAAAAATTGCAAAAATAAATCTCATTTCGAAAGGCACTAAGGCTGATACAGTCGATAAATTATATAGATAAAGCTTTCGAAAAGATATTATATAACCAACTGTCAGAATATTTGGAAAAATAGAATCTTATACAAGTTACAATTTGGTCTTAAATAAGGTAGCGGAACACAGGAAGCACTTGTTAACGTTGTAAATGATATATGTGAAAGTTTGGATAAATTTAATGGGGGTGTAGGTGCAATTTTTTATCACTTTTCAAAGGCATTTGATCTTGTTGATCACGATATCCTACTTAAAAACTTGTGTACTACGGTTTACAAGAGTTACCTGATAGATTACAACATGTAGAAATAAATAATGCGAAAGGAGGGAATGTGGAGACTGTTGAGTATGGCGTGCCTCAGAAAAGTGTTGTATTATATATTATTTACAATAGTTTTAAATTACATATCAACCATCAAACCCCTATATGGAAAGCTCGTAATGTATGCGGATGACATAAGCCTTTTTTATCCATACAATCAGGACCTAATGCTTAAATCGCAAATTGAACAAGATGCTATTGTGCTGCTGGAATATGTACGTCTTAGTAGGTTGTCGGTGGACAGAAATAAAACTAAACTAATAAGGTTTAAACCTTACGCATCAAGAAATACTCCGGCCTTCAGAGTTTCTGTTGGTGATGTAGAAATTCAAGAATTCGACTCTTTAAAAAAATTGGGGATAAACTTTCAAAATAATTAATCATGAAATAAGCACATCAATCTTTAAAAAGAAATAGCTCCAGCAATTGGAATTCTACGCAAATTTAAAAACATCTCTGACAAGAAGACAGAGCTTTTACTATACAACGCATTAATTCACAGTCATTTAACTTACTTGCCAATTATTTATGCATATAAAAAGACATCAGAGTTCAAAACACTTCAAAGCGCTTAAAACAAAGCATTAAAAGCTGTGTTCAACCCACCGTTTTTACATCAACGTTATCTCTATAGAAAGAAATTACAAAAAAGGTTTTACCAATTAATGCCCTGTAAAAAACGCAAATATTAATGTACATATTCAAAGCTGTACATAATATCGGACAGCATGCTATGTCCAATCTCCTGGTGAAAAGATGTCGACGAGAAACAATTAAACAAAAGATCGAATATGCTGGTTGTTCTAAGTTTAATCACCTCCCATCAAATATGGAAAATATACAACAAATCTCATTGTTTAAAGTTGCTTTTAAACATTATTTACTTCATGATATTAAAACGCTTCTATGTAATTTATATAATTACTTATAAGTTTTGTCATATTAAAATTTATCTATCTAACTTTTTATAACCACCCCTATCGTAAACAAAATGTGTAATTTTTGTTCCCATGAAATTTTCATTCCCCATGAAGGGAAAATTGGTATCGTGAATTTCATGGGGACGTTTGTTCCCGCTATCAATTCGAACTGAATACAAATTAGAAAGAAGAAAATATAAATACCTATTGTGTTGCTGCAAGAGGAGGAGATACTACAATAGAGAATAATTTTTTTTTGAGAACGTGATGTGCAAGACGCCTAAAAGCCCTTGAAGTTATACTAGAGACAAAAGCTCTAATCATTGGACCCAAGTGGTCTGTGGCAACACGAATGCCTGCTTAACCTACCCTAGACATTGCTACTGACCCATTTCATAAAATTAATTTTTCTATCTGATCATTTAAAAAATATTTAAAAAAAAATCTTAATAAATTTATATTGTTTTTTGATACATTATTAAAATTATAAAAAGAAGTAAAAATAATTGTGGCCAAGAAAGTGAAACTATTGTGTCGGTTTTTAAAGCTTGAAGTTTCTACAAAAACTTCTTGATTTCAAAACAAAAACAACTAAATACAAAGCGATAGATAAACAAACGTAATACACACACCTGCATAGTATAACAACTAAATTAAAATACACAACATGTATAATAAATTCGAAATAATAATTGAAGATTCTAGAAGCAAAAAACACGCAGCAGATGGAGGTAGAAGTTTTCGAATATTCAAGAACGCCTTAAAATAGAGTAAGACAGATCTGCCGACAGCAGGCAATGAGTTCAAGCAGCGTGGTATTGATATTGGGACATACGAATTTGGAGAAAGAGGAAAAAAAGAGATTGAAGTATTTTTCCCAGCAACAAACAGCGTCATGGACTTGAAATCAATATTGGCCGCTATAATGAAGAAAATGGAAGAAAACAAGCAGAAGTAGGATAACCAAATGAAGAAGATGGAAGAAAACAACCTGAAGCTCCAAGAAGGAATTCAAGAAAGTACTAGTGTCAATTAGGAAAGGCTTTTAGCAAAGGTAAACGAGAAATTTGAAGAAATATTAGAAGTCTTCGACAAACGAGTAAACATCGTAAAACAGAGGGTCCGCGAGTTTGATGAAAAATTGTTCGGCCTAAAGAGAAAAGTAGACGAATAGCTACATGAATAAAAATGCAAATGGGCGATCTTCAAATTCTAGAGGGACCGGCGAAAGTTATCTGTGAGCACGCCAGCAAGATTAACACCCCGAGCTTTGACGGCAGCGCACCTTTTAATGTTTATAAGTTCCAGTTCGAAACAGTGGCCAGAAAGATAGATGGGACAATTCTGGCCTTAAAGGGAGCAGCACCACAGATACTCGAAAGCTTACCAGCCGGTTGCACGAATAATTATGAGGACATAATGGTAGCCTTACAACGCAAGTACGGTGGCGAGCCCAAAAAAAACTCTATAGAATAGAATTAAGAGGCAGGGTGCAGAAGGCGAATGAGACGCGGCAAGACTTCTACACGGAAATTGAACGTTTGGTGCAGCTGACTTACATTATCCGTTTCTGGATGTTAAAAATGCGGCTTGTGCTATGCAAAAATCATTCTTTGCAGAAACCATCTCGCACGCGCTAGCTTAGGAGACCGCAAAAGTCATCTCGAAGCCAGAGGTGTACAAGGTGTGACGTCTTAATCAAACAGATAATAGAGGAGGAAAAAAGTAATTCTCGCCCTAAATGCGGTAAGGCCGGCCATTTTCAGCGCAACTGTAGATACAGAAAGAGAAGACAAAGATCTGCTTCGCCAGCAAGGGACAACAAAAGGGCTAGCACTAAGGGGCAAGTGCTGCCTCCCACAACTGATGGACCCACAATCTGTATTTCCATTGTGCAACAGAAAAACAGCAACCTAACTGTTTGCGGTCTTCTCAACAAAAGAAAGCAAGTCCTCACCATAGAGACCGGAGCGTCTCAATCTATTATAAGGCCCGATCTAGTAAAAGGGGCAGTAAAACCGTTAAATAATGTAGGACTGAGCACTACTACTGGCGACTTAGCTACTGTCAATGGAAGAGCCAGGGTAAGACTGACTATTCCAAACATCAGCGCTGACCGATATAGTGGATGAAATTATCATTGGTGCAGACTATCTCTATTATTAATCTGCACATGGGCGAGCAAATAATGATCTGGCACAATGTGGAGATACCCCTGGATGTTGGATATGACAGTAGCACCACAGTAAGGAAGCTATTTGCCGTTGAACGCCAGAAATTACCACCTTAGACGGAAACTATATTATGGGAACGTGTGAAGACAGATCGTGATGATAACCGGTTGTGGCTAGTGGACCCAAAAGATGATATCATAATAGCAAAAGCCCTCGTGAAAATCCGCGACGACGGGAGAGTTCCTGTGAGAGTACTTAATCTACTAACAGGACTTTTGAGATGGGTCGATGTGTGCCAGCAAATGCAGTATGTCCTAAAATAACAGCAATAGAAAGAGATTAATAAGCAGAGCAAGTAAAAAGTGGATGGCAGGACTAACACCTCCTGACAGAAACAAAGCAAAGCAGTTGCTGAAAAAACATGCCTTCGTCTTCGCCCTAAATAATAAAAGCCAAGGCAGTTGCTAAATATGAAATTAATGTGGGCGAAGCGAGGCCTATTAAAAAAGCACCCGGTAGCGAAACGAGGTCAAAGAACATGTCAGCGAATAGGAACGGAACGAAGTCATTGAGCCATCCTCCAGTCCTTGGAGTTTTAGTAAAGAAGAGAGACGACAGTACCAGGTTGCGTTGACTACAGGAAGCTCAATGACGTCACCAAGAAAGACAGTTATCCGTTGCCTAGAATTGACGATACCTTAGATACGTTGGCCGGAACGGAATGGTTCTATACCTTGGACTTGCAGAGAGGCTATTGGCAAGTAGAGATTGCCGATAAAGACAAGGAGAAAACTGCCTTTAGCGCAAGTGGTGGTTTATGGCAGTGCAATGTGATGCCATTCGGGTTCTGCAACGCTCTAGCTACTTTTGAGCGTTTAATGGAACGTGTGCTTAAGGATCTCAATTGAAAGACGTGTTTAGTGTATCTGGATGACATAATCGTGATGGGGAAGACTTTTGACAAGCACCTCAAATACCTTGAAGAAGTTTTTAAGCGTATAACAGCTGCAGGATTAAAATTAAGTGTTAAGAAATGTGCTTTGTTTCAAAAGGAGGTCAAATACCTGGGGTAACGTGTAACAGCAGAGGGCGTATCAACTGATGAAGACAAAGTACTGGCAGTAAAGACCTGGCCTCGCCCACAAAATCTTCATAAGCTGCGTAGTTTCCTGGGGCTTTGCATATACTACAGGAGATTTGTGCCAAACTTTGCTCAAGTGGCTGCTAGATTGCATGAGTTGGAAGTCGCAACAACACCACTGGACTGAAGCAGCGGAAAAAGCGTTCTAGGAGCTCAAAAAACTTTAGTGTACGGCACCAATCCTCGCCTATCCAATAGCTGGACAAAAATTCGCTTTGGACGCGAACGCAATCGGCTATGAACTAGGAAGAGTTCTTTGTCAGGAGGTTAATGAAACAGAAAAGGTCATTGGCTACTAGACCAGGGTGCTCTCCAAGCCCGAAAGAAATTACTGCGTTACACGACGGGAGCTTTTAGCAGTGCTGGAGTGTGTCAAACATTACCACAAGTACTTATATGGTCAACGTTTCATCTTAAGGACGGACCACTTCGCATTACGTTGGTTGATGCAATTTAAGAATCCTGAGGGGCAGCTTGACGCTGGGTTGAACGTCTGCAGAGCTATGACTTAAGTATTGTGCATAGAAAAGGCGGAGAGCATAATAATACTGATATCCATTCAAGACGGCCATGCCATGTAGAGTGCAAGCACTGCACAAATGTCGAGAAAAAGGAGGAGCCTCACTAATATGCGGCTTATCCAAATTGAATCAAGAGAAGACTGGTCGAAGGCCCAGAACGACGACCCACTTTAGCCAAAAATTATATTGGCTAAGCAAAACTACAGAAGACCGAATCATAATGAAATATCAGCAGAGAGTCAACTAGCAAAATCGTACTGGGCTCAGTGGAATAGCCTAAAAGTAGAAGATGACTGCTCATGTCGATCTTGAAAAAGTAGAAATGGCAAAACTACAACGGACTTAATTGTCGTGCCAACTTCTAAGAGTAATGAGATACTAAAGCAGTTCTATAACGGTCCCAGTTGCAGTCATCTGGGTATAACAAAAACTCTGGAAGAGATATGGCAGAGATTTTACTGGGTAGGCTGCCAACAATTCGTAGCCGATTGGATAGCAAATTGCAAACAGTGCATTACGGCCAAGGGTCCTATAAAAAAAAAAGTCGTGGCAAACTTCAACAATACAACGTACGTGCTCCCTTTGAGCGGATAGCTATTGATATCACAGGTCCATTCCCTGTTAGTGATGCTAGAAACCGATATATACTAGTGATAATGGATTATTTAAGCAAATGGCCCGAAGTGTATGCCATTCCAAACCAAGAATACAAAACGGTGATTGACGCCCTTGTAAACAACTGGTTGTGTCGATATGGTGTTTCAATAGAGCTGCACTTCGACTAGGGACGAAATTTGGAATCGGCCATATTCAAAGAGATGTGTCATGTTGATGGTATCAGAAAGACAAGAACTACACCACTGCATCCACAGTCTGATGGCATGGTGGAAAGATTCAATCGTACCCTGGAGGAATATCGCAAAAAGTGGTCAGTACACACCAAAAGGATTGGAATAAGCGTGTACCCAAATTTCTATTGCGTACCGGTCAGCTGTACACGATTCGACCTCACGTAGTCCAGCAAGTATTGTTTGGGACAGCACTAAAACTGCCAGCAGATTTAGAATTTGATGTTAAACCTGGACCTGCGCACGAAGACAATGGAAACATTCTTCAGGCACAAGAAGACCTGCATGAGCTTCATGAGTTTTTCCGTAACCGCACTAAAATGACCAGCGATAAGATGAAAGCCAGATATGATCGAGCAGCAAACACGGAGGGATTTACTGAAGGACAAATGGTTTTACTATTTAACCCGCAACGCAAGAAAGGATTATCTCCTAAACTGCAACCTACTGAGAGGGACCGTACAAGGTGATCAAGAAATTGAATGACGTGGTTTACCGGATACATAGATATCATAATCCGAGGTCTAAAATGAAAGTGGTTCACCTGCAGCGGCTGGCCAAATATGGCAGAGGTAATGTTGAGCCTATTCGGGACGAAACGGCCGAAACAAACCCCCAGAGAGACAAAATTCAATTATTGTGTGAAGTCATGGCAGATAATTTAGTGGAGATGTCTAATTTAACATAATAGTAACAGATAATTGTCAAGACGCCTTTTATAATAAAAAGTAAGAACGGTAGCGGTTAGCGCAGGGAACTGTAACAGCATAACAACAGTGTATGGCAATCGGATTAAAGGGATTGGATAAAAGGTGATGTCTGGCGATGGTTAAGGTTACTAAACAAGGCATCGAGTAGTTCATGTCTCGTCGGAGTAACACAGTAGCATAGCTTGGGGATGGCTGTGTTTGTAATAATAACGCATGTTTAGTAAATACGAGACTATAGGATTCACAAGACCGTAGGATCAAGAAATATAGCCAGGTAAAGCCACAAAGTAAGAATATAGAATTTATAATGAGCCAAAGTCGTGTTTGCAATCAAAAGAATCCGTACGTTTGTATCAAAAAGGGAAAACGTAACAATATTATGATTCTTTAAGAAGCTTCGTAGACTAGAATACTTGTTTTTTAAATTCATAGGCACTGTCGACTTTTTGTGGAATTTCATTTTAGCTTTCAGTTTCATATTGTCGCGAAGATGCTTTATTAATTCAATAACAGTGAAACAAAATAGCCTATTGTGTGGTTTACAAAGTTATTAAAAAACTTCTTGCTCACAAAACAAAAACAACTAACACAAATCGAAAAGTAAACAAATGACAAACATCTACATTGCATAACAACTAAATAAAAAATTACTACACAGCATGTATAATAAATCCAAAATAATAATGTAATATTCTATTAGTAGATGGCAGAAATTCTAGCATAAACAAGAACCCCTTAACATTTGGAATATAAAAGTGAAGATCGTGCAGCACAACAGTTGTATCCGTTACTAAAGTTTTAAAGTTCCCATCGTGTAGTTTTGTTTATTAATCGGAAATAAATCAATAATCGCCTAAATAAACTGTGTAGTTTAATTAAGGCTGTAAAAGTTGTGTGTAATTATTTTGCAAAAAAAGAACTCAATAAATTAAACGTTTTAAATTAAATAAACAACGTAACGATATATGCAAATATCTAGTATTAATCAATTACTGAAATATCTTCCAATAAACATTGATTTAATCTTAACACTCTAAGAGGGTGGATTTACACAATTTTATTTTAACATTATCAAAATGCTATTTATATTGAAGCTTTGAAATATCTTATACTCTCGCAACACTGACTATTTTAGTCGTTTACCATAATTGTTTTTAGTAGAAGTTAATAAACACTCGGTACATAATTTAACGAACTTTTTTTTCCACAGAAAACACGCCTTGGCACTATAATCTTGGAAAAACCAATACATATAGTGAGGACATTTTACCACTGAAATAAGCGTCAACAATAACTTCACAGTTTTATTTGAACTAGCAATGCAAAACAGGTATGACAAATGATGTTTAACAATCACTTAAAAATGGTATTATATTGGCTACTGTGCTTTTGTATAAACTTGTGAATATTTTTTTTTAATTTTTTGGTTTTTATTTTTATCCATCAATTTGCGACATAAAAATCTTGAAAATTTGGGTAAAAGCCGCTTTTAAGCTATATGAGTAACAGATAAACATCGTATGTTTTTGCAACATAAATACATTGCATATGAGGTCCTATCAAAAAATAACCGTTAAATTTTTTTCAGAGTGTATTTATTTATTTATCAATAACTATCTTGTCCCCTTCAAATTAATACCCTCAGATAAAATACACTTATGCCAGAATTTTTTTTTTCCTATCCTCGAAACACTTCTGAAACGCACTTTTTGGTATCGCCAACAGCTCCTGTTTCACATATTTTTTTATCTCATCAATCGTAGCAAAACGCTTTCCTTTCATCAGGGTCTTCAGTTTTGGGAAGAGGAAAAAGTCAGCGGGGCCAAGACCGGTGAATACGGTGGTTGAGGCATGATAATGGTTTTGGTTTTGGCCAAAAGCTCCTGCACAAGTATCGATGTGTGAGCTGGTGCGTTATCATGGTGCAAAATCGATGGTTGTTTTTCAATAATTCTGTGCGTTTCTGACGATTTGGTTCGCGCAAACGACGCATAACTTGAAGGTAGCATTTCTTATTGACCGTACGACCTTGTGGCAAGAATTCATGATGCATCACTCCATTGCAGTCGAAGAAAACAGTGAGCGAAACCTTCACATTTGACTGAACTTGACGTGCTTTTTTACGATTTTGTCTCTTCTGGACGCATTCATTGGGATGATTGGGCTTTGGTTTCAATGTCATAGCCATACACTCATGATTCGTCACCAGTTACGACCCTTTAGAGGACATCTGGATTGTCGTTGACGATTGTCAACAGCTCCTGAGCGATTTCCATGCGACGTTGTTTTTGGTCAAAATTTAGCAATTTTTGAACAATCTTCGCTGCCGCACGTTTCATGCCTAAAATATCCGTAAAAATTGCTTGGCATGAGCCGAATTTTATGCCAACATCATCAGCTACCTCTCCGATAGTGAATCGATGATTATACAGAATCATTTTCTTTACTGCTTCAATGTTTTCATCGGTTGTTGACGTGCACGGGAGACCATTGACATCTCGGCCTTCCTGAAACTGGTTATACCCCAATTGAACTTGTGTTCTGCTCATAGTAGACTCTCCAAACGCCTCAGTCTACATTTCAAATGCGCATTTAATTTAATTTTTTATACAAAACTTGATACAGTTTTTTTGATTTATTTTTTAGAATAGTAAAAAATCGAAGAGCCTCTTTATCTGTCAAAAACAAACTGACAATCCAAAAAGGCTGATATTGCCAACATAACAGAAAAAATGCGAAAATCGAACACTCGTAACTCACGAAATTTTAAAATAACGGTTATTCTTTGATCAGACCTCGTATTGTAGTTTTTGATAATATTTCAAAAAAAATGAAGAAAATTTAATTTTTCTTTAGAGAGTCAAGCACAATTAACGTTAACTACCTTTCAATTTTCAATTTTAAAACATTTATAATTACCGGCTTATTAGAAAAGTTTAAATATTGTGCATCGTTATTTCGAAACTTTTGAAATTTTTCCAAATAATCTTTCATAGTCCGATATTCATCACAATTGCTTGATATTATGTATGGGCCAAATAAATCTCCTAAATTATTTTTATGAGGTCCAATTTTGCAGAAGACACATTTCCAAGATGTATCAGCAGTGTCTGCATCGTATCTATTACTTAAAGTAGATGAATGGCAGCCTTTAATTATTTTGCGCTCGTATACATAATTGCTGGTTTTTTTTTGCTTTGTAATTTTTTCATTTGAATCGTCTGGTGTCGCCGTATTGACAACAACAATACTACCATTATTTTTCAGTAAAACAAATGGGGAGCGACTCTTGCTATCAATGTCTCTATTTTGCTTCTCATCGGTGTCATTTTCGGAAGATAACACACTTTGCAATCGCGGATGCTTTACCTTTTGCCGACTTTGTTTTGTGTTTATATTAGAAAACTCAAATTTACGAATATAATTTATTTTTTTTTGGTACGTAGAAGAATTCGTTTGATTATTGTTTTTATTATTTTTTTTTGAAATTGTTTTTTTTATTTGTTTATCCTCCGTGTTGGTTTGTAAATTCAATGAAACC
Source organism: Gymnosoma rotundatum (assembly GCA_916610165.2). Classification (NCBI taxonomy): domain Eukaryota; kingdom Metazoa; phylum Arthropoda; class Insecta; order Diptera; family Tachinidae; genus Gymnosoma; species Gymnosoma rotundatum. The sequence continues at coordinate 63,250,722 of OU744339.1, forward strand.
GACGTCATTACATCTTCTCCCTTTACATCATTATTAGTATTCTTCTCTTCATTTCTCGCAGCATTAGTTTTCATTGAAAATTTAAGCAGTTCCTTACTTATTCCAGCTGCAAATCCTCTTCTTGCAGGCGTTTTTTTGAGGTATATCTTAGATTTAGGAATTGAAGGGATCTTTTGATCTCTTAATTGTTTGTTCTTTCTAACAGTAGACAATTTTGTTTTAGGCTTCTTTCCAGTGTTTGCTGGAAGTGATGAATTATTTGATGTAAATATGTCACATTTTGAACAATTGCCTATTAATAATCCGTTGTTAAAGTCAGCTCCATTGCAGTAAGAGTCGTTATATTGTTCAGCTATGTTGCTTTTCTCAGGTGTTGTATTTACTAGTTGTTCATCTTCAATACCAGCAAACATTTTTTCAAGTTTGTCTTCAATCTAAAAATAAAAAAGAAAAACTTATCTATGATATTTGATTTTGACTTGTTTTCTAGGTATCACCTAGAAAGGAAAAGTTTATTAGTAAGAATGGTATAAAGTTAACATTTGGTTTTACTATAAAGTAATAATTATTCCAAACGAAACAAAACAACATGCAACTGATTTTATTACAAATTCAGGTAAAATCAACTAACCTTAAAACTTAACTTAAGCCTTAATAGTTCCATTTAAAAATGTTTTGAAATATTAACTGAATAGAAAATAAGACGATGTTTTAGTTTTTTTGTGTTATTCATTGAAAATTCATATTAAGTCATACAAAAAGTATGACTAATAACTTCTTTTATACAAAAAGTGCCAACATTTCATAGTCTCAAGTATAATTTATATTATTTGCAGTATTTAAAATTTGCACGAGATTTTGTGCTTACAAGCAAAACTACTTATAAAAAACTCCGTTAGACATACAATGAATCAATAAAGTTTAGGAACACCATGATTTTCAAGAGTAATCCCTTAATAATTTTGATTCTGCTTAACTTGATAAAAATAATAATGATGTCTCTTTAAATATAGATGGTTTTATTCACCATTTAACATAAAAAAACCATACCATTTTATTTCTATTATACAACGAAATAAGACTAAAAAACAACGTAAGTCATGTAAAAAAAATTTGGGCACACAAGTAACAATGTGTGGTTTATTCGAGGCTTGGATAATTGCTTCTAGTCGTCGACTCATACTTCTTTCTAGGTTAAACGTTTTATCAGGAGTAATGTTTTCTAACTCTAAGCGAAGTGCTGCTTTAAGTAATTCTTTGTATTTTTTTCGCCAGTGGAAGCCAAATATGCTCTATAGGATTTGTGTCAGGCGATTTCGGAGGAGTTTTCAACTGTTTGCTGTGGTATACAAGCCATTCCTGCACACGATATGAAGAATGTTTTGGGTAAATATTACGCTGTTCCAGAAGGTTGGAGGCTGATTAATCTGGAGTTTTGCGACCTCTAACCTTTTTTTCGTCTTGATATCCGCAAGACACGGTTTACGACAGGGAACTCTTCCATGATAGCCACCGCTGTGCAGCGTATTTCTTATTGTTTGCAGAATGAAGTTTTCATTGTAACTTTGCCTCATTTCCTGGCATAATTTTACAGCCGAAATCTGTGGATTTTGAGCCACTGCAGAAACAATCATCCGCTCCTAAAATATATGTATATATATTTTTTATGTATATTTCATTCGCGATCTGTTTTACAATAATAACAAAATTTTATAACTTGAAAAAAAATAACATGACTTATTGATTCCCATTAGAAACAATAATATAACTTATATATGTATTAACATTCATATATACAGATAATTTCAATATAGATATATATACATTATAAATAAATTATCATTAAAAACTAAATTTATTATTATTTAATTATGTACTTATTCTTACGATTAAACAAAATAGAGATCTAAAATGTGATTTCGTCATCAGTCTCATCTAGAAGTGTAATTGCCAATAAATTAGTATGATTGCTGAGTCTTTCTAAGTAATTGGTGCTAAATTTTCTTATTTCTGTTTTTAAAAAAAGGAATTTAAAGGTCATGATGTAATGCCTTATTTGTTATGTAAAACGTAGCGTTTGTTATAGACCGTAATGCATTTGACTGAAATCTTTGTAAGATTTCAATATTCGAATTACTGGAACTTCCCCATAATTCTATTCCATAGGTCCAAATAGGTTTTAATATAGTTTAATACAATAAAACTTTATTTTCAAGTGATAGTTGGGATTTACGCCCAAGTAACCAATACATTTGACAAAAATGTTTATCTAGTTGCTTCCGTTTTGAGTTTATGTAGGCTTTCCATGAAAGTCGCCGGTTCAGTTGAAGACCCAAATATTTAACGCAATCACTATTAGGTATAGCGGATCCATTTAGAAATACAAGTGGACAATTCTCTTTCCTTGTTGCAAATGTAATATGATTTGATTTATCAGTGTTAACTACAATATTTCATTTTAAAAGCCATTGGTAAAGACTATCAAGTTGTATTTGAAGTTTTCTAGAGGCTTCAGGGGGGTTATTATGTATTTCTATTCGAATCGGAAAATTTTCGAATTCCTAAAAATGCGATTACTTAGTACGATTTTCGGAAATTTATTTCCGAACGTTCGTAAATTGAGGGAATTGTTTATTCCCATTCGGAAACCAAAAAAATCACTATCGAAATTGCAATTACGTAGTACGAAAGCAAATTTCAAAAGTGTTTTTAACGTATGTAGATTTTTCGCATGCAATTTTGATTGCGGACATTTTATAGATATTTTTTTTTTACAAAAGAAATTAAGAATACATATTTGGAAATTAATGTAATTATATATGTTTGATATTTAATTAATAAAAAAAGTTTATAAAATGCTTTGATTATAAAATTATTTATTATTTAAACGGAGTTTATATACGAAGCCAAGGGAATATGAAATAATTCCACCATTATTAATGACATGCATACAGATTTGGCAAAAGGACACTTAAATGCTTTTTAATTCCAAAAGCAAATGCAGGGTTTTATGGCAGAGACTACCGCAAGATTTAAATGCTGCAGATTATAACCAACACATAAAGTTAAAGTCTCGCCGTAAAAAAATAGTATTCCAGGAACTGGAAGTTGACCAAGTAATTACTGTTTCCTTTCACCGCTGGAGCAAATAGTTGCTAAACTGCTTGCAATTAATAATTATATTGAAGGAATCAGTAGTACGTGTAGATATGGAGCAAAAATAAATATTCCTACTACAATAAGTATTAGAGATGATGACGCAACTGCAGAAATTACAATACTTTGCAATATCTTAGAAGTAAACAATAGTGAGACAAACTTAAATACAGCATATACCTTACATCAATATACCCGTGGTAGTGTATCTAATTATTAGACATTATTAAAAAACAAGTACACTATCAAATAAAATATCAAAAATTCGATAAAACTTTTAAAAAACTGATAAAAACAAAAAAAAAAAACATTAACAGAATTAGGCGAAATAAATATAAATATCTCAACAGCCAATAAATACTTAAAACGGAGCAGTGATACAAGGAGCGGATGTACATATTAAAAAAAGAGAAGTTTAAATTTTTTAAACGAAATGAAAAAAAAAACACCGAAGGAACGTTTTTCTTGATCTGGAAAAGGAGAATGCGAAAGAAATTCGAAAAGAAAAATCAATTGAAAACATCGAAATGCTAAATTGCAAAATTAGAATTAAGGAGAAAAATTTTTGACTTGGAGAACAAGAAAATTTAATTGAGATTTCACTACTTTACTTTTAATAATTTTTACAATACTATTATGAATTATTTTGTGTTTTTTTTTTTGTTTATTTATCAAAAACTGTTATGAATTATTTTTCATTTTATCTTTTGAATATGTATATAATGTACATATCGTCCCCTCAATATAACAATAGCTTATGTGCTCATACGCTATTATTTTTTTATTGCATATTTAGAATCTCCATCATTGATTTTATGTCTGGTCAAATTCTACTTCCAAAAAGTGAGTAAAAAAATAGTGGAAAAAATAGTGTATAATTTCTTGTTCAAAAATTTCCATCAATAAGTGTGTAAGCTCATATGCGCTATTTTACTTGAAATTGCCACTCCAAAGTTGTTAAAAGAATAATACTGTATACACATTATACTCCTTTTTAGTCTGTAGAAAAAAATACAATTTATGAAAACTTTAACTCATAAAATAGCTTATAATATTATACACTATTGTTTGAGAAATAGTTTCATTCCGACCATTTCTATACCCCACATAAGCTGTTTTATTTTCAATACAAATTCGAAAGTTTTATTAACAATCGACAAGAATAGTAGCCTATGCGATGTTTACGTTCTTTTGACAACATGAATGCCTATGAAATATTGTAGTCATTTGAAATTTGTGTTTGCCAATTCAGTTCGCAGAGAAAGTTTGTTCGTTAAAAATATGGATTTGAAACGTCTGAGTGAGTATCTTCTATTACGAGTATATAATGTAAGTGAAGTAAGGTAAACATCAACAGGCTGTGAAACGAAACCACCATTAGTTGTGGAAATTGCTCCAAGGACTGATGAGTCTGATGTCGCTGTGGGATCGGCGGACATAGAGATACCTGGAGCAGATGATGACAATGGTACAGACTTCTCTGTAGGATCGTCGGACGAGTATGTCCCCGATTTAGATGATGATGCACAGGCCTTGGCAGATGAGATAGATAATTCAGTGATAAAGACAGAAGATGTAGTTTTAGAAGAAATCGTAGACTGTGGTGATACTTATATCAATAACAAGAATGAAAATGCTAGAAATATACTTGCGCCAAAGAGGAAGGTGAGTGCAGCAAACAGCTTGTGAGAAATATTGTTTGGGTCTAGCCACGTCTAACTGTGAATTATTTCCAAACAATAGATTGAAAGTCACAAGTGGGTGCATATCATCGAAACAAGGAAAAGCCGTATGTCACTAAGAGTGGCAAAAGAGTTGAAGAACGTGTTCCGAAACCCGTTGACTGTAAGTGCCGCCATAATTGCCCAGAAAACTTCTCAGAAGAAGAGCGCATGAAGATCAATGCTGATTATTGGAATTTAGGCGACTATTCGAAGCAGCGACTGTTTTTGGCCAATTGCGTGAAAATTGAGAAATGCAAAAGGACGTTGACAATCGGATCACGGCGGGCGAACACATTTAATTATACTCTCAAAGTCAAACAGGTATGCAAGAAGTTTTTTTTTAAATACTTTAAACTTGTCAGATGGCGCAATATCTGTGTTAGCTAAGAAGATGTGCCAAAATGAACTTACTGATAAGAGGGGTCAACATGGCCACCAGAGAATATTAGACGCAGAGGCAGTTGCGCTTATCAAAAAGCACATCGGGTCATTTCCAGCCGTCGAAAGCCATTACACTCGAGCAAAAAGTCAACGACTTAATCTTGCCTCCGACTTAACAATATCAAAAATGTACGACTTATTCAAAGAACTCCACCCGGACGCTATCATTAAAGAAAAACGTTTATCGCCGGATATTTTGCAATAATTATAATTTATTTTTCCACCGTCCAAAAAAAGACACCTGCTTAATAGGTGTCCTTTCCTTTCAGAAATCCTATGATGAACACATCTTAAATGAGACAAAGGCAAGAACTAACAAGCAAACTGACAAGGAATCAGCTAAAAGTAACAGTAAATTAAAAGTGTTTACTTTTGACCTCCAGTCAGTTTTAACGACTCCTTGTAGCAACGTAAGCACGATGTATTACAGTCGAAAGTTCGCGACGTACAATAACACATTTTACGACATTGCCAGTGGAGATGGTTACTGTTTTCTATGGGATGAAAATCAGGGTCAACGAGGATCGGACGAAATTGGGACCACAATATGGAAAATGATGAACTCGTTAGATGAATCGGTAACCGATGTTATTCTCTACTCAGACTGCTGTGGGGGACAGAACAGAAACAGGTTCATTGCTACACTATTGATTTATATCAACAATACTTTGAAGCTAAATTCGATAACAATTAAGTATCTCCAAAGCGGACATACACAAATGTAGGCAGATTCGATGCACTCTGCAATAGAACGTGCGAAGAGGAGTATATGCGTTTATTCGCCGGGAGAATGGCCAACTATAATGAGACTGGCAAGACCCCTATGCTGTAGAGAGGCTTCAATACAGTGATATGATTGATCTCAAAGCCATGTTTTCGAGGTTAGGCCATAGCCTTAAGAATAATTTAAAAAATGACTCGGTTAATTGGCTTAATCTTAAGTTCCTCCAAGTGAATAAAAATCAACGAAAACAATTATTATACAAGGAGGAATGGGATCGAGAATTGGAAGTAATTGATATCGGAGGAACGCGAAAAACAAAAGAGGTGATCAACTTTTCGTTTACTGGAAAATACAATAAAGAGCTGCCAATTTGTAATCGAAAATTGCATGATCTCCAAAATTTTTGCAAAAAGAATGTAATTCCTCGTGGCTCGCAGTCATTTTTTTTAACTTACAAGGTGGAAAGAAGCGAAATTGTTTAGATAAGCCAGATGTAGCAGAGGAAAAGAAAGAAGACGAATGAATTTCTAGTTATTTCTGAGTTATGCAATGTGTGCCTTCATTTGTCATAATTTTTTGTTTATAATAACCCAAATTGGAAAGTAAAGAATATGTGCCACTGAATTAACAAAACTATGAATTAATCACGGTTTTATAATGTTACAAATTGATATTTTTGAGATCAAATATTTTAATAAAAATACCGTAAAATTATTGAATAAAACAGCGTATACCATACAAAATAAAATAGTGTATGAGATACATTATACGAATTCCCTACAAAATAAAATAACCTATATGGAGGGCTTGCGCTTTGAATGACATAATTATGGTCTTGAAGGATGCGTAGAATAAAAAAAATTGGTCAATTTTAAGATAAGAAACTGTATAATGTATTCGTCGAAAAATCCAATATGAAGAATTTTTATTTACCGCGATATTGAGGTTTTAATAGATATCCGATAAACTTTAAAACTCGATAAAGATAAACTTTAAACTCGATTTTCTCAAAACCCCAAAAAAATTATAAGCTATTGTTGTATTGAGGGGACGATATGTAATTACAAATATAAACGTAGCTCTAATGAATTAAAATTTTTATTCACGTTTCAAATAAATATTTATATTAGATTTATTTACAAATTTGAAGTTTGTATAAAACAATACAAAGTGTTGCCTAGTTTTGACACATAAAAAACTGCCATTATTTAAAATTTCCCTTAAAAATGCAAACACAACACTGCAGGCCTTTCGAACGTTCTACATAATACGATTTCCCTTTCGATTCGGAAATTCTTTTCGAAACTCCTTTCGATTCGAATAGAAATACATAATAACCCCCCTGATGATGAAGTATGTGAACACAAAAATGCCGTATCATCGGCATATGTTGCAACAGTAACATCATCCGTTATTGGCATATTATATGTAAATATGGTAAACAATACTGGGCCAAGCACACTACCCTGAGGAATACCAGCATTTATTTGGCAAATATTAGATGTCATTATAAGTTTTAACATAGACACATCTGTTTTTTAAGTACGATAAGAAAAAACAAATAAAAAGGAGCTGGAAGAATATTTTTTAGTTTGTAAAGTAATCCTTCATGCCAAAATTTATCAAACGCTTGTACAACAAAACAAAAACACAGCTGAACAGTATTTTTTATTTTCAAAAGAATCAGATATCACTTTAATAATGCGGTGACTTTGTTCTGGTGTACCGTGATTTCTTCTGAAACCAAACTGATGGTGGGGAATAATCTCATTTTTATTGAGATAAGGTGTTAAACGCTTTAAAAGTAATTTTTCAAATATTTTAGAAAAAAAATTGGTAGCCAGCTAATGGGTCGGTAAGAGAACAGTACATTTTCAAAAAAAAAAAAAAAAAAAATAAGTAAGGTGCAAAAAAATAAGTAAGGTGCAAAAAAATAAGTAAGGTGCAAAAAAATAAGTAAGGCTATTCCGAATCTTATAATCTAGTTAAGTGAAGTAACTTCAATCAAAAAAGCAAATATTGGGGTGAAAGAGAATTAAAACTGATACCCATATTGATATTTGAAAATTTCAGAGCCCCGTAACTCGGAAAATATGGGCGAGCGCCGATTTTTTTTACTCGATGTTTTTTCTTATTTTTTTAATTCTCTATCGCCCAATTATTTTTTTGACTGAATTTACTTTACTGTTCCAAAAGACATGACAAAATTAACGTAGGCGTGGTGTTTTGCCAGCTGCCTCGAAGGACATGAACCGATCATGCTGATTTCCAATAGCACTTCTTTCGACATTATATCTGATCGATTAACACATTTATTTTTTTTTTTTTTTTGTGAAACACTAACACTGACGGATTTCGCTCAATCGAGTTCACTGTGCATACGAAAACAGAATATATGTATATACTTTATGGGGTGGGAAATGGATATTGTGGAAATAACACACAATACAAACTTGTATATACCCTTTTTCCACTTTTTGTGGTGAAGGGTATAATAAATTATTATTTTAAGATGTTAATTTAGGCTGCTGTAGTCAAGGTAGTAAACATATTGACTACATAACATATTAGCCTGGGTTCAACCCCTGCGGCTGCAAAAGAAGTGTTTTTTTCTGTTCAATGGTATATATACATCTATATATAAATAGACAAACACAAAACTTTGGAATCCTTTTTCTCTCCTCCGTTTGTTAACCGATTTTGTCTATTACATGTTTGTAGATATTCAGCCCAACCATGAATATTCTCACGGAATTTCTTTCCCACGGAAAAAATGTTTCTCGAGAAAAGATTCCTCCAATTGTGAATTCTGACCAAATATTTTTGCATCTATCGTTTTGCTACATGCTATAACTTCTAATATGATTTGGAATCGTCGTATTAAATTATAATCTACTCCAGTTATAGAAGCTACAGTTTCTGGATTGGAAAAAAATCTCCTTGCTGTGTTTCCATCATTAGAATTTCCATTTCCTTGCTTTGGCTGGTCAATTATAAGGCCTATCTCACGGTATTTTTCTTAAATATCTTTTTTTGCTTTCTATTTTCCAAATTTTCTTTGTTGTTTCTCACTGTTTCGCCTAACGGGCCAAATTCCAAATCGTATCGCAATTTAAGAATATGCTCCATAAAACGAATTCTAGCATGAAGAAATTCATATGCTTCATTAAAACTATCGTCTTGTGTTAATGGCTGGCTCAATTGACTTGAACTTGAAGTTACACTAATAGCAGTTGGTGAAGGTAAGCAATCTTTTTTGGCAGAAACTATATCCCGATATGATGGAAAAATTCCAAAATTTTTTTCATTGGCTCGCTTCCGCAATTCTGTATATAGGTTTTTAGTCATTTTCAAATCCAAAAATAGTGCAAATGCTTCTTCTGGAGTAAATTTATTTTCTTTAGTTGGTGTCGGCATACTTTCTAAAATCCTTTTTGTGCGTCTGGGGCATGCTTCCACTATTTTTTAATGATAGCAATTTTACTCTTTTTAGTTTTCGATGGTTGAATTTGATGCAGAAATGAATCCTTTATGATGCTACAAGAAACTTCTTCATTGATATGTTTAAGCTTGCGTCTTCGTGATCTTTCACTACAATTATCAATTGGCTTTGCTGGTCGATCACCTTTTCCAGTTTCCGTGGTAGTTACTGATGGCTTTTTAAAAATAAGTTTATTTAATTTTTGAACTATTTTTTGAACTGTGAATATTATAAATGAATAGAAATTATTTTGACTTAAGTTCATTTCTTTTTAATTTCTAAAAATCTTTTTTTAGAAAGAAAATTTATTTTACAAATGTATACGGACGTTTTCCAAAGAAACCAAGAAAAATTAGACGCTAGCAGAATGAAATGCTGCACTTTCTGGACCGCTACGACCTTCATCAGCATTCTTCGCATCTATCTACCTTAGTTGTGTATTTTTATAAACATCATCTATTTAACCAAACTAATTTTGTAAATAAGAATACGAGAATACTCATAACTCATATCAACATTAATTTGGTTAGACGAAATTTACACACAAACCAACGTATTTCTTTACTGTTCTCTCTGTATTTCGTCTTGCAGATTTGTTTTTGCTTTGTTTCAATCATCGATTGAACACGAATGCAAATTTGTTTTTAGTCATTCTTACTTGTTTACTCACTACATTATAGATACTGTTCCGGTATCAATTTGATTGTTATGAAGTAAGCATGAATGCTCGTTGTGCCTTGCGGGGAGAGTTAGGACTACAAAATAGTAAATTTGTGTTTTGACTCAGCTTGACTCACAGGAGTTGTGCTCTATGAAATAGGAAATATCCGAGAATTTTAACCTTTAAAAAAAAATATTTAAATTGTTCTGAAAACAGTAGAGCAGTTTACCAGTAATAGGAAATAAGTTACAACACAAAATTTATTTCGTCCAAAAATCTTGATAAACAAAAAAGTTATGATCATTTAAACTTTAAAAATTAACTAAAAATATCATAAATTTATTAAATTCTGAAAAAGCCCATTTTGGACCACCCTGTTCTCAGTGAAATAGTTGAAATAGAGTTCTAATTTTTTGGCTCCCGAGGTTTACTACTGTCTACTTTCATATGAGTCTAATAACTTTAAAATCGGAGAACAAAAACCAAAAGGTGTTTTGGCCGCTATCTCAAAATATTGACCACAGTGCGCCGTGTGCTGCGCGAACATGGTTTCAATGGCGGAGTAGCTCGTGAAAAGCCGTTTATATCTAAAAATAATATGCAACGTCGACTTCAATTTGCCGAGGAGCACGTGACAAAGCTAATTTCATTCTGGAAAGCCGTAATATTTGCTGATGAGTTAAAATTCAATGTTTTTAGCTCGGATGGCATAAATTACATGTGGCGTCAAGCCAATACAGGGCTCCAGAATAAACACTTAAAGCCAACTGTCAAACACGACGGAGGATGTGTAATGGTTTGGGCTTACATGGCTGCCTCAGGAGTGGGCAACATAGTTTTTATCGAAGCCACAATGGACAAAAATATGTATTTAAACATACTGAAAGAAAATTTGTGTGAAAGTGCCGCTGCTTTGGGTATACGCCATCGATTTCGGTATTACCAAGACAATGACCCGAAACATAAATCGGGTATTGTGCAATCATGGCTGATATGGAACTGCCCACACCCTATGAATCCACCTCCACAATCACCGGACCTAAACGTTATCGAAAATTTGTGGGCAATTTTGGACGCGGCTATGCGAAACTACTCAAACACTTGTTGCTGCGACGGAAAGTCGCCTTAAGGGTGTAATTACAGAGAAGAAAGGCCATACAAAATACTAAGCATAGTCCATGCAAGTTTTTTCTAAAGCTGATGGAAGTGCACGAAATAAGCTGTGACCTAAATTTTTCATATATTCTAAGTTTTTTTTTTAAATTACTTTTGCATATAGTTATAAATATGAATATAAACTTTTTGTTTAAATAAAGGAATATTTTTATAAAAATTGTGCGTTTAAATTTTTTTAATATCATTTACAGTTTGTTTACTGTAGTCGTTCAAAGTTGTGGTTTGAAGCTGCACGAAATAAGCTGTGAGCTACTGTACATTCAAAACACGAGTGGCATATAATATAAACAAAGAAAAAAATGTTTAATAATAAACTTGGCCCAATTTTGACCAAAAGGCGAACTCTAGTATTCAAAAATTAACATTACGGCATGCAGCCTCCTTTGTCGAAATTTCTACATAGCGCACTCGTCGACGATGTAAAATATCTAATAAAATGGCTTTTTACCTAAAAAAAGCAACCGCCTAAATAACAACATTCGGCGGGGGTTTCATCACTTTCCATTCCATTAACGGCGAGGGCAGTGTTGAATAAAAAATTAAGCTTTTCTCTCACTATCTCTTTACTTTCATCACCTGTCTTATTTCTCCTCTATCCCTTTCCTAAGGAATGTATCACGGTAACAAAAATAATTAATCACCATCTTAATTACTTTAAATGTTTGTAACGAAAACGGGACTAACATACAACCGTGCAAATCATGTATAGCGAAGTTTGGGAATTTTTCTTGCAAATGTATTTAAAATTTTTTAATATATTTATTACTTCAAAAGTTATGATTTTTGCAACGAAAAGGAGTCAGTGCATTGTTACGCGGCAAATTGGATATACAAAACACTTCAACTCAATGGAAACACTTCGAAGTGTTTTTCCTAAAACTAGTTGGTTTCAAGTCAGTGGAAACGCACTATTATTAGACCACCTTTAAGGTTGAATTAATGGGATATAACCTTATATATAAGTACTGTTTTTTTTTTGCACGATTTTTTTTACACGGCGTTCCCTGGAACGTATGTACCGTGTAAAAACACGATTGTGTGTACATTCGAAATAAACAGTATCGACCTTGCTCTACATTCACAATTTTGAGGTTTAATTAATATTGTTTGGCCCCTAACACCAATGTTTGATGTTTGAGGCAATACCTGTGCAAAAAAAAAACGTGAAAAACAACAACCATGCCTCATTACATAAATAAATTTAAGTGAGAACCGCAATTACCCTTTTTTAATTTTGCAATTATTATTTTTATGTTATTTTCTTTTTTTTTCTTTTTACTCATTTATTTATGCTATAATTATTGCACATACAATATTTAAAAATAAACAAAAATACCTATGTAGTTTTAAATAATTTTTGAGTTTGAAGGTCTTTGTTGGTACATATATTTTATTTTTCGATATTTCTTCAGGAAATCTTAAAAAAAAAATGTTTATACATTATATATAATAAACATACATATTAACCATTGTACACACAAAATTTACTGATTACAACAACAATGTATAAACTTACAATATGAGTTACAATAAATAAACAAATAATGCAAATTAGTGTTTAACTTAATAATGTCTGTTATTTCACTGATTTGATTTTTTATTTTTTATTTATTATAAGTCTATAGTTTTGCGCGCAATTTTTAATATCTGTTTTATAATTCATTCTCTTGTCCTGTGGTATGTTGATAATATGTAGTATTTCCAGGGTAAATCTCTTATTATATTTCTCTTCTGTGTCTAAAATGACTATTTGATCAAAGTTTAGAGTATGTCCTTTTTCAGTACAGTGGGCTGCGAGTGTTGTTTTCTGTGTATTTGTTTTATGTCTGCTTTGTGTCCTGATATTTTGGTTTTTAGTTTGTTTTTTGTCGTACCAACATATACTTGATCGCATATGTTTTTCCCGTCCCCAGTACAATTGATTTTATAAATAACATTTGATTTTTCAATCGTTCTGAGAACTCTGGTATATATAGAACAGATTTATAAATTTTCTCTGTTGTCTCAGTATTAGTTTTATTTGTTTTGTCCAAACTGTTATTTTTTAAATTATTAAAAATAAGTTTCTTTATCAAAGTGTCAGGAAAGGAGTTTCTTTTTAAGATTTCCTGAAGATGCCAACCGGAGGTTGGCTAAATATTGAAAAATAAAATATATGTTACAACAAAGACCTTCAAGCTCAAAAATTATTTAAAACTACATAGGAATTGAAGAAAAAGGTCGACCAAACTTAGTGAATATTATATAAATAAAAATATATATTTTATTTACATAGTTTGAGAATTAATTTTAAGTATTGCAACAAGTAGATAACTTAATTTATTGATATTTTAAATACAGTATTTACATTGGTATCTAACAGGTTTCTGTCGTGTTTTCTATTACATGCATCTTTACCGAAGTTGCTAGAAAACAGTTTTACAAATTTTTTAATGTTTCGATTTTAGAAGACCTATTTCTGAATTCAAATCTTGTACTTAATTTATCAATAACATCTCATATTAAACACAAAGACTTTAGGCCCATATGCCTGCCATCCTTCTTACTCAAAACGCTGAAAAGGTTTCTTCATCTTCAGATCAGGAACTCCATAAATCCCGCGCTTATTTCTAGCTCGCAGCAAGAAAAATTAGACGCTAGCAGAATGAAATGCTGCACTTTCTGGACCGCTACGACCTTCATCAGCATTCTTCGCATCTATCTACCTTAGTTGTGTATTTTTATAAACATCATCTATTTAACCAAACTAATTTTGTAAATAAGAATACGAGAATACTCATAACTCATATCAACATTAATTTGGTTAGACGAAATTTACACACAAACCAACGTATTTCTTTACTGTTCTCTCTGTATTTCGTCTTGCAGATTTGTTTTTGCTTTGTTTCAATCATCGATTGAACACGAATGCAAATTTGTTTTTAGTCATTCTTACTTGTTTACTCACTACATTATAGATACTGTTCCGGTATCAATTTGATTGTTATGAAGTAAGCATGAATGCTCGTTGTGCCTTGCGGGGAGAGTTAGGACTACAAAATAGTAAATTTGTGTTTTGACTCAGCTTGACTCACAGGAGTTGTGCTCTATGAAATAGGAAATATCCGAGAATTTTAACCTTTAAAAAAAAAAATATTTAAATTGTTCTGAAAACAGTAGAGCAGTTTACCAGTAATAGGAAATAAGTTACAACACAAAATTTATTTCGTCCAAAAATCTTGATAAACAAAAAAGTTATGATCATTTAAACTTTAAAAATTAACTAAAAATATCATAAATTTATTAAATTCTGAAAAAGCCCATTTTGGACCACCCTGTTCTCAGTGAAATAGTTGAAATAGAGTTCTAATTTTTTGGCTCCCGAGGTTTACTACTGTCTACTTTCATATGAGTCTAATAACTTTAAAATCGGAGAACAAAAACCAAAAGGTGTTTTGGCCGCTATCTCAAAATATTGACCACAGTGCGCCGTGTGCTGCGCGAACATGGTTTCAATGGCGGAGTAGCTCGTGAAAAGCCGTTTATATCTAAAAATAATATGCAACGTCGACTTCAATTTGCCGAGGAGCACGTGACAAAGCTAATTTCATTCTGGAAAGCCGTAATATTTGCTGATGAGTTAAAATTCAATGTTTTTAGCTCGGATGGCATAAATTACATGTGGCGTCAAGCCAATACAGGGCTCCAGAATAAACACTTAAAGCCAACTGTCAAACACGACGGAGGATGTGTAATGGTTTGGGCTTACATGGCTGCCTCAGGAGTGGGCAACATAGTTTTTATCGAAGCCACAATGGACAAAAATATGTATTTAAACATACTGAAAGAAAATTTGTGTGAAAGTGCCGCTGCTTTGGGTATACGCCATCGATTTCGGTATTACCAAGACAATGACCCGAAACATAAATCGGGTATTGTGCAATCATGGCTGATATGGAACTGCCCACACCCTATGAATCCACCTCCACAATCACCGGACCTAAACGTTATCGAAAATTTGTGGGCAATTTTGGACGCGGCTATGCGAAACTACTCAAACACTTGTTGCTGCGACGGAAAGTCGCCTTAAGGGTGTAATTACAGAGAAGAAAGGCCATACAAAATACTAAGCATAGTCCATGCAAGTTTTTTCTAAAGCTGATGGAAGTGCACGAAATAAGCTGTGACCTAAATTTTTCATATATTCTAAGTTTTTTTTTTAAATTACTTTTGCATATAGTTATAAATATGAATATAAACTTTTTGTTTAAATAAAGGAATATTTTTATAAAAATTGTGCGTTTAAATTTTTTTAATATCATTTACAGTTTGTTTACTGTAGTCGTTCAAAGTTGTGGTTTGAAGCTGCACGAAATAAGCTGTGAGCTACTGTACATTCAAAACACGAGTGGCATATAATATAAACAAAGAAAAAAATGTTTAATAATAAACTTGGCCCAATTTTGACCAAAAGGCGAACTCTAGTATTCAAAAATTAACATTACGGCATGCAGCCTCCTTTGTCGAAATTTCTACATAGCGCACTCGTCGACGATGTAAAATATCTAATAAAATGGCTTTTTACCTAAAAAAAGCAACCGCCTAAATAACAACATTCGGCGGGGGTTTCATCACTTTCCATTCCATTAACGGCGAGGGCAGTGTTGAATAAAAAATTAAGCTTTTCTCTCACTATCTCTTTACTTTCATCACCTGTCTTATTTCTCCTCTATCCCTTTCCTAAGGAATGTATCACGGTAACAAAAATAATTAATCACCATCTTAATTACTTTAAATGTTTGTAACGAAAACGGGACTAACATACAACCGTGCAAATCATGTATAGCGAAGTTTGGGAATTTTTCTTGCAAATGTATTTAAAATTTTTTAATATATTTATTACTTCAAAAGTTATGATTTTTGCAACGAAAAGGAGTCAGTGCATTGTTACGCGGCAAATTGGATATACAAAACACTTCAACTCAATGGAAACACTTCGAAGTGTTTTTCCTAAAACTAGTTGGTTTCAAGTCAGTGGAAACGCACTATTATTAGACCACCTTTAAGGTTGAATTAATGGGATATAACCTTATATATAAGTACTGTTTTTTTTTTGCACGATTTTTTTTACACGGCGTTCCCTGGAACGTATGTACCGTGTAAAAACACGATTGTGTGTACATTCGAAATAAACAGTATCGACCTTGCTCTACATTCACAATTTTGAGGTTTAATTAATATTGTTTGGCCCCTAACACCAATGTTTGATGTTTGAGGCAATACCTGTGCAAAAAAAAAACGTGAAAAACAACAACCATGCCTCATTACATAAATAAATTTAAGTGAGAACCGCAATTACCCTTTTTTAATTTTGCAATTATTATTTTTATGTTATTTTCTTTTTTTTTCTTTTTACTCATTTATTTATGCTATAATTATTGCACATACAATATTTAAAAATAAACAAAAATACCTATGTAGTTTTAAATAATTTTTGAGTTTGAAGGTCTTTGTTGGTACATATATTTTATTTTTCGATATTTCTTCAGGAAATCTTAAAAAAAAAATGTTTATACATTATATATAATAAACATACATATTAACCATTGTACACACAAAATTTACTGATTACAACAACAATGTATAAACTTACAATATGAGTTACAATAAATAAACAAATAATGCAAATTAGTGTTTAACTTAATAATGTCTGTTATTTCACTGATTTGATTTTTTATTTTTTATTTATTATAAGTCTATAGTTTTGCGCGCAATTTTTAATATCTGTTTTATAATTCATTCTCTTGTCCTGTGGTATGTTGATAATATGTAGTATTTCCAGGGTAAATCTCTTATTATATTTCTCTTCTGTGTCTAAAATGACTATTTGATCAAAGTTTAGAGTATGTCCTTTTTCAGTACAGTGGGCTGCGAGTGTTGTTTTCTGTGTATTTGTTTTATGTCTGCTTTGTGTCCTGATATTTTGGTTTTTAGTTTGTTTTTTGTCGTACCAACATATACTTGATCGCATATGTTTTTCCCGTCCCCAGTACAATTGATTTTATAAATAACATTTGATTTTTCAATCGTTCTGAGAACTCTGGTATATATAGAACAGATTTATAAATTTTCTCTGTTGTCTCAGTATTAGTTTTATTTGTTTTGTCCAAACTGTTATTTTTTAAATTATTAAAAATAAGTTTCTTTATCAAAGTGTCAGGAAAGGAGTTTCTTTTTAAGATTTCCTGAAGATGCCAACCGGAGGTTGGCTAAATATTGAAAAATAAAATATATGTTACAACAAAGACCTTCAAGCTCAAAAATTATTTAAAACTACATAGGAATTGAAGAAAAAGGTCGACCAAACTTAGTGAATATTATATAAATAAAAATATATATTTTATTTACATAGTTTGAGAATTAATTTTAAGTATTGCAACAAGTAGATAACTTAATTTATTGATATTTTAAATACAGTATTTACATTGGTATCTAACAGGTTTCTGTCGTGTTTTCTATTACATGCATCTTTACCGAAGTTGCTAGAAAACAGTTTTACAAATTTTTTAATGTTTCGATTTTAGAAGACCTATTTCTGAATTCAAATCTTGTACTTAATTTATCAATAACATCTCATATTAAACACAAAGACTTTAGGCCCATATGCCTGCCATCCTTCTTACTCAAAACGCTGAAAAGGTTTCTTCATCTTCAGATCAGGAACTCCATAAATCCCGCGCTTATTTCTAGCTCGCAGCAAGAAAAATTAGACGCTAGCAGAATGAAATGCTGCACTTTCTGGACCGCTACGACCTTCATCAGCATTCTTCGCATCTATCTACCTTAGTTGTGTATTTTTATAAACATCATCTATTTAACCAAACTAATTTTGTAAATAAGAATACGAGAATACTCATAACTCATATCAACATTAATTTGGTTAGACGAAATTTACACACAAACCAACGTATTTCTTTACTGTTCTCTCTGTATTTCGTCTTGCAGATTTGTTTTTGCTTTGTTTCAATCATCGATTGAACACGAATGCAAATTTGTTTTTAGTCATTCTTACTTGTTTACTCACTACATTATAGATACTGTTCCGGTATCAATTTGATTGTTATGAAGTAAGCATGAATGCTCGTTGTGCCTTGCGGGGAGAGTTAGGACTACAAAATAGTAAATTTGTGTTTTGACTCAGCTTGACTCACAGGAGTTGTGCTCTATGAAATAGGAAATATCCGAGAATTTTAACCTTTAAAAAAAAAAATATTTAAATTGTTCTGAAAACAGTAGAGCAGTTTACCAGTAATAGGAAATAAGTTACAACACAAAATTTATTTCGTCCAAAAATCTTGATAAACAAAAAAGTTATGATCATTTAAACTTTAAAAATTAACTAAAAATATCATAAATTTATTAAATTCTGAAAAAGCCCATTTTGGACCACCCTGTTCTCAGTGAAATAGTTGAAATAGAGTTCTAATTTTTTGGCTCCCGAGGTTTACTACTGTCTACTTTCATATGAGTCTAATAACTTTAAAATCGGAGAACAAAAACCAAAAGGTGTTTTGGCCGCTATCTCAAAATATTGACCACAGTGCGCCGTGTGCTGCGCGAACATGGTTTCAATGGCGGAGTAGCTCGTGAAAAGCCGTTTATATCTAAAAATAATATGCAACGTCGACTTCAATTTGCCGAGGAGCACGTGACAAAGCTAATTTCATTCTGGAAAGCCGTAATATTTGCTGATGAGTTAAAATTCAATGTTTTTAGCTCGGATGGCATAAATTACATGT
This sequence comes from Gymnosoma rotundatum, assembly GCA_916610165.2. Taxonomy (NCBI): domain Eukaryota; kingdom Metazoa; phylum Arthropoda; class Insecta; order Diptera; family Tachinidae; genus Gymnosoma; species Gymnosoma rotundatum. Next base: position 63,269,863 of record OU744339.1, read on the forward strand.
GGCGTCAAGCCAATACAGGGCTCCAGAATAAACACTTAAAGCCAACTGTCAAACACGACGGAGGATGTGTAATGGTTTGGGCTTACATGGCTGCCTCAGGAGTGGGCAACATAGTTTTTATCGAAGCCACAATGGACAAAAATATGTATTTAAACATACTGAAAGAAAATTTGTGTGAAAGTGCCGCTGCTTTGGGTATACGCCATCGATTTCGGTATTACCAAGACAATGACCCGAAACATAAATCGGGTATTGTGCAATCATGGCTGATATGGAACTGCCCACACCCTATGAATCCACCTCCACAATCACCGGACCTAAACGTTATCGAAAATTTGTGGGCAATTTTGGACGCGGCTATGCGAAACTACTCAAACACTTGTTGCTGCGACGGAAAGTCGCCTTAAGGGTGTAATTACAGAGAAGAAAGGCCATACAAAATACTAAGCATAGTCCATGCAAGTTTTTTCTAAAGCTGATGGAAGTGCACGAAATAAGCTGTGACCTAAATTTTTCATATATTCTAAGTTTTTTTTTTAAATTACTTTTGCATATAGTTATAAATATGAATATAAACTTTTTGTTTAAATAAAGGAATATTTTTATAAAAATTGTGCGTTTAAATTTTTTTAATATCATTTACAGTTTGTTTACTGTAGTCGTTCAAAGTTGTGGTTTGAAGCTGCACGAAATAAGCTGTGAGCTACTGTACATTCAAAACACGAGTGGCATATAATATAAACAAAGAAAAAAATGTTTAATAATAAACTTGGCCCAATTTTGACCAAAAGGCGAACTCTAGTATTCAAAAATTAACATTACGGCATGCAGCCTCCTTTGTCGAAATTTCTACATAGCGCACTCGTCGACGATGTAAAATATCTAATAAAATGGCTTTTTACCTAAAAAAAGCAACCGCCTAAATAACAACATTCGGCGGGGGTTTCATCACTTTCCATTCCATTAACGGCGAGGGCAGTGTTGAATAAAAAATTAAGCTTTTCTCTCACTATCTCTTTACTTTCATCACCTGTCTTATTTCTCCTCTATCCCTTTCCTAAGGAATGTATCACGGTAACAAAAATAATTAATCACCATCTTAATTACTTTAAATGTTTGTAACGAAAACAGTCAAAAGCGGTCGCTGTGCACAGGCCGGGACTAACATACAACCGTGCAAATCATGTATAGCGAAGTTTGGGAATTTTTCTTGCAAATGTATTTAAAATTTTTTAATATATTTATTACTTCAAAAGTTATGATTTTTGCAACGAAAAGGAGTCAGTGCATTGTTACGCGGCAAATTGGATTTACAAAACACTTCAACTCAATGGAAACACTTCGAAGTGTTTTTCCTAAAACTAGTTGGTTTCAAGTCAGTGGAAACGCACTATTATTAGACCACCTTTAAGGTTGAATTAATGGGATATAACCTTATATATAAGTACTGTTTTTGTTTTGCACGATTTTTTTTACACGGCGTTCCCTGGAACGTATGTACCGTGTAAAAACACGATTGTGTGTACATTCGAAATAAACAGTATCGACCTTGCTCTACATTCACAATTTTGAGGCTTAATTAATATTGTTTGGCCCCTAACACCAATGTTTGATGTTTGAGGCAATACCTGTGCAAAAAAAAACGTGAAAAACAACAACCATGCCTCATTACATAAATAAATTTAAGTGAGAACCGCAATTACCCTTTTTTAATTTTGCAATTATTATTTTTATGTTATTTTCTTTTTTTTTCTTTTTACTCATTTATTTATGCTATAATTATTGCACATACAATATTTAAAAATAAACAAAAATACCTATGTAGTTTTAAATAATTTTTGAGTTTGAAGGTCTTTGTTGGTACATATATTTTATTTTTCGATATTTCTTCAGGAAATCTTAAAAAAAAAATGTTTATACATTATATATAATAAACATACATATTAACCATTGTACACACAAAATTTACTGATTACAACAACAATGTATAAACTTACAATATGAGTTACAATAAATAAACAAATAATGCAAATTAGTGTTTAACTTAATAATGTCTGTTATTTCACTGATTTGATTTTTTATTTTTTATTTATTATAAGTCTATAGTTTTGCGCGCAATTTTTAATATCTGTTTTATAATTCATTCTCTTGTCCTGTGGTATGTTGATAATATGTAGTATTTCCAGGGTAAATCTCTTATTATATTTCTCTTCTGTGTCTAAAATGACTATTTGATCAAAGTTTAGAGTATGTCCTTTTTCAGTACAGTGGGCTGCGAGTGTTGTTTTCTGTGTATTTGTTTTATGTCTGCTTTGTGTCCTGATATTTTGGTTTTTAGTTTGTTTTTTGTCGTACCAACATATACTTGATCGCATATGTTTTTCCCGTCCCCAGTACAATTGATTTTATAAATAACATTTGATTTTTCAATCGTTCTGAGAACTCTGGTATATATAGAACAGATTTATAAATTTTCTCTGTTGTCTCAGTATTAGTTTTATTTGTTTTGTCCAAACTGTTATTTTTTAAATTATTAAAAATAAGTTTCTTTATCAAAGTGTCAGGAAAGGAGTTTCTTTTTAAGATTTCCTGAAGATGCCAACCGGAGGTTGGCTAAATATTGAAAAATAAAATATATGTTACAACAAAGACCTTCAAGCTCAAAAATTATTTAAAACTACATAGGAATTGAAGAAAAAGGTCGACCAAACTTAGTGAATATTATATAAATAAAAATATATATTTTATTTACATAGTTTGAGAATTAATTTTAAGTATTGCAACAAGTAGATAACTTAATTTATTGATATTTTAAATACAGTATTTACATTGGTATCTAACAGGTTTCTGTCGTGTTTTCTATTACATGCATCTTTACCGAAGTTGCTAGAAAACAGTTTTACAAATTTTTTAATGTTTCGATTTTAGAAGACCTATTTCTGAATTCAAATCTTGTACTTAATTTATCAATAACATCTCATATTAAACACAAAGTCTTTAGGCCCATATGCCTGCCATCCTTCTTACTCAAAACGCTGAAAAGGTTTCTTCATCTTCAGATCAGGAACTCCATAAATCCCGCGCTTATTTCTAGCTCGCAGCACGCCTACACGAAAGGGAAATCTGTGAAAACAGCGCTGCACGTGTTAATATCCGATGTTGAAAAGTCCCTTTCAAATAATGAATTTATGCTTGCAGTGTTCTTGACATAGAAGGAGCTTTCAATAACGTCTACCCCAATGCCGTTATAAAGGCCCTCTTGGATCTCGATCTTGATGAAAATCTGGTTGGATACATTGCGCAACTACTGAAGACACGTATCATCACGTCCACCTGGGGAAATGATTACGTTGAAAGGGTAGTGAAAAGAGGCACTCCACAAGGTGGTGTGTTGTCTCCCCTCGTCTGGAATCTGGCAATCAACATGCTGCTACGGCGACTGGACCAAACGGGTAATAGCTTATGCTGATGACATTGCTATTGCGGTCTCTGGAAAATACCTAACAACACTCACAGAACGGCTCAATGTACTGTCTCAATGGTGCCGTGAAATTAATCTCGATGTTAACCCCGGCAAAACGGAGGTTATGCTTTTCACACGGATATACAAGATTTCGATTTTTACTGCATCTAAGCTAAACGGCACTGTGAAATACCTTGGGGTGATACTTGACCCCAAACTTCAATGAAAAGCGAACATTGCCGAAAGAGCTCGGAAGGCGACCTGTGCACTCTATCTCTGCCAGAGAGCTCTAGGACCAAAGGCTTTATTAGGCAGTAATCGAGCCGAATATTCTCTATGGTGCTGTTTTTTGGTGGCCCGCTCTCGAGAAAACGGTCAACTAAAAGCCTCTTGATAAAGTCAGGAGAACAGACGGCATTTCGATAACTGAGGCTCTCCGAACTACTTCGACAAAGGCTCTGTATGCCCTTCTCCACTGGTTACCCACCAAACTATTGGTGTTTCAATAGGCCAAATGCTGTGCAGCCAGACTTAATGCCCTCTCACGCTGGCTTAGGCCGGACATAGGTCACTCCAAGACGGTTGCGGAATGTTCTCCGAAGAGTAAATTTAACAAATTTCTTTTCGAATTTTTTCAATTCTTTTGACATTATAAACAGCATAAAACGGATTCCATACAAAGGAACAGTATTCCATTTTAGAACGGACAAAAGTTGTTTTTTTTATTGTTAAAGGATCTAAAAATTCTTTAAAATTTTTTCTTACAAACGACCATGTCGAATAGAATTTGGGAATAATGTATTCAAAATGAGAATGGATGTTCAACTCACTGTCCAAAACAATACTAAGATCTAAAATTTCATTGACATTATTTAGATCGAGATCACATAATTTATAATTGAAAACTATACGATTACGTATATAAGGTTTACAGAATGTCATTTGAAAACATTTTTTAATATTTAAAAATAATTTATTTAGCGAACACCAAGTAGATATGCCATTTATACAATTTTGTAAAATAAGGGAATCATCTACGGAATGAATTTCTTTAAAGATTTTAATGTCATCTGCATATAATAAAAAGTTTGAACCCAAAATAAAGTATTTTATGTCATTAATAAAAATTAAAAACAATACATTCAAGTTTAAGGCAAAGAATATAATGTTCTACCTTATCAAAAGCTTTGGAAAGATCAAAGAAAACCGTATCAACTTGATTGTTTTACAAAAACAACAAGGCAGAAATGGTTGAATAAGGCAATATTAGTAGTTGTTGAACGCCCAGGGTTGAAACCATGCTGTTCGGGACAAATATGACGTTTAAGCGAGAAAAACATTTTTTCCTTAATTATGTGCTCAAAAATTTTTGAAATATTGGTCAATTTTGACCGATTAAAAATCGGAGTAATACTAGCAACTTTCCATTTGTCGATAAAACAGCCATTTGCAAGAGATTTATTGAAAATATACTGAAGAGGCAATGAGAAGCATTTTGCCAATTTCTTTATAAAAAATGAACTTAGCCCATCAATATTTACACTATGAGACATCTTTATACTTTTTATACTATTTAAAATATCATCATTAGTTAATTGAACAAAACCAAAATCAACAACCGGTTCTATAAATTTAGATATATTTCTCATGGTATAAAATCAGAATCATTTTTAAAATTTGATTTAAAAAACTACGCGATGAAATTGGCAGTGTCTTGTCCAGAGTTTGCAATTTTATTGTTGAAATGCATATTAGAAGGGTAGGCAGAAATAGTTTTTTTAGATCTTATAAAGTTCCAAAAAACTTTAGGGTTACGTTTAATAGAATTTTCATAAATTAACAAATATTGTTTATATAAAAACTTATCTAGGAAATTAAACTCCCTCATATAATGCTTGTAACTCGTCTTATTGTTAATATCACCAGTTTCCTTGAACTTATTATAGTACTTGTTTCTAAGGAACCAAGGAAATATATGAACCTTCCGTGGTAGACGAGGAACAAGACGTTTACTATATCATTTAATGTACTAATAAATATTTCATAACAACCAGAATGTTTTTGTTTTTAAAAAGCATATTTCTATTTGAAGTATCTAATACAGATTCTGACATCATCATTAATACTAGCAGAAATATAATTACAAAAAGATAACACTAAAATTAATGGAACATGATGCATATTCGCCATACACATAGGAAATGGAGAATTCGACAAAGAAAATTTAAAATAATCAGGTATAAATATTAAATCAAGAGTACGAAGCAACATATTTACATAAGAATTTACTTGTACTAAACCAATACTTGATTAATTTCATGTGGTCGATTTACATTAGAAGGTGTTAGGTTACATTTATTAAATAAGTTATTCCAAGTTATTTCATTAAGATTATAATCTGCAAGTACACAAAGGTTTTCTTCCCCGAAAGTAGTAAAACATGAGCAGCATAGATTGAGTCTTCACTTTTGGGAGGGATGTAGGAAATGCATATGAACAATTTTTTGAATCCAGAAACACATACACAAAGTTGATACAAAATAGGGTTGGAATTAAATAAATTTATTTAAAAAGCATTTAGTGAACTCCTGACAGCTATAAAAACACCTCCACCACGACACTTCCGAGTATGTTCAAAATTTCGATCCTTACAAAATATTCGATACTTTTTTAAACCACAAAATTCACCATCAAATATATCTGATTTTAGCAAAGTTTCAACAATAACAATTACAAATATGATGCTTAAATGTTAAAAATTTAGCAAAAACAACTCCGAGATATTTTACGTTGTCTGAGAGTGGAATTATAGATCCTTCTATTGTTGCCGTGGTTTGAGGTATTATCTTTGGCCATCTATTATATGGGAAAATAGTCGCTTGTGTTTTTCCTTCGTTAATTTTTATTTTCCATTTTTTAAATATTTATCATCTATGTAAATGCCTGACATGTAAATGAAAAAACGTTTTTTTGTGTTGTTTTTATTGGAAATAAATGTCTTTTTTATTTTATCATATTTTATATATATTATATTATAATTCATCCGAATCACTATCGTTGTTATTGTGGCAATTGTAGCATTTAGTAATTGTTATGGCGTGCTCATCGCATATCGGCGTGCTACATATGCTGCAATTTTTTCTAGTTTTTCTTCTGCGCTTATTTGGAAGAAGTTTGCACATGTAGCACACGCCCGTATGTACTTTTCTGCCCCTTTGTCGTGCTGACGGGCCTGCAGCACAAAGCACACTCTCCAACGGCCTTCCGATGATGCTTTCAATTGCATTTTTTGTTGAAAATTGGCGCACGCTTTGCACATTTGAAATTCTATTTTCTATAACAGGAATGCACAGGTTTTCTGCCAGTTGACGCAGGAAATTCTTCCTGCGCGTCGTGGTGTATCGTGCAGTTGGATTATTTCCATAATATATGATGTGTGATGCAAATGCGCTCACATCAATGATGTTATAGAAAAATGCCATCGGCCATCTTCTTGTTTGTCGCTGGGTCGTGTATTCTTGGAGCGTTTGCTCCATTACGTCCACCCCACCTTTTGTTTGGTTATAAAAATTTATAATTTCTGGTTTCCCATTTGTGCATCATCATGCATACTAGAAAGAAGGATGACCGAGTTGGACTTCCGCTGCTTATATGAGAGCAGTGTTACGTTGTCGTAGAAGCCAAATAAACTTGAACCAACGTCTTTTTTTTTTGTCTTCTTTCATCTCCGCAGGGATGTAAGCTTTGTTGCGGCGGAGTGTACCTACAATGCTGAGCTTTTCTACTTTTAGTTGCCTAGCCAACGGCAGCGTCGTAAAAAAATTATCCATTGTTATATTTCGTCCGCTACCGTAGTATGGCCCAACTAAATCTCTCACTACTCTTTCGCCAACACCAACTTCACGACCAGTTTCTTGTTGGCCAGTATATATTTGGCCATGAAGTGGATATGAGTTTTTGGCATCGCAAATCCACCATACTTTTATGCCATATTTTGCTGGCTTCGAGGGTATATATTGGGTGAATTTGGTTCTACCACGGAATGGATATAATTGTTCATCAATGGTCAAATATTCTGATGGCACATAATATCTGGCAAGATTTGCATTGAGCATTATCCAAATATCGCGAATTGGCGCCGCTTTGTCTTGACGCTGTCGCTCTACCCGTGTTCTGGGGTAGTCAAACCGCATAAAACGCAGCAAATCGAAAAACCTGTTTATTCCCATGGTGGCGCGGAATATTGGGTGAGCCTGTGACGTCCACAAATCTCTTGCGTTTTCGTCATTAGAATGATTTGTGCCAGCCATCAAAACCATTCCAATGAACGCATAAATTTCGTTGATTGTCGTGTCTTTCCACTTCAACTGACGTCTATTGGGATTCTCTTCATTGTGCGCATTATATGTGGCATGCGCTTTTCTGTTTGTGTGGCGCACTATTATATCCACCATTTCCACTGTGAGGTATGATTTGAAACACTGCAAAGGCGTCATATTTTCAGTAATCCGCGCTGGACCACAGCGGTCTCTGAATATATTGTGGCTTCTCACTTGTTGGCAACTACGTGGTGTTCGCTGCCATTGTGTGCCGTCACGTGCAGTCATGTAGTCTGCTGGGTTTGTTGTTGGTGCATCTTCTTGCATATCATCATCTTCACTTTCATCATCAAAGAAAATTTCCTCTGGTGCGTCAATAGCAGCTGCAATTTAGTTTGCGTTGTCAACATTCAAATCTTCATTCTCTGATTCCGAAACTTCGCCAGTATAGGACACATTTCCTTCATTTTGGTCTTCCACAGGGTCCTCATCTTGAGTCACTTCCTCAAATAAACGTTGAATATATGTGCTTCTTGCTTCATCACTCAAATTCCAGTATTCCCTTGTAGACAAATATCGGTCGTTGCGGCTCATTTTTCACCACCTTCACTGTTCAAATATTCAACACAGACTGGCGAAGCAAATGAAATATTTCAATTTTACGACACAAATGAACATCTGCTATCTAATTCAAAAGCAATTAAGCAAGTAGGTACCGAAAATAAACAAAATAAGCAAATAAACAACCTTTACATAAAACCAGTTTCTGCCTACTTGTGTCACTTTAGGTACTTATATACGAACAGAAACCAGTTTTTTTTACAAATATCAAATTTGTTAAGTTGAGAACGCAAAGTATAATCAACAACAAAAATATTTACAGGAAAATATTATTTTATTTCAATAAACGCAAAACAACCTACTTCGGGTACCCGGGTACCTGGTTATGAAATTAAAGGAGTTTTGCTGGTTATGAATCGTACGGTTAATAAAACCAACCATTGTTTAACAAAGCCGCGATCGGTAGTAAAACTCTCGGTTTAAAAACATTAAAATTGTTAAACAATTAATATAAATGTGTATGTATACAAAAAAAATATTGTTTATAAATAAACAAAATAAAAACTACAAAAACAATTTACCATCAACAATTTGAAGTCATAAAATTTTCATCCCCCAAACTACTATCAAGCTACTCTCAATGCATTGCAACTGCTGCTTGTGTTTAAACGAGAAGGGAAGTTCAAACCAACAACAAAGCAACCAGACAAGATAATTTGGTGTGAGACTAGCGAATTATAAATACGTTTATACATAAACTAAATTATATTAAATATTTTTTAAAATTCACGCAAGTTTATTCCACACAACAATTATTTTCTCTAACAAATTACATTTTACTCTTAAGAAAGTGAAGAATAAAAACACAAAAACATTTTCTTCATTTCTTTATTTTAAAAACTTTTTCCACAATTTATTTAAAAATCAAAACACAATCTCGGTTGATCACTTGCCTCAATCTCGTTCTCACGATTCGGCTCTCCTCGCTTTAATTCTTAAAATTTGTCTGTAAAAGAATAAATAAAATTATTTATAAATTAATGAATAATACTTACCATTTCTCACTTTCTCATTTACCAAACTACATATTACATTTTTCTTTCTATTAACATTCGTTTAATAGTTGTTGTTGTTCTTTTATTTTAACCTGCTGTTATTTATTGTGATTGATTTCAAATTATATTAAATTTGGTATCACAGCCACATAAGTATGTTTGTGACGTCAGCAGAACAAAAAGTTGACAACCCAGCAAAACTTTTTAAAAGTGATTGAAGTAAAATAATTTTACACATTAAATAAAATAATATTTTAATAAAGTACAAGCAAATTTTATTTTCGTAATAAATTTATAAGAATTGTTGGCTATATTAAAAAAAATCAACATCGAGATATTTGTATAAGCCAGTTTTCCAGTATTTGAATTTTAAATTCCATGGGTTTGCCAATATAACCCAGAAAACCATTTTGGTGAAATTCAAACAAATATATTTGTGGTGTGAATAATTAAATTGATATAATAAAATATTTATTGAAAAATATTTTTATTACTAAATTGTTTGGAAGTCGCTTAATCCGGTAAGATCTCAAAAATTTCTTATTTCCAAGAAGCAAAATAATTTCATTATTTTTAGAATTTATTTTACGTAAAGGCATATTAATTACAATGGCGGCTAGTAAGAAAAATGTTAAGCCGTCTGCAATGGAGGCTTCAGTACAACAGAAAAATACCGTCTTAAATAATATGGAGCGTGTCCGGCAATCTCTAAGAGAGAAAACAATTTCTTTTAATCCGATTGAATTGGAATGTCGCCTAGATATATTAAATTCATAAATCGAACAGGCTATGGTTTTCCAGTCGAAAATTGAGATATTGGGTCCTAATAATGACGAAAGATCTGCTGTAGAAGATTTATGCGTGTCGACAAAATATCTACTTTTAGCACATTTAGTTCCAGGTAGAAGAAAAAAGTTCACATGAAAACGTTTCTGGTATTGCACACCATAGCAGTCTTCCGAAAATGAAATTACCGTAATTTAGCGGCAATTATTCAGAGCACAAAAATTTTATAAGTTTGTTTGAGAGCCTTAATGATCATGATATATCTAACAGAGATAGAAAAATTCAATCATTTAATTTCATGTTTATCTGATGAAGGTACTGTGAAGGCTTTTCAAGTTACTGAACAAAACTACTCCAAAGCGTTGACAAGTTTAAAGCGGGTTTATGATAACCCATGTCTTATATTTTTTGACAACATTAGACAATTATTTAATTTGAAAGAGATAACGAAACCCTCGTCGTCCGCTTTGAGGAGCATGATTGACACTGTTTCGGCTATATACGATTCACTTCTCTCTATTGGTGACTACAAGGCTATCACAAACGCGATAATTATTCATTTAGTCATGATGAAAATCTATTCAGCCACTCGAGCAAAATGGGAAGAGCAACTCAATATGATAAGTTGTCCCTATGGAGTGACTGCGAAGAGGCTTTAAATAGAAGATATTAGCATATTTCAGCTGAGGAGCCTCTAATACAGTACAGAAGACTGATAGACCTACGCGTAGAAGGAATGACAATAGCTATGGAAAAAAGAATTAATCGTTTCCATGTCAAGTTAAAACACAGCAAGACAGCATTAAATGCTTTTTTTGTAGGTCGTTTGAGCATTACGTCTCTAATTGCCCATCCTTTTCAGCCATTCCGGTTCAACAGAGGTTTAATTTCATAAAGGGTGTACCTGCCTGTATAAATTGTCTGAGGAAAGTTCACACCGTAACTAAGTGCAAGGCATAGAAGTGCCGAGTATGCAATCGCACACATCACACACTTTTGCATCAGTATAGTACGACTAACGAGCAGAGTTTAGATGTGGCCAGTTCTAGTTCAAGCCTGCATGCATCTGTTAATATTTCATCCTCTAGTAGGGATAACGTTATCTTGGCTACGGCTTTGGTTAAAATAAAAGATAAATCAGGACAATATGTATTTGCTAGGGTCTTATTGGACTCCGGTTCACAGAAAAATTTTGTAGCTGAGGAACTGTCGCAAAGATTAAAATTTAAAAAAGAAAAAATAATTTTAGATTTAAGCTACTGTGAAGTCTCGAGTAAACTCTCATGAATTTTCTTCAGATTTTTGGATTCTTCGATCGATTTCCGGTTATTAACCAGACAAGGTTATTTCTACGGTTAGCTGGAATATTCCTCATAATATTGAACTTGCTGATCCATACTTTTTCAAACCGAAGAAAAGTGATATGTTGATCGGCGCTGAGATATTCTTCGAATTGTTATGTGTTGGCCAAATAAGGAGTCCCGACATTCCAACAGTTCAGTAAACGCTTCTGGGTTCGGTTGTGTCCGGTAAACATATGCAATATAAAAATCCCGGTAACGAATCGTGTCATATTAGTACATGTAGTAATGTCAAAACTGAAAAAACTCTTCATAAAACTGTTCAGAGATTTTGGGAGCTGGAGGAGGTTCCTAAAGAAGTAAGTATTTTATCGTCAGAGCAACAATTATGCGAAGAGAACTTTATGAAAACTATTTAACAGTTGCCATCTGGTAGATTTCAAGTGTCGCTACCTTTCAAAGGTGACCCAAATAAATGGCGCTCCTCTTTTGACACAGCTAGGGGACGTTTTCTTTCGCTCGAACGAAGGCTTTCAAAAGACATAAAAATGAAAGAGATGTATAATAACTTTATGAAAGAGTATATAGAACTAGGATACATGACTATCGCAGATGGTAAAATTCCTAATTTTCCGCATTTTTGCATACCACATCAGTGTGTACTACGTTCACAAAGTACGTCAACAAAACTTCGAGTTGTATTCGATGCTTCGTATCGAACTACCACACAACTCTTTCTAAACGATATTTTAATGATTGGGCCTAGAGTGCAAGAAGAGTTATATTCCACACTTCTTCGGCTTCGATTGCATAAATACGCTGTGACTGCGGACATTGAAAAAATGTACCGTCAAGTTTTGATTAATGAGTCTGATAGAAGATTCCAATTAATCCTTTGGCGCGAAAAACAATCTGATAGTCTTGATATTTATTCACTAAACACGGTAACTTATGGTATATCGTCCGCACCGTTTTTAGCAATACAATGTTTAATGCATTTGAGTGATCAGTTTGAAAGTTCAATACCAATTGGATCTAAAATTATCCGTAGAGACTTTTACGTCGATGATTTGTTAACTGGAGCAGATTCATATTGGCTACCAAAAAGAGATGTTTTCAAATATCAGTTATATGATTCATTTCATACTCTTAAGGCGACAAAGCGAAATATATTATCTGTTTCCGCCAGATTGTTTGATCCCGTTGGCATTTGTGCCCACTTGTAGTCAAAGCAAAAGTCTTACTTCAGAAACTTTGGTTACAAAAATTGGACTGGGATGAATCGATTCCTATGAATCTTCATACGTCCTAGAACAATTCTAAGGGCAATTTGTCAAAAATTGATATCATTGCAGTTCCTCGGTATGTTTTAACTACTACAGAATCTTGTCATCAAATTCAGCTTCTTTAAAAGTTATCTCAAACTCGTAATTAAGAATATGGAGCAAGTTTTTAATAGAATATATACTGGTACCGCATATTATACCATCAGATATATAACGTTGTCATTATAATTTTTCATAAAAACACATGTGTCTACTCTCGACTGAGTGAAACAGAATTCGTTAAGAGTGATACAATTTTTTTATTCCATTGACGTGAACTTTGTTTTAAACGCGTTGCAGATGACATATTCGGTCATCTTCTTCGAAACCGTAGGGTTGCTCCATATAAACATTTTCGTCAATCAGACCATGTAAAAATGTGGTCTTTACATCAAATTGATATATTTCCATACTATATGCTGCAGCTTTTGCTAATAAAATTCTTACGGATCGAATCTTACTACAGGTGAAAAAACTTCGCTGTAGTCAATACCTTCTTTTTGTGAGCATCCTGTTTCATGTTTTCCATAATTTTTATCTTTTTCAACATCATCAAAAACTATCACGTCATACAATTGCTCAGGTCTTTCATGAAAAATAACATCTCTGCGAATTAAAACTCGTCTACCTTCTGGATCAAAAATTCTATAGGATTTACTTTCGTCGTTATAACCTATCATAATGCATTTCATCGAGTTCTTCTGTCATTTTGTTCGCTGATCTTTTGGAATGTGTGCATATGCATGGCTGCCAAATATTCTGAGATGTTTCACTGAGGGTTTTACGTGAAATGCATGCCACGTACCAGGGGAAACTAAAACAAAATTTTTAAACATCTCTCTTTGAAAACACATGTGGTCAGTGGCACCAGAATCAGCATACCACTCGTTTGTTGGTTTATTTTTAGAATTCGCAACCGTCCACATAAATAAATGTGATTTTTTGGATTGGATTTTTAGTTGTATTAAAATGTTCGCTATTAGTTGTTACTTTCTCCACTACAAGTGAATGTCTTTCCCCTTTTTTTGGTGAAATCATTTTCTTGTTTATCACGTTGATCTTTCTTCCTCTTGAAACAATATCTAGCCCAATGCTCTGGTTTGTGGAGTAATTACATTTACCTGTAAGTTTTGTTGCATTATTTACAGTTTTGTTCTTTTTATAAACAGCGCTGTGGGCTGTACTAGGCACAGAGACAAAATCGTTATTATTATTGTTGTTGGTGCGAAAATTTAGCAAACATTCTTCGTTATCTAAATGATCCGTTAAACGTTTGACATTTTGCTCAGCTTGAGGTACTGCATACCACTAAGCATACAGAGGTGAAACCCTTGGCACATTAAAAACAATATAATCAGGTTTTCTGCAGGTTCTCAAGAAAGAGACAAATATAGTGCTATATTGTTATGAACAAGGCAAGAAAACATACAGCACAAAAAGTTTTTGCAACATAAAAAATATTGTTTATTCGCGTAAATAAAGAAATCATTTATGAAGTATTTTTAATTTTTAAAAAATGTGATATGTTGTGATCTTACAAGATAAAAGAAGTGAAAGTCTTTAAATTTGCAGTGTTTTTTGAATGCAGAAATTGAGATCTGTGGACGTGTTTAAATTAAAAACTATAACTTTTTTCGTCAATTGTTTAATATAAATATAACATTTAAATATTACTTTTTTTAATTTTATGAATTTTTATAAAACCCTCCCTTATTTTCGCATATAATAAAACATTTAATTTTTTCTTGCGCCAGAAACACAAAACAAAATTGAAGTCGATAGGATGTCAAGAGATGCATAGAAAAAACGAGACGACTATAGTCTCGTGACACCTCTGTATACTCGGTGCAGCATACAATGCGGTTCGCACATGATCGTATTTTGCTGGTAAACTACCTAAAATCTTTGCAATTACCACTGGGGTTTTTTGCTTGAGATTTATTCTTTTAACCTTTGCGTGAGCGATGTTATTCTGGGAATGAAATTTGCCATAGTTTCGTCTGCGTCCATCTTACAGTTAATAAATTTTTCTAGCAATACCTGTACGGATTGGTCGCTTCTTTCCGAATGTCCTTAACCTTGACCACATTCCAGCAGCAGTAAACCAGTCAGTTAAATATTTCAGCTGTTCCAATTCTAAGCCTCGCATTATAAATACTTCAGCCTCCGCATCTTTTTCTTCCCAAGCTTCAGAATCTGTTGCCGGCTTCGTAATTGTACCCAAAATGTATGGCCTCAACTTGTTCTCGGCCATGTAAATTTCCATCTGTCGTTGCTATAATTTATAATTCTGCCCGTTGAAACGATGTATCTGATACGCTTTTTCTGACACCTTCGACATATTTGCCAATACTTGTTCGCTGTTGTTTTGATGGCCTAAGGAGATTTCTGCGTCAATCACGATAGCTGAATACACTACAACACCTGTTTGATCAAGGAAAGAATTATCTTTACTCATATGTGAATGCTATTTAATTGCCACCAACACCTGGGCCCATAACCTGTTGAAATAATTCCGAAGGAAAAACAGCCAAACAAACAGAAAATAAAATCATGTGTATAACTTCAAAAATTTATTAGTTCAATTTAAAAAAAAAATAATTTAGAGATATAAGGATTTTTATAATATGAACAAGATTAAAAAAACGTGCTTAGAAAATTCGAGTACAAAAAGCTAATTTTTTTTTTAATATTGTGTGTTACCATATTTTACATAAATAAAATGGGACACAATGTAGCGTTTATTTACAATATTGAAAAACGCTAACTCTAACAAGAGTAAATAAAGATATTTTTTGTCATCTGCTGACGGCAAAATCGAAAGTCGCTCCTTTGAAAACTAAGTCGCTACTGCGGCTTGAGCTAGTGCAGCACATTTATTAGCCAAGTTATGGGCTAAAGTTAGTACTATTTTAACATGCAATGTTGAAAGAGTTACCTTTTGGACGGACTCAGAAATAACACTACACTGGATAAAGACTCATTCATCAACCCTTTTGACGTTCATAGCGAATCGTGTAACAGAAATTCAGGAATTGTCTGACCAAATTACGTGGTGTCATGTACCATCAAAGAGCAATCCTGCGGAAATCGTTTCAAGGGGCTGTAATGTTGATGAGCTCAATGACTCAATATGGTTCACGGGCCCGGTATTTTTGCTCACTGAGCCACGAGTGGCCAGTTAATAACCATTTTAAGTTGAAGGATGAACAATTGTCTTTGGAGAAGAAAAAAGTAAACGCTTTTCTTGCTGTTGAGGAACTAAATTCTATTTTATAATTAGTTAATAAACATTATTAAATATTAGTTAATAAACACTCATCCTATTTAAAGTTGATTAGAGTGTTTTCGTATGTTTTAAGATTTGTTCATACATGTTGAAACAGAAAATTTAAAGTTACCAATATTAACCCAACAGCAAAGAAAATGAATTTTTCATTTCTAAAATAGTTGAAATTATTCAGTCGCAAGAATTTTCCACTGAAATAAAAAATTTACGAAAATCACAGGTCCTGCAGCCAAACTTGCAAAAGTTAAATCCGTTTATTCATGAATTTGAGGAAGAAAATAGAAAACGCTCACTTATCAGAGTAGGCGGGCTATTGCTAAATGCAGCAATTTCGTACGATGCGAAGTTTCCCTTATTAATGCCTAAAAAATGCCATTTTGTGACCATTTACTTGCGGTATTTGCACTGCCAAGCAGGAGCAAAAGCTCTTCTTCGAGATAAAATTTGGCTTATAAATCCCAAAGAAGAATGCAGTCGAGTTGCATTCACTGTTTCATGTATAAACCGAAACTGATGAATTAAATAAGGGGAAACTTGCCTGCAGACAGGGTGAGAGCTCTACGAACATTTAAAATATGTGGCGTAGATTTTTGCGGTCCGATTAATGCAACTTTAAAAATTCGCGGCCGTCCACCCGTCAAAATGTATATAGCTGTTTATATGCTTTACTTCAAGGGCTGTTTATTTAGAGCTGGTAACTGATCTATCTTCAGATTCTTTTCATTTGTCTCAAAAAGTTCATCGCCAGGAGAGGGATGCTAACCAAAATTTATTGCGACAACGCCACCAACTTCGTCGGGGCCAGTCGGAAAATACGAGAGGCGAGAGAAGGAATGTTGCAGTAGGCCGAATCGTTTACCGCCAACAGAGGGATGGAATTCATCTTTATGCCACCAGGGCACCTCACTTCGGCGTGCTGTGGGAGGCAGCGGCCAAGTCAGCCAAGAGCCTGATCTTGAGAACCGTTGGCAGCGCGCTCTTGACAGCGGAAGAAATCGCAACGTTTCTGGCAGAAAACGAAGTCGTGCTGAACTTGCGCTCAATATGCCCAATATACTCAATATGGTGTAGTGTTCTTTCATTTGTCCTGTCCGCACGCGTTTTTGTTTCGTCGTTGTTTATTAATTTATCGTGCAGAAAAATATAGTGTTAATTGTTAATTAAATGTGCTAAAATTAAATAAAACAGAAAGAAATTAATAATAATAATTTTAAACACAATAACATTAAGAGAAAAATATTTAGACTAAAAAACCAAAAATAGTTACGTACAAACAAACAGACAAAAATAATTTCATAAACAGTTACAAAAAAATAAAAACAACTTTAAAAACAATAAAATCCAATATTTACAACAACAATACATCAAAATCATCACAAAAAATACATCAACAGACCAATTAAAGCAAAACAAAAAAGGTAACAAAAATAAACAGTGATGGCACCACGGGTCGCATGTGACCAGATCAGGGCTTTTATGGCTCTTTATAATGCAGATTGTACCGCGAATATTTTCCTTTTCGTAGTATTTATTTATTTTTCATATAGTAGTAGTAATTTTATTTTACTTATACCTTTGTGTTAACTGTTGTTTGATTAGTCAGTGGCGAAGGTATAACACTGGTCACTGTCTGGTCACAAAAGCATCAGTTTTTACAGAGGTGTTAGTACTATAAAATAGACAATAGGTTTGAGTCTTTGATATTTCTAATGACAGGAAGATTTAGAATTGACTTTTGTAACATACGTGAGTTGAGAGCGAACTTTTTCTCTGTGTATGCACACAGTTGTCTCGATCGGCCAGATATTTTCGCCTTATGTGAGACCCAGGTATCTTAGGATGCTGATCCACAGAATTTTCATTTGCCTGGGTACTCTCTTCTACCTTTTTTTAGTCTACATCGGGGTCTTGCGTTGTACATTCGGAATGAAGTCGTGTACCAGTGCCAGCAATCACGAGGCACGAACGATCCTGAATTTAAGTGTCTTTGGGTTAAATTCAAAGTCTGGTCACACTTCTTACATTTCGGGTTTTTATACAGAAGCCCAAACGCGGGAAGGGATAAATCTTTTTCTGGCTTCGATGCTCTATCCGATTCCATATCGAGAATCCTAGAAAGTTGTCCGAACAGTGAAATTGTTGTTGCTGGTGATTTCAATGTTAACAACTCGTCTTGGGTTCTCCATTCGAACCGTACAACTCTAAAGGGCCAATATGTTGAGCTATTCGCCGCGCATAACCGCTTCGTGCAATTATTTAATGAACCAACACATATTTCGTGTGTTTAAGCGCAACAACACAATACTCTCGACCTCTTTCTTACCTCACACCCTGATAAGTATGAAGTAAGCATTCTTGCTCGGTAACTCGGATCACTACACCATATCCGCCTACTTTTAAGTCGCTGAACCTTGCAACGTTTCAAAAATAGCCACGAAATTAATTGGGTTGATTCCGCCAGTATATAATAAACTGTTGTTATAATTTTCGGTAATAACCGTCTTCACTGGCTGTGTACTTTGGATGTTCGGCGAGCGCTTTCGATGTGATAACATCATTTTCAAGCCGCGTTTTTATTTAAACTGAAGAGATAGTGTTAAAAATAGATAGTGTTAACAATAAAAGGTGGTGGGTTTAGGTAATTTTTGTCCGTTTAAATAGTATTATGCAGGTAGATTCCCTGATATCTGTCTTGTTTATTGGGGTAAATAGTTAATATTTGGGTCTTTTATTATTGGATATGTAAGTGTGACCGTCTGTGGGTGTTTTTCGTTTGTAAGAGTGTTTTAATAATTTTAGTGGTGTAAAAATCGTGTCAGAGGTTGTGTTTACCTGTTCGTTAATAATGTCTCTGTTAAATGTTCGTGTTTTGTAAATTTCCATGTTTTCAAGAATGTCTAGTCTTCGTCCTTTTTTACTTGGGTGTAATACTGTCATACATTCATCTATTTCCTTTGGTTCGTGTCCATGTGTGTTAAGGTGTTTTGCGAAATTGGAGTCTTCCCTTTTCCTTTTGTATGATCGTATGTGTTCTGTAAACCTTGTTTTTAATGTTCGTCCAGTTTGTCCGATGTATGTATGGTTGCAAGTACAAGTAAGTCTGTATACTCCGCTGGTGCTAAATTTATCTGTTGTTTCTATTGATCGATTGGTGTAACACCCACAATCAAATTGGGTGCTACACTGAAGTTTCTTGGGCAAGGTGGGTACCAACACCAGTTCCCGTAGCAGTGTCGTCGCCAGTTGTGTAGGTACTGTTTGCTCCAAATTTTCTCAACCCACTCATACCGTCAACCTCCTCCTTCATTTCAAGTAAATTAATTACACTTTCTTCTAGTGCGGTGAATGACACATTTTTGCCGGGCCACCGCCTGTGCCCCAAAAATTAATGCGGTTCTTCCGCAATTTTGTCTTAAGGTGGGTCTTGTGGTCCGCCCAAACCTTAGGATAAAAATTTAATTTTTGGACAAACTATGTATTACTTACCTTTTTCCAACCGACCACTTCCCGCATTGATGGACCGGCTGCATTTAGGTCTTTACCAATCGTGCCGATAAATTATTGGTGGCTTGTTTGGCGTCCGCAGCTTTTATGTACCCCTTAGCCAACTGTGGATGCTCCGTCATAAAGTTGAGCATGATCTCAAATTGGCTTTGCCAATTGACATTTGTCAATTAATATATATATATATATATATTTAAGAAATACTTACATTTTTCAGCGTCTGCTATCGTTGTTTCGATTTTTTAAAAAATTTTTATGTATCATCCGTTAACTAAACATCAAACGACTACAAATGTCAACTTTCGACCGACTTTGACATCTAAATTCGAAATACATAGTGAGTATGAGTATCCGATAATCGGATATGGCAACTCGAAAGTAGGAAATGTATTTGCGAATTCGTGTTAGTTGGTAGGAAAAATGCGAATTCGTAATATTTACCTTTTAAATCGAGTTACATAGTAACCCCCCAGATATATTCTTTCGAGCACGTGCAGTTAAAATAGTTTTAGCGGATCTCAACATAAACAAATCCCCAGGTCCAGATGGAATTCCAGCACTGGTCTTAAAGCATTGTTTTTCGACGCTAGCGCGTCCATTAGCAGAACTTTTCAACATTTTATACCATGTTGGTGAGTTCTTATCATGTTGGAAGATTGCTAATGTAACACCAATCCCCAAAAAGGAAGATGCTAGCAACCGTGAAAATTACCGCCTAGTCGCAATTTGCTCTGCACCCTCGAAAGTTATGGAGAGTATACTTAATTTTCATCTTGTATAATATCTGGAGTCGAACAGCTTACTTAGTGACCGGCAGTACGGCTTCCGTAGGGGACGCTCTACGCGTGGCTTACTGGCTTTCCTTTCGGAAAAGTGCTGTCAATCCATTCTCCATTTCGGCGAAAGTAAGGTGGTGGCTCTAGATATTTCCAAGGCGTTTGATAGAGTGTGGCATGGCGCACTCATACCAAAACTTATTGCTTTTGGTGTCGGTAATAGATTCTCTCGACTTATATCGAACTTTCTCAGGGATCGCACAATACGAGTTGTTATAGATGGGATCTCATAAAACGAGTTCAAGGTAAATTCAGGGGTACCGCAGGGTTCCGTTCTTTCCCCTACCCTATTTCTTATTTTTCTCAATGACCTACTACGTCAGACTTCCAATCCTATTTATTCTTTCGCAGATGACAGTAGCATATGCCATTCATTTTCTTTTCGCAATAGACCAAGCCTTTGGGAAATTGGGGCAATGCGAAAGCACCCCTTACTCGCGACCTTTTGGTAATCTCCGAATGGGGCCTTGCAAATAGGGTTCAATTTAACGCTCACAAAACCCAGTGATGTGTGCTTTCGCACAGGCGTACGGCTGAATATGCTACCTCATCTGTAATTATGGGTGATATATTAAGGTGCTTCAAAGTCTAGTTTGGAGTTACTCAGGAGAGAGCGAAGAAGCTCATCGGTAAAAGAAGGGTATCCAGCTCTATTGACTCACTGGAGCATCGACGCAATGTGAGGTGTGTTTCACTGTTTTATCGTTACTACAACGGACTGTGCTCTTATGAAATCAGGGAACTTGTTCCTGAAAGCCGTAATTTCGTGCGCGATTTAATTTCCAATTATAGGAAATGAGTAAAAAAAAATATATTTTCTTTTTTCTGCACCAAAAAATGTGCGTTTCTTTATTAAATATATTCTTAAGACTGTCTATCCTATTTTTCTTAGCATCTATTTATATTAATAATTATGTTTAATGTTTCTTTGTCCTAACTCAAAATATGTTTTTCTTTGTTTAGGTTACTAGTACCTTTTTTATCAGTAAAACATGTTTTGAGTTATTTGTATTAAGTTAGAAAAGAAAGAATGTGTTTCTTATCGTTACAATAGTTGTATTTATGATGTTTGTCTTATCTCTTGCTTAGAATAGTTATATTTGAGTTTATGGATTTATCATCTTTTATTACTATCTTATATATGAATTTATGGATTTGTTATTACTATCTTAAGATAAGAGATGTTAACTCTCCTCCTTCTTAAAAAAACGTCCTCGTTTTAAACTGTATATTGTCTCTGTCGGAGCTTGAGAAGTTCTATTTCATATAATTCGTCGATTTTTTTCCTTTGTGTTTCTATTTTCTTTATCCTGTAGCATTCGCAGAATTTAATCATACCATAAGTTAGTAATGCTAATTTACATAGTCCCAATACGAAATAAAATGTGTATTTGACTGGATGTTCTTCGATGGGTATCAGGAAGGTTGATATTTCTTGGATATTGTTAAATTTGTAATTACCATCAGATTCTAAGATGCGCATTATTTGTAATTGTTCGTCGTGTAGGTTATGTATGGCATCTTTGAGTGCTTGTTGGTGGTTGTAGTATTTATTTTCCATCTAGATTTGTTGAGTAATTGAATTGTATTAGTTTAGGTCCATTTATTTTTACGTTATTCCAGGTGTGTTCGTAATCTGTAATGATGTTTCCACTTTCGAGTACTTGTAGCGGTGCGTTTTTTTCATGTATTACTTCGCATTTGGCTGGCCTGTTTTCTAATACATTAATAGTACAGTTGTCCGGTTTCTTAATTTTGCATATAAAGTTTCCTAGATAATTTTTACATTTTTCGATACTTGTAAATTTATTATTGCATTTTGCTCTTCTAGAGTCTAGTAATAGTTTTCCGTGCTTAAATGCTAGTGGATACAAATTAAATAGCTTACATTTCGTTTTTAATAATGGGTATTTATAGGTGTTTATAATTGTGTGATGAAAATAAAAAACATTAATATCGGCATTATCTAATATATTTATTATAGGTAGATCTAACGCTTCATTAGACACTATTTGTTGAATATCTTTTAAATTTAAAGTTCCGGAATAAAAGTTTCCGTCTTTTGCGAAATTAATCATTGTAGCGATAGAATGTAGTTCGTTGTATACTTCGGTAAGTATTAAAAGTACTGAAATAGATTCGGGGCTAATTCTTTCTAATATTTTTTCAAATTCAGAGTTTATTTTCTTTTGTTTATTATTATTTTCTATTAGCATATTCAATCCTGTCTTGATTTCGATTAGGTCATCGTGGTCAGGTGTTCCCGGAATAAGTTTGAGGGCTGATCCTAGAAAATTAAGTGAACGTTTAGTTCTGGAGATTCTAGGAAGTAGTTGTGACTTCAGATTTTCTATTTTAGTTATCAACAAATATTCTGCAGAGTTTTGTTCTAAATTATATGCAAATCGTACTATATTTTCGTAGGGTGTCAAGATTCTAGAAAGGTTTGTCATATGGTATAAGAACGCTGTGTCCTGAAAAACGTATACAGAGTCAGTCTCTATCATTATATATTTTTTGTCTTTTAAGTCTATTAGTCTGTTACCGAATGCGACGGATATATATAATAATATTATTATTCTTTGCAACTTTGTACTCGTATATTATCCTTATGTATAACAATATTTTTGTTTGTAATTATTGTGTTACCTTTATCTTCCTCTACAATGTGTTTTGAGTATTTCCTTACGTTTTTATTGCGTCGGTGCGTTTTGGAGTATATAACGTCCCCTGCTTGGTATGTTATATTCTTACGATTTTTGTTGTGATATAGAAGTATTTTCTGTTGGTTAATTTCGATTTTTTCTTTAATATCAGGATGTGCTCCCCGGTTAAAAAACACGTCCTCGGGTTTCTCTCCAATGACTGAGTGTATTGTTTTGTTGTATTGTCGAACGGCATTAAAGATTTTGTCTCCTGGTGAAGAATTGTGTTCTTGAGCTAGGACTCTAGTGAGTTCGATCAGCGTGCTATGAGTGCGTTCCACTTGACCGTTTGTTGTTGAATGGTATGTTGGCGTTAGCGTGTGCTCAATATGTAGTTTTTCATAAACCTGTTTTATGCATATACTTGATAATGCTGCTTCGTTGTCAGTCATTATGAATCTAGCATTTGGATAGATTTGCGATAGTATTTCTTCGATGTATTTGTGTATGTTTTTCTTATTTGGAATTTCTCATATATAGCAATATTTTGAGTACTTATCAGTTGTGGTGATGTATGTGTTTCTGTTCATATAAAATAAATCTAAGTGTATGTGTTCTCCCACGTGATTTGGAATCGGTGTTGCTCCAATTGGTTGTTTATTTGGTCTTCTTTCGTATTTGTTTGTAAGACAGATTTCACAGTCTTGTGCTTCTTTTTTACACATGGTGCGTATGGTTGGCCAAAAATACGTTGTCTGTATTTCTTGAGTGTTATTTTTGTAATTTCTGTGTGCTCGTCTAGGTGCTAGTACTACTATTTCTTTTTGTCTATCTATGTTCTCTATATCTTCTGTCATTTTCTGGATTACTACAACTTTTACATTTGGAAAAGAAGAAATGATATTATCTTCGACGTGGAATAGAGTTTCTTCCTCTATTTTTATAGCATTTGTTACTTTTGGGTTTATTATTTGTTCTAATCTGTCTAACAATTTGTCCTTGGTTGAATAGAAAAGTGTGTGTCGTGCATATGAGAAAATATTTTGTGAAGATATTTGCACTAAGTTATCTGTGTTATAGTGAATAATTATTTGATTCTTAAATGCATTTAATGGTTGTTCCACGCGTTTCAATTTTTCGATTGGCGAACTTTGTGCTGAATGTTGTGAACAACTCGAAGTATTATTAATCTGTTGACGTGACAATGCGTCAGCGACGACGTTTTGATTCCCTGGTTTATATACTAATTTAGCGCCATATTCTTCGATGAAATTTTTCCATCGTTTCAATTTTGTGTTGGGATTTCTATCAGATATAGAAAAAATGAGTGACTGGTGGTCCGTGTAAATGGTTAAGTCTGCTATACCGTAAAGGTAATTTCTTAATTTTTGAAGTGACCAAACGATCGCAAGAAGCTCTTTTTCGTTTGTGCTATAGTTTTGTTCGGTTTGGTTAAGGGTTCTAGATATAAATGAAATAGGTTTCTTATTCTGAGAAGGTACAGCTCCTATTGCAAAGTTGCTTGCATCAGTTGTTAGTTCGAAGGGCTTGTTAAAATCTGGTTGAAATAATTCGACTTGTGCTTGCAACATATCTTTAATTTTTTCTATCGCTTCGAGTGCTGGTTTATCTAGATTAATTAATACTTTTGTGCTTTGCTTTTTGTTTACACCGCCATTGTCTCCGCGTAAGAATGTAGTAAGGGGTTTTACTATTGAAGCGAAGTTTTGTACAAATTTCCTATAATAACTAGCTAGTCCTAAAAATGACCTTAATTCTTTTAAATTTTTAGGTATTGGGTAATCCTTTAAAGTATTATATTACTTTTTGTAATTTAAAATAAAGAAAACAGCTCAATTAAGTTTGAAGTCAAATCAAAAAATGAAAAATTATATTTTTGTATCTGACAACATATTTTGAAATTTTACAATTTTAAAATAAAAATAAATTTAACAAGTAAGAAGTGGATGTGGTTCACCACAATACCCCCTTTATAAAGATTCAAACATTAGTTTGAAAATGAACTCTCTTAACATTTTATTTTTCGTTATCCATATAAGCAGGTTTTAGTCTATCTACAGAAATGATTTGCTCTTTACCATTGACTAAAATTTTGAAAAATTTTTCGTATTTTTTAATTATCATGTATGGGCCAGAATATGGCGCTTGAAGTGGAGTTTTAACGCTATCAACCTTCACAAAAACATGTGTGCAAGTTTTCAGGTCCTTAAATATAAAGGTTTTATCCTTGCTATGATTTGTTCCAGGAACTGCTTTAATATTTGAAAAATTTTGGCGAAGTCTTTTAACAAAATCTGAACGAGAATCCCTACTAAATGAGTTGTTGAAAATTTCAGCCGGTAAACGAATTGGAGTTCCATAAACTAATTCCGCACTGCATAACCCAATATCCTCCTTAATTGTTGATCTCAAGCCAAGAAGGATTGTTGGTATAGAATCAGTCCAATTTTCACCTCTGCGACATTTAATTGCTGACTTAAGTGTTCTGTGGAATCTTTCGACTAAACCATTTGAACTTGGATGATAAGCGGTAGTTCTTATGTGTTTTGCTCCAAGAAATTTTGACAACTCGTTAAATAATTCAGATTCAAACTGACGACCCTGATCGGTGGTTATTCTTAAAGGAACTCCAAATCTGCAAATTGTTCATAGAAAACTTTAGCTATAGTCTCTGCTTTAATATTTTCCAAAAAGAAAACTTCAGGCCATCTGCTGAACCTATCTATACAAGTACGGCAATATTGGAATCCGTTCGATGAAGGCAATGGTCCCACAATATCTATATTAATATGTTCAAATCGTTATAACTTCCAACTGGGCTTCTGTGGTATCTTGTGACTTTTGCCTTTTGTCAATCAATACAATTTTTGGTCCACAACTGGATATCTTTATTCATACCAGGCCACACAAATCTTTTTGCTATCAGCTTGATTGACCCTCTGATGCCTGGATGAGATAAACCGTGGACGTTATAAAAAATCAACTCACGTAAAGACTTAGGCACGTAAGGCCGAATTAAGTCATGAGAGTCATCACAATATATATTGAATGACGTGTTAGGAATTTCCCCTTTTACTAAATTAAGTACTGTCGGCTTTTTAAGTAATTCTGTTAGTTCTTCATCACACTCTTGACACTCCTTGATTTCCTCTGGTGATATACTTGATGGTAATTCAATTGTTGATATACGCGATAACGCATCTGCAACCACATTGTCCTTACCAGCAATGTGGACAATTTCCGTAGAAAATTGACTGATAAAATCCAGATATCTGAATTGTCTCGGTGTACAAGAATCAAACTTTTTTCTAAATGAATAAACAAGAGGTTTATGATCAGTAAAAATTTTGAAATTTCGACCCTCTATCAAGCAACGAAAATGTTTAATACTTTCATAAATTGCAAGAAGCTCTCTATCGTAAGCACTGTACTTTGTTTGAGCCTTAGAGAGTTTTTTAGAAAAGAATGAAAGAGGTAATTGTCTTTTAAAATCCGCATCCAACTGCTGTAGAACAGCATCAATGCATGTATTAGAAGCGTCAACATAAATAGAAAGTTGTGCTGATAAAGATGGGTGAACAAGTGACGTATATTCAGCTAGAGAATCTTTTAATTTTTTAAAAGAATCAGTTTGAGCGTCTGTCCATGCCAGTTTGTGACTTTTCTTTGGATTCCCCTTTTGAAATTCATTTAAAGGTGCCTGCAGTTCAGCTATATGAGGAATTGACGAACGATAATAATTAAGCATTCCTAGAAATCTTCGTAAGGATGTTATATTCTCTGGCTTAGGATACTGAAGAATCGCTTCAACTTTTGCAGGTGATGGTCTTATACCATCTGGAGTAATTAAGTAACCCAGAAAAACTATTTGTTTTTTTCCAAACTCGCATTTACTAGGGTTTATAACGATGTCAAAATCACTAAGACGTTTAAACAATATTCGAAGATGCACTAAATGTTCTTCTTCTGAAGCTGAAGCAATTAGAAAATCATCAATGTAAGGGAGAACAAAATTTAATCCTTCAACTACTTGATGTATAAAACGTTGACAAGTTTGAGCAGCGTTTTTTAATCCAAACGGCATCCGTAAATACTCAAACAACCCAAAGGGGTTATTAATGCTGTTTTTTCAATATCAGCTTCAGCCATAGGAATCTGGTGGAAAGCATTTACTAAATCTATTTTAGAAAAAATAGTTTTCTTATGTAAAATATTTTGAAAATCTTTAATATTAGGAATGGGATATTTATCCGGTGTGGTGTATTTATTTAAACGCCTATAATCACCGCAAGCACGCCATGTTCCATCTGGTTTTTTAACCATATGTAAAGCACTTGCCCAAGGACTCTTGGAACGACGTATTATACCAAGCTGAAGTAAAGATTCAAATTCGTCCTTCGCTTGCTGTAATTTAACTGGATCTAATCGTCTAACCTTACAACTAAGTGGATGACAATTTGTAACGATATGGTGCTTGACGGCCGAATTCTCCACAAATTTTGTATTAAAATCTCTAGTTACACTAGGAAAATCTTTTAAAAGGTTGTAAAATTTGTTATCAGTATTAAAAGTTCTGATAGATGTAGCATGCAAATTCTCAACAAAACATTTTGAAGAACAGTTTTTATGGTTATCAATCAATTTCCGATTTTTTAAATCTATTAATAGGCCGAAGTGCTCAATAAAATCGTTACCTAGAATAGGAACATCAACATTTGCAATAATAAATTTCCAAATAAAAACTCTTTTTAAATTTAAAGTGAACTGTAAAATCTTTTCACCATAGGTTTTAATTTTAGATCCATTTGCAGCATATAAAACTCCTTTAGATGGAGTTGCATCTTTAAAATTGTTGGGTAAAACTGACACATCTGCACCTGAATTAACCAAAAAATTTAGTTTAGAAACGGGATCTTTAATAAACAATCGACGACTTAGTGCAATAGCGCTAAAATCACTCGTCGTCTCTAGTGATTGGCTTCTGAGTTTTCCGAGTTTTTCTGGAAATCATAATTACGAGGGCTGCTCTATATATTTCTGGCCTAATAGTGAAAACGCGAATATTTTTCATCAAAAATGGTTTTATTGTTTTTCAAAGTATTCTCCAGCATGATTTATACACTTTTGCATGCGCTCAAACCAGTTGCCGAAGCACTTTTTCCACTCCGATTGAGACACCTCTAAAACATGGTTTTTGAACACTTCAACAGCTTCTTCTGGCGACGAAAATCGTTGACCACGCATTTTTTCTTGATGTGCGGAAACAAGAAGAAGCAATTAGGTGCCAAGTCAGGGCTGTACGTCGGATGACCCATTAATTCGACGTTTTGGCCGGTCAAAAACGCTCTGGTTTGAGCCGATGTGTGAGAGCTCGCATTGTCATGGTGAACAATGATTCGTCTTCTCTTGTTGGTTTTTCGAATTTCTCCGATGACTTCAGGCAAACAAATTGTAGTGTACCACTCAGAAGTGACCGTCCTACGTTGCTCAAGCGGAACAGTCGCCACATGACCAAATTTGCCGAAGAAACAGGCGACCATTTGCTTCGAAGTGCTTCTTCCACGAACTTTCGTTGGATTTTGCTCGTCTTTGAAGACCCTCACGGTCGACTGTTGTTTCGTGTCGGGCTCATACGCATAGATCTATGATTCGTCACCTGTGACGATCTTATAAACGTCTTTTGAAGCACCGCAATCGTATTTATGCAACATTTCTTTGCACCAATCGACACGAGCCTTTTTTTGAGCGACTTTCAAATTGTGCGGGATCCAACCAGAACAAACCTTTTTTACGGCCAGGTGTTCATGCAGTATCGAATGTATGCTGGTGGAAGAAATGTCCAAGGATGTCTCTATCTCTCGGTATGTCGCACGTCGATCTAGCATTATGAGTTCACGCACGGCATCAATGTTCTCTGGCACAACAGCCGTTTTTGGACGACCTTCACGGAATTCGTCTTTGGGCGAGCTTCGGCCACGATTAAATTCATTATACAAATTTTTCACAGTGCTACAGGAGCGCTTCATCGCCATACAAAGATTTAAGTTCATCAATGCACTCTTGTCGTGATAATCCACGTCGAAAGTTGTGAAAAATGATGGCACGAAAATGTTCACGAGTTAATTTCATTTTTTGCTATATTAATTCTTTCAAGTCACTGTAAACAACACAAATAATGGTTGTACGTCAAAACGTTTTGAGTACGATTATGCTTAAAAATTACAAACTTTCCAATGGAAACGCAGATTGCACTTGGCAGCACTCAGTGTTGCCAGGCCAGAAATATATATAGCAGCCCTCGTACATGGAGGAATGCATCGACTTGCTTTTTCCCTAAAGCGCCGGTGATAAAAACAAATCTTATTATTTCTAGGAGAAGGACTTCGAAATCTTGCCTTTTTAGTTGATTTTATTGGAGTTAAAAGTTGAATGAGCTTAACCAACTTACTCTCAATATTAAAAAGCGAAGAAAAATTACCATCAATGTTGCTAACACCAGAAATACTATTTCTTTGGGAACCCACAATATTGTCAGCAATGTTCAATAATTTTTCTAATGTCGTAATTTTACATAACCCTCTTAAGTGTTGTTCTAGATCATTTGGAAGTTTCTTTAACCAAAGTGTGAAAAGAACCTCATCCGTAATTTGATTACATCCTAGTTCTTTCATTTCGTTAAAAAGGCAGCTGGGCTTTTTATTTCCGAGATAATGTTCATTTAATAAACGATTGATCTTAGATTCTTGTGACTCTTCATATAAATTAAGAAGTTTGCATTTCAACAAATTATATTTATCACTGGGCGGTGGATTTTTAATTATGCTGGAAATTTTCTCTATGATAACTAAATCCAGTGAATCTAGAACTTTGAAGTATTTTGAGACACTATTGAAAAATTTTTAAACTTTTCTTCAGTAGTTACAAACCATAGATCTGGATTTTGTGTCCAAAATTGTGAAAGAACCAGGCTATTTGCTCTCTTATACTCGCATTCAGTAGGATCTTGAATATTCGCAGAATTTACTACTGGTATACTAGAGGATGATGCAGCTGCTTTCAAAAACAAATTAAATCTAGATTCCATTGATATCATAAATTGTTCCATTTTTTCAACAATTCCAACACTCTCAGGATTCGGAACAAATGACGATGAGCTCTCCATATCTACTAAATCAGATGTAAAATCATACCGCCTAGGATCATCAACATGTAGAGCTTCCATTACGTGTGTTTCAATTCGAAGTATTTTTTCAGATTTCAGACCACTCACAGGCAGATTCCATTTCCTTAGAATATATAAAATCTCTTCACTATTCAAATCTGCAGCAGTTTTCATATTTCCTTGTGTCGGGGTCACCAATAAAGTATTATATTACTTTTTATAATATAAAATAAAGAAAACAGCTCAATTAAGTTTGAAGTCAAATAAAAGAATGAAAAATTATATTTTTGTATCTGACATATTTTGAAATTTTACAATTTTAAAATAAAAATAAATTAAACAAGTAAGAAGTGGATGTGGTTCACCACACCTTTATTGTTTGGATCTTACTAGGATCTAGTTATTTTATTGTGTTTGATTACGTGACCAAGATATTCTACTGAGTCTTGGAAAAAATGTGATTTCTCGTCAGAAATTTTCATATTTGCATTATGTAATGCGTTTATTATTATGCGAATGTGCTCCATGTGTTCTTCAGGCGAAGAAGAATATATAAGCACGTCGTCGATATAAACGTAAGCGAACTTACCAATATATGGGCGCAGAATATCGTCTATACATCGCCGAAATATAGAAGGTGCGTTCTTTAACCCTTTCGGGACGGAGTTTTATTTTGCAAACCAATTTATGTATGGTAAAATTTTTTTCACATTCTAAAAGGTATGATAAAAGTATTATGTTCTCCATACTTAAACATTTTAAATTCGTCCTTTTATCCTGGGACATATAATCCCAACAAGTATTTTCATGGGGCATAAAATCCCAATCGAAGAGCGATTCGAAATCAAAAAGATAACTAAAATATAAATATTTTTAGATTTAGATAAAAGTTTACATTTATTTTTAACATTTAAGGAATGCAATTAGGTATTTATTTGTGGAATGGCCCAAAACACTTGTAACATAAGGCGTTGTTACAACCTGAGCATATCATCTTTTTTCGCTTTTTAATGCCAAGTGAAGAACAGCGGACACAGCGACAACGCTGCTCTTACTCTACTGGCAAGTGGTCTCCAATATTAATGCTATCCGTTTTTGGACGTTTGGGAGTTCTACCTCCCTGGCGATTGCGTTGAAAATAAA
Source organism: Gymnosoma rotundatum (assembly GCA_916610165.2). Taxonomy (NCBI): domain Eukaryota; kingdom Metazoa; phylum Arthropoda; class Insecta; order Diptera; family Tachinidae; genus Gymnosoma; species Gymnosoma rotundatum. Next base: position 63,301,273 of record OU744339.1, read on the forward strand.
GAAAAAAGACAGTTTGAAAATTGCTGGGACGTATTATCCCAGTAGTCCCGAAAGGGTTAAGCCGAATGGCATTCTAAGAAATTCGTATTTTGCTCCGTTCACACTGAATGCAGTCTTTTCTCTGTCTGATTTTTTTTATCAAGATTTGGTGTACTCCTGACTCTAAGTCTAGTTTTGCTTTTCCTAAATTTTGAATAGTCATTGCTACATCTGGGATAGGGTACCTGTCGGTTATAGTCTGAGCATTAAGCTTTTGAAAATCTATTACCATACGTTTTTTTGGTTTCCCTTCCTCATCTGTGCCTTTTGTCGCAACGGTCCATACTGGACAGTTGTATGGGCTTTTGTTAGGTTGTATTATTTGGTTGTCTAATAATGTTTGAATTTCTTTATTTATAAATTCATTGTCTGCTATTGGATACGGGTACTGTTTCACCCAAATAGGATCTTCTGATTTTGTCCTAATTGTAGCTTGTACAGTGGTTGTAAAGGGCAGAATTTCGTTGGTTTCGTCATTTATTCTCATTATATTTTCAATTTAATTTTTATATTTGTCATTATTGACTGTGTAATTCACTTTTTGTTCGCTAATTTCTTTTTTTCTTTTAAATTTATACGTGATTTTATACTCAAATAAGTTAATTTCTGCTTTTGTGGCTCTGAGACCATGTTCCCCGAGAAGCATATCGAACTCTTCTAAGGCTTCAGTTTCGAAAAATACTAAATTGTGGCCTAATAGTGTAATAATTTTTTTTGCTTTCGTTAAAGAGTATCCGTGAAGCGTTTTTACCTTAACTGGTTTTATTGGAATAGATTTTCCTATGTTGCACTTAGAACTAATATAATTGTTTGTCGCACCTGTGTCGATTAATATTTTAACGGATTTACCTGTTATTTGGCAGTGCCTTTGTAGACATGGCAATCCGTTTATTCGCCTAAAAAAGCGCTGCCGGTTTCGTAAGTATCTTCGGTGTGTGGTACAAGTGATTGTATATCTTCATCTCTCGTCTGGTTTACTCGTTGAACTTTATTCGGATTATAATTTTTTGATGAAGGCATTCTATCCCTTTTTGTTGGTTGTTGCTCCCTTCTGAGTGGGTTGTATTGCTGCTGTGGAGAATATTGTGTTGAACGTCTAAATTGCTGCGAACTATCCACTTCCATGGGTTCCTGCCGTGGTTGATGATTAAATTGTGCTTGTATATTGGGATTGTACCTCCTTCTATCTTCGTATCGTTGTGGTCCGAAGTTTGGTTTTTTGTTGTATAATTGTGTTGTAGCCAGTGTGTCGAACTGCATATTTGCGTTGTCATGGTATATGGTGCTTGCGATTGCAAATGCAGTTTCTAGGTCCTTTGGATGATGGCTATATAATGTACCACTTGTGTATTTACTGTTGAGTCCTGTGATGAATGTACGGGCTGCTTCCTGATTTGCATATTCCGCCATGGATGCAGATCCCTTATCACCTGACATCTCTATTTTCGAAAGTGCGAGGTTCAGTGCTTTGCTGATTTTGCTGTGGAATTCTGAGAGTGTTTGTCTTCCCTGTTTATGTTTCTTCATTTCCTCGAGAAGTACGTATAATGGTCGTTGATCTGCGTAAGTGTAGTCAAGCCTGTTAATTATAGAATAAAAGTTCATCTTGGTGTTGTGGTTGATGAGGATGTCTGCTGCTTCTCCAACAATTTTTGAATGCAGTATCGTGAATGCTGTGTAGTAATTTGGGTGGTTGGAAAATTGTTTGATATTTTCCATGAATGTCCATGCCCTTTTCCGCCAGGATCTATATTGGGTTTTATCCCCACTGAAGCACGGTATAGCTTCGAATGTTTTTAAATTTATCTGAGTTGCATCCTTTATATTTGGTGTGAAGTCACTATGTTGTTCCTGCGTAGTGATTGTATGGGGAGATCGTTCCGCCTCCAGTGTATTTACCTTCAATTGAGTATTCTGTAGAGTTTGTGTGAGTACCTCTATTTGTGCTCGTAAAGCTTGATTCATTGTGTCGTTGTCTTTTCCTATAGATCGTAGGGAATTGAATATTTTCTGCCGTTTCTGACGTTGGTCCAGCGTGGTCATTTCTCACTTTTTCAAAGATTGGTTTGCTTTTCTTCAAAGCCGTGGAATTTTTGTTTAAATATCTTGAATGTCAAGAACATTTGGCTGTGGTCAAGAGTTTAGACCGGCTTGAGCCCCCAGTTAATTTCCAATTATAGGAAATGAGTAAAAATAATATATTTTCTTTTTTCTGCCCCAAAAAATGTGCGTTTTTTTATTAAATATATTCTTAAGACTGTCTATCCTATTTTTCTTAGCATCTATTTATATTAATAATTATGTTTAATGTTTCTTTGTCCTAACTCAAAATATGTTTTTCTTTGTTTAGGTTACTAGTACCTTTTTTATAAGTAAAACATGTTTTGAGTTATTTGTATTAAGTTAGAAAAGAAAGAATGTGTTTCTTATCGTTACAATAGTTGTATTTATGATGTTTATCTTATCTCTAGCTTAGAATAGTTATATTTGAGTTTATGGATTTATCATCTTTTATCACTATCTTAGTTATATTTGAATTTATGTATTTGTTATTACTATCTTAAAATAAGAGATGTTAACTCGAGCAACGCGTTCTGCATCAAGAGCGCATTCCTTTGTGGTCGATTGGCCAGTGAACCGCACTACGCATTACAGAGAGAATTCGGAATAAACTCCCCGCAGAGGTCTTTCCTGCCACTTTCAATGTGCAAAGATTCAAATCAAATGTCCACATCAAATGCCAAATCAAATGTTCCTAGTTCTGGCACAATGCATTGAATTAGTAGAGGTCAACCTCTGAGTGCTGGTCCAAAAAAAAAAAAAAAAAACACCAGCGATCCTAACGACGGAGAAGCTCTTACTCTAGCTCATCTGTTAGTAGGAGAGAGCCTTCGAGCGCAGCCCAGCGATTTTCTGGCAGAAAGGTCGGCCAAGATACCATACTCGAGGAGATGGCAGCGTATTTCCGCACTCAAGCAGACGTTCTGGAGATTTTAGGTGAGAGATTACGTCTTGAGCAGATAAGAACCAAGTGGTCCGACGTAATACCCGACGTCGCCGTAGGCAAAATCGTCGCCGTACACGACGGCAATCTTCCGCCACTGCAGTGGCTGACGGGCGGAGTAGTAGCCGTTTTTCCAAGTGAAGACGAGTAGCGGTGTTATCAAGCGGCTAATTCATAAATGCACGGTGCTTCCTATTGATTGAAGACGCAAGGTCCTTCAATGGGCCCGGCATGTTTAGCCATATTTCTTACAAAATTAAATTCAATATATAAATATATAATTTTAAATGAATTGTTAAAAATATAAAAAAATTACACTAATTCAAACTTCCCTAATGTTTTAAAAGTTTTTGTAGGAAAGTAATCATTTTTACACCCTTGACCTCTTCTAGGCTTGAGAAATTATAAGAAATTCTCTTATATTGAATTTGTATATACTTCATTTTTAAAAAATAAAGTTAACTGTTTTCTTCATTATCAAACGAACAATAAATAATTTTATTATTTTTATCGAAGCGGTACGAGGGCTGCTCTATATATTTCTGGCCTAACAGTAAAAATGCGAATATTTATAATCAAAAATGGTTTTATTGTTTTTCAAAGTATTCTCCAGCATGATTTATACACTTTTGCATGCGCTCAAACCAGTTGTCGAAGCACTTTTTCCACTCCGATTGAGACACCTCTAAAACATGGTTTTTGAACACTTCAACAGCTTCTTCTAGCGACGAAAATCGTTGACAACGCATTTTTTTCTTGATGTGCGGAAACAAGAAAAAGTCATTATGTGCCAAGTCAGGGCTGTACGGCGGATGACCCATTAATTCGACGTTTTGGCCGTTCAAAAACTCGCATTGTCATGGTGAACAATGATTCGTCTTCTCCTGTTGGTTTTTCGAATTTCTGCGATGATTTCAGGCAAACAAATTGTAGTGTACCACTCAGAAGTGACCGTCCTACGTTGCTCAAGCGGTCAGTCGCCACATGACCGGTTTTGCCGAAGAAACAGGCGACCATTTGCTTCGAAGTGCTTCTTCCACGAACAACTTTCGTTGGATTTTGCTCGTCTTTGAAGACCCACACGGTCGCTTGTTGTTTCGTTTCGGGCTCATACGCATAGATCCATGATTCGTCACCTGTGACGATCTTATAAACGTCTTTTGAAGCACCGCAATCGTATTTTTGCAACATTTCTTTGCACCAATCGACACGAGCCTTTTTTTGAGCGACTTTCAAATTGTGCGGGATCCAACGAGAACAAACCTTTTTTACGGCCAGGTGTTCATGCAGTATCGAATGTATGCTGGTGGAAGAAATGTCCAAGGATATCTCTATCTCTCGGTATGTCGCATGTCGATCTTGCATTATGAGTTCACGCCTGGCATCAATGTTCTCTGGCACAACAGCCGTTTTTGGACGACCTTCACGGAATTCGTCTTTGGGCGAGCTTCGGCAACGATTAAATTCATTATACAAATTTTTCACAGTGCTACAGGGGTGCTTCATCGCCATACAAAGATTTAAGTTCATCAATGCACTCTTGTCGTGATAATCCACGTCGAAAGTTGTGAAAAATGATGGCACGAAAATGTTCACGAATTAATTCCATTTTTTTCTATATTAATTTTTTCAAGTCACTGTTAACAACACAAATAATGGTCGTACGTCAAAACGTTTTGGGTACGATTATGCTTAAAAATGACAAACTTTCCAAAGGAAATGTCAGATTGCACTTGGCAGCACTCAGTGTTGCCAGGCCAGAAATATATACAGCAGCCCTCGTATTTTAATTGATTTTTTATTTAATATCAGTTTTTTTAAATTGTGAAAATCCTTACGAAACAGACTTCGTCTCACCAAATTAATATTAAGATCAGTTGGTTAAATAGATGATGTTTACGACGTACATAACATACAGTAGAAAATGCTGCATTTCATACAACGTCCGAATACATTTGTAAAGAATTAATAATTATTCTTTCTAAAAATGTTTAGAAATTAAATTGAAAATAATAATAATAATAATAAGCCAAATATAAGTCAATTTTAATTCATTTATACGATCTATGGTTCAAATCCTGATTGGGAAAAAATTTAAAATTAAATTATATTATTATTATTCTATTCTCGTCTTGCAAAGATGTTGAATACGATTCGTGATTTATTATTTCTTTATTAAGTGATGCTAAAACAAGATGTCTGCCAGAAAGATGATCTTACCCTAATTTGAAAGATTTTTTAATCAAAAAAGACTTGAAAATCTTTTTTCCAACATTAAGGTATTTTGATTTAGTGGCTTAACATCTAATATTGAAACTTCTTGTTAAAGTTTATAAAACATATTTAGCAATATGCCAAAAAAAATGTACTTTTTAATTTTTAAGCTATGAATGCCAATTGATTTTTTATTCATTTCTTACAAAAATAGAGTGAAAAATGAAGCCCAACAGGCGTTTACTTGACTTTCAATTAATCAATAAAATAGATACATATAGTCAGTATGTTCGGGTAGTATACCTTTATTTTGACTACCCTGTATCCAGCATGTACGTACACATATTGTGCACACGGCCTACTAAGTTACTATACTTATCTAAGATTACTGTTGAAAGAAGTGCATTTTGCAGATTTTAGCTTCTCGAATGGCCAGAAACCAGGTTGGTAGATTTTTGCCCTAAAATCGAAGATTTTTTAAAATCTGTGTGCAACTCCTATTAAGATGACTAATTTTTCTTTGGAAAACGTCCGCATAGAATTGTAAAATAAATCTTTTTTCTAAACAAAAAAAAAAAAAAAAAAAGGTTTTTAGAAATTAAAAAATGAACTTAAACCAAAATCATTTTCAATTCATTTATAATATCCATAGTTGAACTCCTAATTTTCATAAAAAATTTAAATAAAAAACGACCTTTCAAACACAAATCCTTATTCATGACAGTTCGGGTGTGCATAGATCTTTAAATCTGTGTTTTGGCTTTATAAAAGTAGACCAATGCAACACTGTTAGCTTACACAAAATAAGTGTTAAATATTTTATCGACAATGAAGTTGACTATAAAGAGAACATGGTTGAATTTGCAACACAGGAGCTGATGTCATGACAGGCAAAAACCATTCCGTTGATCAAATTTTAAAAATTCAAATATTTATTTATTTATTATAAATTGTATAAATATATCACTTACTATAATGTTCGTCGTATGCATACCTCAAATTTCTATCTGCAGTGAAGACGCTAGCTAGAGATGTATTTACTTATTTGCCGAACAGTTCAAAACATCATTACCAATTTGATAAGATACAAATTTTTTTATATTTTACACCCACCCCAAACGCGTTGGCTTTGCGTAAGAGTCGGTTGTAAGTCGCTTTTTAGAATTATATGAGTTCTTAAAAACTTATTTTTCATTTGCTGTTAATATCAATTAAATCGACGTTCTTTGGGTCAAATTTGACCCAGTTAGAAAATTCGATATGAAAAAACTTGTTTTAATTAATTAAGTTTGTTTTTTAATGTTAGTACTTTTTTAGCTTTCTTTGGGATATTAAAGCTGCACGTTTTGTTTATTTATTACGAATTCATATGTTTATTTTAAATAAAGAAAATTGTGTTCTTGGCAAGGAATTTCATTTCCAAAAAATGACGACGTTTGGTCAAACAGTTTTCTTTCCAACTGCTATTAGTCGACGTAAATAAAACGTACAACTTGAGGCCATCTATTGCTTTTCCTTTTGCAAGTGTAACATGAAGCAACTTTATCCAGAGTATCAACTCCTCCCTTACATTTGTTACAGTCTAGTATCATTTGCAGTTTTTTGTCCTCATGATTGCTTATTTCTGGACTATGATGCAAAGTGCTAAGAAGATTTACAGACTTATTTTTCTTTGGAATATATGAAACGAGAGTAGTGGTGAACCAAAAAAATAATAAAAATACCGGTCTTCCTTTAGTTGACAAAAGCTTAGGTGTCAATTCAGTCTTGTTTTTACGTATTGTTTGCCTGTATATTCCACATGTAACTGGTTCTCGAATCGCAGAGTACGCAAAATTTAATATCCTATTTATCTGGTTTTGACGGTATATACTACCGGAATGGACACCTTCCTCTGAATGCGACTAATTGCTCATCTACTGTTACATCTTGAGATGGATTGTAAAGTTTTCCCAATATTTTAACCCACATATTCCATAGTTCACGTATTGGTGCAAATTTATCTACAATTCGACGTTCACTGCGAGTATCCTTATTGTGAAATCTTATCACTTTAGAAAGACTTTTGAATCCTTTCAATGGCATAATTGCTCTAAAAATCGGTCTTCTTCTCTCAGAGTCCCATAAACTTTCCGTACTTTCATTATTTGATCTTTACATTCCAGCTAACAAAAGTGTACCCATAAAGGTGTCGTCAACTTCAGTACAATCCATATCAAAAACACGTTTACCTTCATTATTGGTATAATTCAAAATAATGTTTATTACAGGTGGCGGAAAAAAAATTGAAAACTGAAAATTTCCTCCTTTGTGATTATCGAACAAGAGTAGTGGGTGAAGCCCGGTGTCATGCTAATAATGTTCTCGCTCCAGAATCTTCCTTGACTACTTGTAAGAGGTTGTCTGAAATATCTTATTCCACCATCTTTTGTTTTCATTGCTGCAGTTGTTGCTACATCAATTTCTTCTCCACTAAAAGTGTCAATTGTCTCCGCGATTCTAAGTTATCTTCATATTCTGAACAAATCTCCTCTTCGTCCGATAATGCATTTAGCAAATATGTTATTGTTCATTTTCCGACAAGAAATACAGACTCGACACTTTATAACGTTGATACGTTTGGTAAGTTCCGTGTTTATTATATGACTGAAAACAATTTTGCATCAGAAAATAAGCTTTGCTTTTTACATGGGGACCCATTTATCATAGCAGTAATGTTCAGCAAGAATGGAGAAAAGAAAGGAGACAGATATTTTTACTTTTAATTTTGGTAAAACACACATTTGCCTTCTCTTTTGACAAATAAATTATTTTAACAAAACTGTGCGTAAAAAACTTAAAGATTTTGTTCCGTGTCAAATTTGACCCGAAGATCTTAAGTGCTAAAAACTGCATACATTTTTTTTCGCATAATTTTTTCTTATAAAAACCAAAAATAGTTATTTACATTTAAAATTAAATAAAATTCATAAAATATCTAAAATCTAAACCCCCTAATTACGGGAAAAAAAATAAAATTTTCTTGCAAAATGGGTCAAATTGAAGAGGTTAGCAAAATATTTTTAAAGAAAATAAAAAACAGGAACTGAACTCCAAGTTTAGAGAGTTAAAAGTATTAAATTTTAAAGATATACCTAATAAAAAATAAATGACTTTAGTTAATTTCTGGAAAAAAGTATTTCAAATAAGAAGTACTGACTGATTCTGTTTTCCAACTCTTTCTTCTTTAGTCCAAAATATAACGACTTTACCACATTCATCGGCAAAGGTCGAGATAATATTTAGTCAAGTAAATTTAAATAATACAAAACTTCACAATCGCTTAGAAAATTAATCTTTAGTAGGAATATTGCTTTCAACACACTTATAACTACAGATTTGCTGAAAATGACATCATGATATTTATGAACAAAATTAAAAAAATTAATTAACTTTTATATAATGTTTATGATATCTAACAGAAATTTAACATATGCAGGTATGTACCATTAACATATCTTATTTATTCGGTAAGCATATACAATTCCTTTTAAATTCCTTTTAAGTAATAAATGGAGTTGTATTGTTTTTTTTTTTTAATTATTTTTATAAATATTCGGAAATATTGCATAGAAATAAACAAAAAGCACGCTATTTTAGTCAATGTTAAAAACGCATTGCACACGACATTTTGTTTTTTATTAACAACGAATGAACGATAGTGGTTTATCGTCCGTGCCGTCAGATTCCATGGCAATGAACGAGGGAAATGCTGACATACCTCACGCAAACAGCGGCATTTCTCCAGTTTACGCTAGGTTGCCTTTTCCACAAATGTGTAACACCAACATCGAGGCTTGGGTTACCACGATGGACTTCTGGTTTGCAGCATCGGGCATAACCTCCGATAAGCAAAAGTCAGCTACTGTACTTGCAGCGTTGAGCCCAAACGTAATTGCACAACTTACCGAAGTAATAACAACTCTTCCACAAGCCGACCGTTTCGAGTACGTCAAACGAAGAATCATCGAACATTTTGCCGACAGCGAGCAAAGACGCCTAAACAGACTGCTGTCTGAACTACCGCTTGGTGACAAAAAGCCTTTAGAATTGTTTTCTGAAATGAAACGTGTAGCAGGCAATACAATAGGCGAAGCAGCGTTGAAGGGCTTATGGACAAAACGTTTGCCGGAATTCGCCCAACCCGTTGTAGCCGCTTCAACAGGTACATCCGCAGAATTTACGAAAATTGCAGATTCCGTAGTCGATGCCATATCACCTGGTCAAGTTAGCCAAGTTCAAAAGCAATCATCAAATGAAGTGGGTGATCTCCGAGCGGCAATAGTTGAATTGGGCAAGAAATTTGATCAACTCACTACTCGTTCACGTTCTCGATCTCGTAGGCCAAATGACGCGCGTCAACGATCTCAGAAGCGCGACAAGAGCAGCGTTACAAATGCTGAGGAGTGTTGGTACCATCGCAAATATGGGCGTGAAGCACAAAAGTGCCGAAGCCCTTGCAGCCATAAACCACGGCGAATTAAAACCGTCACCGCCGGCGAAACCAATTGACTTGTAAGGCCTGTGGAGAATTCTGGTGAAAGTTCTTCCACAGAGGGGCAAATACTTCGCCTACAAGTCAAAGACAAATTCACGCAAGAATCATTCCTAGTCGACAGTGGCGCCGATGTTTCAATCTTGCCTTTAACTTCGAAATCGTTTGACGTCCATCCAACCGCCATCGCCTTGTATGCTGCCAATGGGTTACCTATCAAGGTCATTGGTGAAAAACGAGTCAAATTGAACCTTGGACTTAAAAAAAATTTTTACTGGTCGTTTATAATCGGCGATGTAACAACACCAATAATCGGGTCAGATTTTATAAAATATTATGATTTACTAATCGATCTTAAACGCAATAGACTTATTGATAACAACACCGGCCGTAAATCGAAACTCACAACGCCATTGATCACCGACGTCGCAGCCATAAAAACGTTTAACAAAAACAACATCTTTGCCGACCTCCTTCGCGAATTCAGCGATATAACTACACTTTCGCCATTTGGATCCAAAATGAAATCAACTATTGCGCACCGAATCGACACGACTGGGCAACCCGTATTTTGCCGCCCACGGCGACTTCCACCTGAAAAGCTTGCTGCTGCCAAAAAAGAATTCCACTTCCTTCTCAAGACCGGCATTTGCCAGCCATCCAAAAGCAACTGGTCTAGTCCGTTACACCTAATAAAAAAAAGTGTTGGTACATGGAGACCATGCGGGGATTACCGAGCCTTAAACGCACAAACATTGCCCGGCAGATACCCTTTACCGTACTTATCAGATTTTACAGTTAACTTGAGAGGTAAGCGTATTTTTTCAAAAATTGATCTACAGAAAGCATTTCATCAAATCCCGATACACCCGGAGGACATTCCGAAAACAGCCATATGTACGCCTTTTGGCTTGTTCGAGTTTAAAACTATGACTTTCGGTTTATGTAATGCCGCCCAGACGTTTCAACGTCTAATCAACGAGGTGTTTCGCGGATTCGATTTTGTGTTCCCATACATTGACGACATCTTCATCGCCTCAACAACGTTAGATCAACATCGGCGTGACCTTCGAATGGTGTTTCAACGACTTCGTGAAAACTTCCTCGCGATAAACTTAACCAAATGCGAATTCGGCAAAAGCGAATTGAATTTTTTGGGGCATATCGTAAACGCTGAGGGCATCAGGCCTTTACCCGAAAAAGTTGATGCAATAAAAAACTTTCCGTTGCCAAAAACTGCGCAAGAACTTAAAAGGTTTATTGGAATAATAAATTTTTACAGGAAGTTTTTGCCGCACGCAACAACGTATCAGGCAGTACTACAAGAGATGGTTCCAGGCAACAAGAAAAACGACTTTACGCCGTTGTTATGGACATCAGTCACCGAAACCGCATTTAATCGATGTAAAACCGAGTTGGCTAACGCAACGCTATTAGTTCATCCTATTGCAAAAGCAGAGTTATCAATTTTCGTTGACGCATCGGATACTGCGGTTGGAGCTGCTTTGCACCAAATAGTCGATGGTAACATGCAACCTCTCGCTTTCTATTCAAAGCAGCTCACGCCTACACAGCAGAAATATTCAACCTACGACCGGGAATTAGCAGCAATTTACTTAGCAGTTTGCCATTTTCGCTATGCAATAGAGGGTCGTAAATGCAGAATAATTACCGATCACCGACCCCTCATTTTCGCATTCAACGAAAAGATGGAAAAAGCCTCGCCTCGCAGAACACGCCAGCTCGACTTTATTAGCCAGTTTACGACCGACATTCGTTATACGCCTGGTTTGCAAAATGCTCCAGCTGATGCCCTTTCAAGGATTCAATCTCTGAACCAAGCTATAAACTACACAAACATCGCTGCCGCTCAGAAAAACGACGTGGAATTGCATCAGCTGATGCAAAACTCAGGTACGCAAACTAATTCTCTAATTTTAAAGCATATATTCGTCTTAGGCTGTAACGAGCAACTAGTCTGCGATACGTCAACTGCTCAAGTTCGTCCATACATCCCTAAAGAATTTCGACATCAAGTATTATCAACAATTCATAATTTGTCTTATTCTGGCTGCCGCGCTACGACAAAACTGGTGACAGCAAGATTCTGCTGGGCTGGAATTAAGAAAGATGCTGCCAATTTCGTAAAAAACTGTTTGCAATGTCAACGTTCTATGATACACCGCCACGTAAAATCACCATATGTCAGGTATGAACCACCGCAGGAACGATTTTCGCATATAAATATAGATATAGTTGGGCCATTCCCACTATGCGATGGAAAACGGTACTGTTTCACTATTATCGACCGCTTCACGCGATGGCCTGAAGCAGTTCCAATACCCAACATGGCCGCTGAAACCGTAGCTAGAGCCCTTGTTACACACTGGATATCTAGATTTGGCGTGCCTGCACAAATAACATCCGACCAAGGCCGACAATTTGAGTCTGCTGTTTTCACAGAACTCATGCAAACAATTGGTGCAACCCATTTGCGCACAACGCCGTACCATCCGCAGTCCAACGGACTTGTAGAAAGATTGCACAGGGTTTAAAAAACATCCATTTTGTGTCACGATGCTTCTAAATGGGTACATCATCTACCAACAATTTTGTTAGGGTTGCGCGTAGTTTTTAAACCCGATATAAAAGCGTCACCAGCGGAACTCGTATATGGCACGACCCTAAGAATTCCAGGCGAATTTTTCTTCAACAACAGTTTAAAAGAATCTTCAACCGAATTTGTTACTGAATTTCGAAATGCTATGGAAAAGCTAAGACCTACTGAAACCGCTCATCCTTCAAGTAATCAAATTTTTATTTTAAAGGATCTCTATTCATCCACGCATATCTTTGTCAGAAATGATTCCATCAAACCGCCTCTGACTCATCCATATGATGGTCCATATTTGGTTTTGAAGCGAAACTCAAAATTTTTTACAATCAAAATTCGCAGTCGTAATTGCAACGTTAGCATCGACCGGCTAAAGCCATATTTTTACGCAACGTCAATTGCAATCATCACCCACTTTTGATCATGCAGCCAAAAATGAGGCATCCAACATAGAGCGTCCGACTAAAATTGATCTCAACCACACATCAGACAATCCCAACTCAACAAATACTGATACTCAGGAAGGTGTTTCGAAATAGACATCCAGCGGCAGACACGTAAGACACCAGTCAGATTTAGATGACCTTCTCGAGCGCGGGGAGTGGTGTGGCACCCTGCCTACTTTCAATTAAGTAACCGATAACCAAAACGACGTAATGTCAAAAAAGTGAACTCGTTTAGCAACCTTTTGTAAAAACGATTAAGATCGCCCTTTTTTTGGTATTCTCACGTTCAACGATGAACATCGCTGTGATAAAAATATAAAATTTTCTCGATACGTATAAGATAGAATTTAATTCAATAAAATTCGTGTTTAATATTAAGAAACATTTCGACTTTTTTTAATTATCCCCAATCTCCATATATATGTTCTTGCCCCCATGGATGCTTTCGTAAATATTAGGAAAAGCTGTGTCGTCAACAAAAGTCAATGTCTGAACACGAATGCTGCTTGGGATATCAGATATATGTGACAAGTATAGCATTGTCCCAGTATACAATTTTTGGAACTTTAGCTTCCATTAGCTGTGGCGAGCGCAGAAAATATTCTTTTAGGATAAACGTATGACCAACTGAATAGCTTTCTAGTAGCTGATATGCTTTGCTTCAGTTCTACATAGACTTGATGTCATACCTTGTCAAACGCTTGTGTGACGTCGATGAAACGCGCAGAGCAATATTTCACCGTCACGTAGGGTTTTTTGTGGATAGGCGTAGCAAAATTTTACCTTTAAAATATATTATATATTTTTTTGATTTTGCACATTTTTCTCAGTATCATAACTTCTATAAACGTAATAGAAACGCACGCGTATGTAATCCAATATGAAATTCAATTTATTTGTAAATTCAATTCTTGTATTTGCAGGGGGAAAAAATAGTAAGTAAGTCAGTAGTATAACCTTAAAGATTAACAACGTGTTTTTCTTTTCTTTTTGGGTTTTACAGTGATGTTAATATAGAGATAACTTATAATCTAGGTATTTGGTATCAATTACAGCATTTCCATTGCAGTTTGTTGCAAGGTTACCATAGTTCTCCCACGCTTAAACGAAGCTTCAGACATCGGACACGTAATCTTCCAAGTAAGCTGGACGACGGCGAAGTCTAGCAATTCTTCTTTCAGTTTGTGGCTCTGCTGAGTGATTTCTTACGGATGAATTATCGATGGCTGGACTTCTAGTTTGAGATTTGGTGGGAATCTGCACAAGATTTTGAAGATTTGGTTGAAGAGTGATGAGCTCAGAAGTTTGTGGTGTTGGTTCAGGAGCTATGGGCTCAGAATTTTGTGGTATTGGTTGGTCATGAGGCTTCCTCGTATCTTCTTCAGGTACCTGTATCATTGTTGATAGAAGTTGATTGATATGACGTTTAAGAACATACCCTTCGTCAAATTTTACTAGGTAATGGAGATGACCTAATTTTTTTATGATTGTGGCTAACTTCCATAAGCTTTTATTGTTGGAGTAATATCGAGCTTGTACCCTCTCACCTTCACTTAATTGACGGGTCTTACAACAGTTTGTGGGGGTTTTATTTTGAAATTGAGGAGGCTAAAGAGCATCAAGTTGTATGCGAATTTGACGGTTTAAATATTGTTCTGACGGCGTTTTACCATTTGCCAATGGTGTTGCTCTATAGCGATAAAGTATGTCTCTAACTTTTTTACGTGTTGTACGACTGTCATCTTCCATCGATGCGAGTCGTCGTTTCAGAGTTTGAACATTACGTTCGGCGAGGCCATTCGTGGCTGGATGACCCGGTGCAATGAACTTTTGAAAAACGCCTCGTTGTGCGCAAAATGATTGAAACTCACTGCTGGTAAATATCGAGGCATTGTCAGAGACAATCACGTCTGGCAAGCCATACCTTGCAAACAAATCAAGTAACATTTCTATTGTTGAACTAGATGTAGGAGCAAAAGGCTTTATGCCAATTTCAGCCCACTTGGATTTAGCATCCATAACTACTAAGTAATAATGACTTTGAAAAATACCTGCATAATCGATGTGTATCCTTTGCCAATTATGTTCTGGTTCATCCCAAGAATGTAATCTTGCTTTTGGTGGACTAGATCCGAACCACAGGATGAACATTTCTTAACGAAGTTTTCGATGTCTTTGTCGATGCATGTCCAATAGACATAGCGGCGAGCAAGCTGCTTCATTTTTGATATTCCAATATGAGTTTGGTGAAGTTCAGCTAAAACTGCAGGCTGTAAACTCGGTGGTATTACTACTCGTTGTCCTCTAAAAAGTATACCATTATTGATCGTAAGCATCGAATTTTCTACTCGATTGTGTTGGAGGCTATGTAGTAGTGATGACAATTGTGGGTCTTTTGACGTTTCTTCTTGAAGAGTTGTGAAGTCTAGGTTTAGTGTTGAAATCTGTTGTATAGACGATTCACAGAGCTTGTTTACTTCCTCGTTTATTGCGGAATCTGTCAAATTTGGTGCTTCTATTGAAGCTCGCGATAAACAGTCGGCATTCACATTCTCAACACCCTTTTTGTACATAACTTTATAATCGAATCCCGATAAGAAAGCTGCGTATCTCTGTAAACGTGAACAAGTCATTTGTGGCAACTTCGCTTTTTGATGAAAAATTCGAACAAGAGGTTGATTATTTGTCACGAGCGTAAAGTGTTGACCAAACAAGTATTGATAGAAATGGTCAACTGAAAAAACGATAGCTAATGCCTCACGGTCTATTTGGGAATAATTCTTTTCAGCATCTGTGAGCGATCTTGAGGCAAAAGAAATTGGACGTTCTTGTCCGTCTACAACATGCGACAACACGCCTGCAACACCAGTTGGACTTGCATCACAAGCTAGTTGCAATGGGTACTTGGGATCATAGGGCACAAGAACGCGATCACTAACAATCTCTTTTTTAATAGTTTTAAAAGCATTTTCGCATTGCATATTCCAATAGAATTTTGCATTTTTCTTCGTTAGCTTACGTAAAGGTGTAGTTATTGTTGAGCAATTTGGGATAAATCTCGAATAGTAGGTAATCATCCCTAAAAAACGTCTCACATCGTCGTTTTGGCCTAGGAAGGTCTGTTATAGCTGCTGTCTTACTTTTCGATTTTGAAATTTCATTGTATTTGATAGTATGTCCCAAAAACTCGATTTTTTCTTGAAAAAAACTACATTTTTGTTTATTTAAATGTAGATCATAAAATTGCAATTTTTTTAAACATTTTACTAAGTTGTCTGTACATTCTGATTTTGTTTCACCATGAACGACTATATCATCAAAACATGCTTCAGTCTTGGGGACATCTTGTAAAATTTGATGCCAAACGAAAGCCTATTTACTTTGTATATGCCCCGGTGCGTTGCAATCGTTTGTATCCTACTTGACTCTTCATCAACTGGGATGTGTAGATAAGCTTTGTACAGATCAAGTTTGCAAAAATATCTCGAATTCCGCAAGCTATTGAAAATATCTTGAATTTTTCGTATTGGGCCATGGGCATCTATAAGGCCGTCGTTCACACCTACCTTATAATCAACGCACAATCGCACGCCTCCATCGACTTTCGGTATGACAACCAGGGGGGAACCCCAGCACTGATTTCGGTTCTGGAAATTATTCCACTTTTTTCTAGCTGGTCTAGTTCTTGATCTACTTTTTCGATCAGAGCATATGGTATTTCACGTTGTTTACTAAAAATGGGTTTAACGTTATCACGTAATTTAAGAGACACTGTGTACGATTTGATACAACCAATTTTTGGTTGGAAAATGTCTTTAAATTTTTCAAAAATCGATATAAATGAATCTGTGTCACTTACTTTATTGACCGTGTTAATTCCGTCTAAATTAATTTTCAGTTTTAATTTCCGACACCAATCACGACCTATTGTTGCTGTAAAATCCTCAGGTACAATGTAAATTTCTTCAGTTATTGACAACCCATTATGTTGTATTTGAGCCTGAACTTTACCATCAACTGTAAACGGATCGGATGTGTATGACTTAAAAGTCATTGAGGTTGAAAGAAGAGGAGCTTTTAGATTGAGTTTAGAATACTGGTTCCTGGGCAAAATCGTAAATTTCGAACCCGTGTCAACTTCAAATTTAATAGGTTTGCCTTCAATGTTTATGGTTGTAAAAATTTTGTCTGACTCTTTGAAAGTATTCTGATAGACATCAATAACGTTTAAAATTCCATAGTGATTAGTAGATTCTTGGCTTCAGCTACCTTTTTTCAAACGTGCTTTAATACAAACCTTGACCACATGTCCACTTTTACCACATTCAGAGCATTTGAGGTTATGTTTACTACTAAGACAATCCTTAGCGTAGTGGTTGTTTTTACCGCATCTTAGACAAAGACCATCAAGCCCCAACAATTTGAAATCGACATTGAATTTCCCTTTCTTTGATTTGTTATTTGACTTACGGTTGTGTTGAATTTTTTTTCCTCCTGAAATTTTGTTGATTTCTGCTGACATCGATTGATTTGATTTTTGAGCAAGTTGCTTTGAGTCATGTTTTGCTGCTTCTAGTGCGAGAGCTTTCGTTACAATTTCATAAAACCCACACAGTTTGTTTTGTAACAGCTGTTCACGTATCGCATTATCTTTAATACCTCTGATAAATTGCGCCCGAAGAAAAATATCTGCCACAGATTTCTTACATTCACAGTAAAATTCACAGTCACCAATATCCTCTCTCAGTTTTGCTACGTATTCTGCAATTGAAATGTTTTCCTGGTATTTCGACAGGAATTGATGCTGGGCAACTAAAACGTTTTGTTGCGGAGATAAATGCTGCTGTAAAAGCTGTATTAAATCTTCATATGTGAGCTCGGTTTTTGGGTGCAGCCAAAGCTGTAATAATACCAAAACTCTTTGAACCAATTGAGTTCAAAAGTAAACTTGCACAATATTGTTTGTTGATGTGTATGCCCTTCATTTGTGTATAATTTTCAAATCTTAATTTGTAATTCCGGAACGATTCCTTTGTAGTGTCAAGAACCTCAAAGTTTGGCACTAATGCTGTAGTAGCACTAATGCTTAAGGATCTTTCACCGCTGCCACTTGTTGAAGCGTTGTTAGACATCGATTCCAGAATTTTCTGTTGAACTTCCATGAAGGCTTTAAATTGAACGCTATCCATATTGATATTTAATTTTTACCAAGTCGTCGCCAAATTATCATAACTTCTATAAACGTAATAGAAACGCACGCGTATGTAATCCAATATGAAATTCAATTTATTTGTAAATTCAATTCTTGTATTTGCATGGGGAAAAAATAGTAAGTAAGTCAGTAGTATAACCTTAAAGATTAACAACGTGTTTTTCTTTTCTTTTTGGGTTTTACAGTGATGTTAAAATAGAGATAACTTATAATCTAGGTATTTGGTATCAATTACAGCATTTCCATTGCAGTTTGTTGCAAGGTTACCATAGTCAGTGATCACATTATACATAATATGTACATATTATGTACATTTTTGGTAAATACTGTTATTTAAAATATTGTAATAAAGAAATGAAAAAATAGTTTTGTAAGAATTCTCTAAATTTATTTTGCTTTGTGTGTGGCAATCTAACTTTTAGATCTCTACGGCAAACAAAAACTTCCCAGCTATACTTTGGATTTCTTACCGATGAAAGAGATTAAAATTGGCTACCGACTCGCATCCTGACTGTTTCTGGAAAACCTTGGTGCTGTATCAGATAAACATGGTGAAAGGTTTTACCAAGATATGTTACATAACGTTGTAATAGCAAAACATCAGAAGGAATGCTTTGCAGACTTTTGTTGGTCGATTTAGCGAGAAGCTCCAACTGGCAGTATAAGAAATAAAAGGGGAAATGTTATTTAAAGAAAACTAAACTACTTATCAAACATTTTAAACAACGGGATTTTTTTTAGTAATATTAATTAATTCTCAAATTTCAAAAAAATTCTTTTTTTCATGCTATTCTCCCGATTTATTATTTAAATCACGGATATTGATTATTGAAGGTCAAAGCACGTCTCGATGGCCATTTCGTTATCGCTTACTTAACTCGTCAGGAGACTTCTGACAAATATTTTAAATAAACTAAAGATTTTTGTCAAAACAATAAAGCAAAGACAAAAATCAAAGTTTAAGCAAAAACAACAATAACCAAATGTAATTCTATTTTTCTTTCTCTGCTGTATAAGGCAGAGTTTTTTTCTGCTCTTTTATACAGTTGAAAGAGGATGAAAAATAAAATATCACAAAACACTACGATAATTTATTTTATGCACAGCCACTTTGCAAATATTAAACATTTTAAACAACGGGATTTTTTTAGTAATATTAATTAATTCTCAAATTTCAAAAAAATTCTTTTTTTTTTCATGCTATTCTCCCGATTTATTATTTAAATCACGGATATTGATTATTGAAGGTCAAAGCACGTCTCGATGGCCATTTCGTTATCGCTTACTTAACTCGTCAGGAGACTTCTGACAAATATTTTAAATAAACTAAAGATTTTTGTCAAAACAATAAAGCAAAGACAAAAATCAAAGTTTAAGCAAAAACAACAATAACCAAATGTAATTCTATTTTTCTTTCTCTGCTGTATAAGGCAGAGTTTTTTTCTGCTCTTTTATACAGTTGAAAGAGGATGAAAAATAAAATATCACAAAACACTACGATAATTTATTTTATGCACAGCCACTTTGCAAATATTAAACATTTTAAACAACGGGATTTTTTTAGTAATATTAATTAATTCTCAAATTTCAAAAAAATTCTTTTTTTCATGCTATTCTCCCGATTTATTATTTAAATCACGGATATTGATTATTGAAGGTCAAAGCACGTCTCGATGGCCATTTCGTTATCGCTTACTTAACTCGTCAGGAGACTTCTAGAATTACATTTGGTTATTGTTGTTTTTGCTTAAACTTTGATTTTTGTCTTTGCTTTATTGTTTTGACAAAAATCTTTAGTTTATTTAAAATATTTGTCAGAAGTCTCCTGACGAGTTAAGTAAGCGATAACGAAATGGCCATCGAGACGTGCTTTGACCTTCAATAATCAATATCCGTGATTTAAATAATAAATCGGGAGAATAGCATGAAAAAAAGAATTTTTTTGAAATTTGAGAATTAATTAATATTACTAAAAAAATCCCGTTGTTTAAAATGTTTAATATTTGCAAAGTGGCTGTGCATAAAATAAATTATCGTAGTGTTTTGTGATATTTTATTTTTCATCCTCTTTCAACTGTATAAAAGAGCAGAAAAAAACTCTGCCTTATACAGCAGAGAAAGAAAAATAGAATTACATTTGGTTATTGTTGTTTTTGCTTAAACTTTGATTTTTGTCTTTGTTTTATTGTTTTGACAAAAATCTTTAGTTTATTTAAAATATTTGTCAGAAGTCTCCTGACGAGTTAAGTAAGCGATAACGAAATGGCCATCGAGACGTGCTTTGACCTTCAATAATCAATATCCGTGATTTAAATAATAAATCGGGAGAATAGCATGAAAAAAAGAATTTTTTTGAAATTTGAGAATTAATTAATATTACTAAAAAAATCCCGTTGTTTAAAATGTTTAATATTTGCAAAGTGGCTGTGCATAAAATAAATTATCGTAGTGTTTTGTGATATTTTATTTTTCATCCTCTTTCAACTGTATAAAAGAGCAGAAAAAAACTCTGCCTTATACAGCAGAGAAAGAAAAATAGAATTACATTTGGTTATTGTTGTTTTTGCTTAAACTTTGATTTTTGTCTTTGCTTTATTGTTTTGACAAAAATCTTTAGTTTATTTAAAATATTTGTCAGAAGTCTCCTGACGAGTTAAGTAAGCGATAACGAAATGGCCATCGAGACGTGCTTTGACCTTCAATAATCAATATCCGTGATTTAAATAATAAATCGGGAGAATAGCATGAAAAAAAGAATTTTTTTGAAATTTGAGAATTAATTAAACTACTTATTATTTAAACAATGTTTCTCAAATAAAAGTTTTAAATTACTAACAAAAAATTTGAGTTATTTTAAATTGAAAAATTACATTGGCTGTAAAAACTTGAATTTGTCATTGTAATTAAAAAATACTTAATTGATGTATAAATCCAAAACAGCAGGAAAAATTTCATCAAGTACAAAGAAATTTTTAATTCCAAGAATAATAGAAGACACCCTTTTCTTTTATTTCCATTACCTGTCTGCAAAGGTTACGTAATACATATGTAAGATTAACTGCATACGTATTCTTCCAGTATTGGGTACCTGTGGTAAATTGGGAATAAAATCTCCATTTGTTAATTGATTTTCATGATTTATACCTTATTTTAGTAAGGTATTAAGCTCTTAGAAAAATGTGCAAAATAAAAAATATTTGCTCTTTCTTTTTTATTGCATTTTTAAGCTTAAAAAATAATCGAATTTTGCAAGAAAAAAATTTTTCCCCACTTAAACTTTTGAATAATTCCAAAACTATAAAATATAGAAAAAATTATTTAGAACTAAAAAAATATATAATTTTTCTACGCATCTTTTGGTGTTTTGTCTATGGAAATCGGAGTCGTTTTTGAGTTAGACTACGTACTTGACTAATTTATAGGGAAAATTTTGACACTCCCATAAAAAACCCCTACGTGATGGAGAAAAACCGAAAACAAATTTGAGTTTGGCACATCAAAATCCATATATATATATTCGAAATAGTTTTATTTAAAGGAGAACCCAAAAATAATTTTTTGCAGAGCAGAAGCATTATTTTTTTAGTTTTAAACTCAAGTTATGCAAAATTTTGCGACCAAGAAAAAAAAACGATAGCTCTACAACAAAAAACTAAAGGTAGCTTTGAAAAACATTCTAAGTTGATAAAGGTTAACACAAAAAAGATATTTTTTATTATAAAGAAAAATTAAAATATTAATTAAAGCCCGTTTCTAATTTTCAAGGTTAAATAATTTTGCTTTTCCGTTTACAAAGAGATTAATGATAAACTATTCCATACCTCTTCGAAACGACGCTTTTCTAAACAGTTTTGCTCAGGTATGTCATTATTTTTATTTTTTTGTGCACCAATTTGGAAACCGTCAAATATTTGTTGAGAATCCGTAAAGTACTTTCTTTTCTTATTTCTTTGTTTATTCACATATTTAATATTACTATGGTCGCTTTCATCTACATTTAGAGGACTACAGTTTGGTTTACCACTTTCAGTGTTATTATCGCGACTATTCCAATTTTTTAAAAGTTGTTCTCGAGACACCAAAATTTGAAGGCTATTTTTTTTTGTTTTACGCGTAATATCTTCCATATTTTTGCTTTATCAATAGTTGGCATCACTTCGACCGTCTTCGTTCACCTCTTCAAAGCTTTTGTCTATCTTTTTGAATATGTTGATGCGTCGGATGTTTTTTTTATCTGAAAAATACAAACATTAATCATTATTACTAATGGCATATAACTTCTTACATATTTTTATTATCTAATTCCGTCGCTATAATTATTTGGCGCCTAAGTTAAATTTTTAACAACGACCTGACAATATATTTAATATCAGTACTGTTCAAATCATACAAACCATTTATACTTAACATAACAAACAGGCATGTTCTGACAATTGGAAATCGCTTTAAACTGGCGATGCAAGTTGAAATCTCATGAAAGTTGTTCTGTAGTTCACAATCGCATGAAATTTGGCGACTTCAAATCGCAAGCGCATACTGAAGTGAAGTTACGAATTTTACTTAAAATAAACTTTAAGCAACAATAAAATTATATACAAATGAAAATTAATATGTTCTCTTTTATTTTTAACAAAATTTAATTTTAATTTTTAGACAATTAAAGCCGCAAACAATTAATTGAAAATATGTTATTTGTTTTATCAATTGTTTTAATTGTTTTCTTGAGTACTGGCAATTTCATAGAAACAGCTTTTTAATTGATGTTCGGAAATATACTAGTATTAGTGCGGTTGAACGTAAAGTCGGTAGTCAAAAAATATGTGGTTATTTTAATTTTCAATTTTAATAAAATATTCGGTGCTTATTAAATGTGCGATTCAAGTGTTAAGGGACCTTAAAAAATTTATTTAATTTACTTTTTGGACAACATAAACAAAAATACTTATTAAGTACTGATTACTCACAAATTAAGTAACCGTTTACATCAAAGATGCTAAATTCAATACCACTAATAGAAAATCCATTTTTCGGCAAAATATTTTTTTACTTGCGTTATTTTTTTAATTAATAAATATACATTGGATTGAAGTATCCATTGAATTGTCACAATCTCTAAGCGTTTTAATTCATTCTTTTTTAATTGATGTTTTTTTTAAAGAAATGAAACTATGTAAGGCAGCTGCAGTCATTTTGTTGCAATTTTCTTTTGTTTATTTATGTTTTGCACATGTTTTTTGTTTTTTTAGCATCTTGCAATATAAATTATTTTATTAATCTTATATATGTAATAATAAATGTTAATTAATTAATTTGGAATTAAGATCAAACTTAAATTTGGCAAAAAATATAATTTAGATTGGGTTAAGTTAATAAAATAATAAACAAAAAACACTAAATCGATTTTCTCTTTCAATATTTTTTCAACTTTGTCTTTTAGTTGTGTGCTTTTTCTTGAATTTGAACAAATTTGGTTGTTTTACCAATTTTTAGAGTATATAATTTTAATTAGAAATTATATTCTTTTTAATTAACTCATATTTATAAAATAAACTACTTTTGAAAATAACCACTAAAGCAAAAATAAAATACTTTATAACAAAGCCACCGTCACATCGCCAAAAAGTTGATTATTTGTCTTCTGCATTAATAAAGGTGTGTTTAGATGGCGTGTTCTGTGTTATAACATCTGTTAGTTTTTTATTTAGAGCACGCTTTATTTTCATATGTAAAACTACATGACAACAGATGTTTTCAGTAATGCTTACTTCCACTTTTGAAATTCCCCCTCAAAATATTTTTACGATAAAAGTTAGATTTGTAAAACTAAAAGAAAATATTAAATTAAACAACGGGAATTTTTTTGTTATATATTATTAATTTTAAAAAAAGAATTTTTTTTATCGTGCTATTTTCTATTATCCCGATTAATTATTTAAATCGCCGATATTGATTATTGAGGGTGAAAGCACGTCTCGATTGCCATTTCGCTACCGCTTACTCTCTCTTTAGGAAACTTCTCACAAACATTTTAAATAAACTAAAGATTTTTGTCCAAACAATAAAGTAAAGACAAAAATTAAAGTTTAAGCGAAAACAACAATAATCAACTATGATTTTATTTTTTATATTTACTGTATACGGCTGACTTTTTTCGGCTCTTTTATACAGTTAAAAGATGATGAAAACTAAAATATCAAAACACTACGATAATTTATTTATATGGACGGACACTTTGCAATTATTAAATTAAATTAAACAACGGGAATTTTTTATTATAATTATTGATTTTCAAAAAGAAATCTTCTTTCGTGCAACTTGAATTTTTGCCTTTATAACAATCTTATAATAATAATAATAATAATAATAATAATAATAATAATAATAATAATAATAATAATAATAATAATAATAATAATAATAATAATAATAATAATTGTGATATCAGCGTTCGGACGTGTTTTAAAAAGTTTCTCTGTTTCATTTCGTGTTAACAATATTTTTACAAACTACTTCTGCACGTAAAAATTAAAAACAGTTAATAAATATAAATTTCAATCAATATATTGTATTTAACATAGCAAATTTTCTAAATTTTGTGTCAAAAAATACAAATCACCTTTAATACCATATAATTATTTAAAAACACAAATCGAACTAGATATATAACAAGGCAAAACATAAACATAATTTTTGCACTTTCAATAACAAACCAGTATCATAACAAAATAAAATAAAAATATAACAACAAAAATCATAATAAACAGAAAACCAAATGTATAGATCACGGAGAAAACCTCTAATCAAGAAAAACAATAACAAATCTTTTGAAAAAACAAAAGAAAATATGCATGAGTCGGACAATATTCATGAGACAACATCACCTAAAAAAACTCCGGCGAATAAAAGTTTAAGAGAAGTTTTACAAAACTCACTCTTAGAAAATGTTAATAAATCTTATTAATAACAATACTAGATAAACGCTTTGATAAACTTACTGAGCAAATATACAATAAAATGGAAAATAAATTTAAAGAATACACAGAAGAACTCTTAAGTGAATTAGAGAAGAGACTAAACTTAATACAAAAAGATTTATGTACCTTAAATGAGAGAGTAACTTTATTAGAAACCACTACTATTAATACAATTAATGACAGTATTAACCAGTTAGAGTTAGAAACGTCTGAGTTTAAAAATATAAAAACAGAAATAATTGATCTTAAGAGAAAACTAAATAAACAAGATAACTCAACTGTAGCTGGTAGTATTCGAATACGTGTTGTACCGTACTATGACAATGAGAACTTATATGATATATTTAAAAAACTATGTGATAATTTAAACGTTGCAACTCAAGTTGACAAGATTTATCATCTTAATAAAATACACAAAAATAGTAAAATACTTTTACCAAACTCAAGTTGACAAGATTTATCATCTTAATAAAATACACAAAAATAGTAAAATACTTTTACCAAATGATGATGTTATAGTTGTGAAAATGCAGTCGCCCTACGAAAAAAATTTTCTTTTAGGAACTATTGCCAAATACAGGCGGGAAAATAAAACAACGTTATGTCTTAAACACGCTGGTTTTGATAGTGTTCAACCTATTTATGTGAATGAAAATCTCACGCCCCATAACTATAAAATCTTTCAAGAAGCGCTTAAACTGAAAAAAAAGTCTGTAAAATCAGTGTACACTTTGCGAGGGTTAGTTTATATAAAACTGCTTGACTCTGAGGGGCCAATACATATTGAATTTTTCGTTAATTACATATTTATTCTTCGTCTCACATTCATAGTAACTTCGATGTCTAAAAAACCTTTTAACTTAAGTTTCTATTTTGTTTTTGTATGCTTTTATAATGTTAAAACTTATTATTTAAATTTTAAAAATTATTACTTAACTATTATAATGACATTAACTGTTGCACATTATCAACGCGTTGCTATTACTTTTCTCAATATAAAAAATGAATTCTATGGAAAAAAATATGTTAATTCCCAAAGACGTTACTGCATATATGGTTAAAATTCTTTGTAAGCAGAGAAATTAGCTAAAAATTTGCCACATAAATGCACAAAGCCTTTACAGTTAAATTGATGAATTTTAGTATGTTTTTGAAAGCTCAGGCTTACATATAATATGTGTATCAGAAACATGGTTTTACGAAGCAATAACAGATACTATGGTCTCAATGAACGGATATAAATTATATAGAAACGACAGAGAGGATGGGTGTGGTGGTGTTGCAATATATGTAAAAAGCGAACTAGTTTGCAAAATAAAAAGCAAGAATGGTCAAAACGATAAAGTTGAATATCTTTTACTTGAAGCATGTTGTGAGGGTGAAAAGTCTCTGATTGGCAGTGTATATAGACCTAATAGGAGAATTGATCTCTGCCACTTTTACAAGGTTGAAGAGGAACTAACGCCAATTTATAGTGATGTCATTATAGCAGGTGATTTTAACTCCGATTCGTTGTCCGATACATATCTTACTGATAATATGAAATCCTATGGTATTTATCCAGCAAACACATGTATGCCAACTCATTTTACAACGACTTCTTGGACATTACTTGACCTGTTCTTTGTATCTAATGAATCAAAAATTTTGATGTATGATCAGTTATCAGCTTCGTGTTTCTCCAAACATGATCTTATCTTTCTAACATACAATATTTTATTACATCCACCTAGGAAAGTCATTGTTTTTCGTGATTTTAAACGTGTAAATCGAAATGTTTTAGAAGAAGAAATCTTCAAAATAGATTGGAGTTACATATATCAATTGTTAGCCGTAGATGAAAAACTTTTAAGAATACCACGTTCAAGAGCTTTTCAACTTAAATGTACCTTTGCAAACAAAGACTATAAGAAATAGACAAAATCCATGGTTTACTATGCGCATAAAGCGTCTCATTGAAGAACGTTATACTGCTTATTCTCGTTGGAAAAGGTACAAGTCAAACGATTTGCATAACTGCTTTCGTGCAGCTAGGAAAAAAGTAACCAAAGCTATTAGACATGCAAAGTCGTCGCATTATGCTGAAAAGTTTGCTAATTCAGTTAATTCACGTAAAACATGGAAAACTATTAAAGAAATTGGAATAGTGACTCAAAAATCCATTGATGAAAATCCGTCTTTAAATCCGAATTTTATAAATGAAAACTTTATCAACATACCGATGGAACATGCTGATCATTTATATTACAAAAACTTTCAGAGCAGTCAGTTACCTGAAAAACTATTCAGTTTTGAATGTGTTAGTAAGTTTGACGTCATGAGAAGCTGTTTATCTATCAAATCAAATGCTGCAGGAGTTGATGGAATTCATCCGGCTTTTTTAAAAATGATTCTTAAATATTTGTTTCCAATAATAACCCATATTTTTAATCACATTATTACAACTAGCACCTTTCCTACAAAATGGAAACAAGCCAAAATATTTCCTCTCCCGAAATCATCTTCTGAATATCGCCCAATAGCAATACTACCGTACCTATTAAAGGCTTTTGAAAAGTTAGCCCATAGTCAAATTACCAATTATCTCAGCAACTATAACCTTATTACAACCAACCAATCTGGATTTCGTGCTAAGCATAGTTGTATTACCGCTCTGATGTAGCTGAAGATCTTCGAAAAGAGTTGGACGACGGCAATACTGCAATACTGGTTCTATAAGACCATTCAAAGGCCTTCGATACGGTGGATCATACCGTTTTAATTCAAAAACTAGAAAAAATGATGCACTTCTCCTCAACTTCTTCTAAATTACTGAAGTCATATTGTTTTGTCTTAATAGTTTTTAAGACAATTTAAATTAATTAAATTATAATTTAAATAAAAATTTAGGGCACTGCGGTGAAAAAATAAAAAACTAAAACTTTAGAGAAAACTTTAATAAAAACACAACCGTTCGATCTGAGATTACTTTGCAAGTAAGTTTATTTTTGTAGGTATACTGATGCATTAGCAATCAGCATACCCGTTATATTTAACATTTTCAGCAAAAACTTAAAAGTAAGGTAAGTATTAGAGGTAAGTATTAGTTTTAGTATTATTTAATTCATTTTTAGTATTATTTCTTAGGTTTTATTAAATTCATTTTTTATTACTATTATTATTATTATTATTATAAATATTACTATTATTATTATTATAAATATTACTATTATTATTATTATTGTTATTATTATTACTGGCTCAACATGCCGGCCCCATTGAAGGAGCTGAGGTATTCAATTATCAGGTAGTGGAGCCAATTTACATATTGGGCGTTTAAATATGCCGTTTTTGGTCTTGACCTCCGCCACCCTGACCTTGCCGTCGTCTCCTTCGTGGACGTTGACGACTCTCCTGGTCAGCCAGTGCTGTGGCGGGCAATTGTCTTCGTGGATTATCACCACTTGACCGACCTTGAGACTGGGCATCTCCTCGCGCCACTTGCCTTTGCCCTGAAGTCCCAGGATATAGTCGCGAGACCAAGCCTGCCAGAATGTCTGCTTGAGACCGCAAAGCAGACGCCATCGCTTCCATAATTTCGCCTCTTTGCCTGTCACGTCTTCTGCGGATTCTGGAGGCAGCGAACGCAGACCCTCGCCTATCAGTAGGTGCGCTGGAGTGAGCGCTTCCCCGTCGTTGGGGTCTGGAGACAGCGGTGCGATTGGCCGACTGTTGAGCACCGCCTCTACTTCTGCTAGCATTGTGCCCATCTCTTCTTGAGTGAGCGATGCGTTGCCCACGGCTCGCAGAAGTAGGAACTTCGCCTGCTTTACGGCTGCTTCCCACAGCCCTCCGAAGTGTGGCGCCCGAGGTGGTATGAAGCTGAACCTCACCCCGGACGACGCTGCGTATGATGCGACGACCTGTTGCAGCCCCTTCAGCACTCGGCTGGCTCCGACGAAGTTCGTCGCGTTGTCGCACCAAACTACTGTTGGCAGTCCTCTCCTGGCAGCGAACCTTTTAAAAGATAAAAGAAAAGAATCAGTAGACAGGTCAGACACTAATTCTAAATGAACCGCCTTAGAAGTGAAACACACGAAAACCGCTATATACATTTTAATTGGTGGTCTACCACGTATTCTCAGTGACACGTTAACGGGACCACAGAAGTCTACGCCGACCGTTAAAAAGGGTCGGGTAGCTCTCACTCTACTAGTGGGTAAATTGCCCATTATTTGGGACATTAATTTTGGTTTATAACGGAAGCAATGAACACACCGGCGAACTATTCTGCTGCACTCTTCTTTCGCATTAATAAGCCATATATTCTGCCGCGAAAGAGCTACAAGTGCTTTTGTGCCAGCATGACAATTTTCAAAATGAAGATTCCGCAAATACAGTGTGACAAAGCTATTTCTTTTCGGTAATAAAAGTGGGAACTTGGTATTATACTTCAAGTTTGCATTAAGCAATCTCCCACCTACCCTTAAAAGTGAAAATGTTCGTTTCTCTTCTGTGAAAGTATGAACAAATGGTGTTAATCTTTGAATGTTTGATGGCAAGACAAGAGATTTTTGCAATTTCGATATCTCCTCAGAAAAGTAATTTTTCTGGATTGTCTCTACAAGCCGAAAGAATGACCATTTCAATTCGATTGCAGTAGGTCTAGAGCCTTTATTTATTTTGCGTTTTCTCAAAACGTCAACAAATCTAAGTACAAAAGACGTTACTCGTAGAAGCTTTTTGTAAGACGAATATTTTTCTATAAGATCCAATAGGCAATTATGTGGATCCTCTACTGCAATAAGTACATTCATTTTTCTTTTTTCCAATAATTCTTGGTTCTCTGTTAACTCAAAGTGTTCGTTAACAGGCCAGTGGGAACTTTCGCTTAGTAAAAACGAAGGTCCCTCAAACCAAATCGAATTTTTTAATTCTTCAACATCGCATCCTCTTGAAACAATATCAGCTGGATTTTGCTTGGTGGGAACATGGCGCCACGAAACGTGGTCTGACCATTCTTGAATCTCAGCCACTCGATTTGAAACAAAAGTGGATAGAGAGGATGGATGTGTTTTAATCCAATGAAGTGTTATTTCTGAATCAGTCCAGAAATTAACACACTCGATTTCAAAGCTCATCATTAACTTAATTCGATTCCACAACTTAGCTAATAGGTGTGCAGCACATAGCTCAAGTCTCGGAAGAGACTTGGTCTTAAGAGGAGCAACTTTAGATTTCGCCGTAAGTAGTCTCGAAACAATTTTGTTTGATTCGGAGCTTCGAATGTAGATGCAACAACCATATGCTCGAATTGAGGCATCAGCAAATCCGTGAATTTGAATTTTTGCTTTAAAAGTTGTAAAAACGAATCTTGGGATTGTTATTGAATCAATTTCCAGTAAATTAGATTTGAAATTTTCCCATGAAGTATTTAGTCTCATGGGAATTGATTCATCCCAGTCAAGTTTTTGAATCCAAAGTTCTTGTAATAACATTTTGGATTTTGTTACTATAGGGCATAATAGTCCGAGAGGATCAAATAACCGCGAAGAAACTGACAATATGTTTCTTTTAGTAGCTTTTAATTCTTGAAAATTATTTTCCAAACGAAACTTAAATGAATCGTTCTTCGGAATCCAATGTATGCCAAGAGCTTTTGCTGAATCGGAATCGGTATGTAATTGTTTTTCATTCTGTATTGAACTCATAAATTGAGGATGATTTGAAAACCATTTCGTAAGTTTAAAACCAGCTGAACTCAAAATTTCATTAACCTGGTTACGAATTATACTCAGGTCTTGGTAGCTATCAGCACCAGTTAATAAATCATCTACATAGAAATCACTGCGAACAACTTTTGAACCAATAGGTAAAGTCTCTTTGTACAAATCGCTTAAATGAATCAAACATCTGATCGCTAAAAATGGCGCTGACGCCGTGCCGTATGTAACAGTGTTTAAACGAAACACTTTTAAGGAATCAGATGGATTTTCTCGCCAAAGGACTAATTGAAAATTTCGGTCATTTTCGCCAATTAAAATTTGACGATACATCTTTTCAATATCTGCAGTGATTGCATATTTATGAAATCGAAAACGGATTAATGTAGAATATAATTCTTTTTGAATCGTCCGACCAACCATTAGCAAATCGTTAAGCGATACGTGCGAAGAAGTTCTACATGAAGCATCAAAAACTACTCGAAGTTTTGTAGTTGTACTCTGAGGTCGCAAAACACATTGATGTGGAATAAAATAGTGAGGAAAATCTGGCATATTATTCAACAGTGACATATGACCTAAATCGAAATACTCTTTCATAAAATGATGATACATCTGCCTCATGATGTCATCTTTAGAAAGTCATGATGTCATCTTTAGAAAGAAAGAGAGAAATCGCCTTTTGGCAGTTTCAAAAGATAAACCAAGCAATTTTGTATCAGATTTGAAAGGCAGTGAGACTTCAAATCGTCCTGACATTAACCGTCGTACTGAATTTCTAAATTTGTCCTCACATTGTTGCTGTTCCTCAGAATATATTTTTGTTGACTCATTTGGAAGATCTTCTAATTCCCAGAATTTCCTGACTATTGAATCAACATTGCTCTCGTTTTCTACAATAGTACTTAAATGAAAAACATTATTATTGGTCGAGCCCTTTGATTGGTTGTATTTTCCAGTTACAATCCAACCAAGCGACGTCTTTTGAAGAATTGGCAGGCTCGGACCAGACTTTATTTGACCAACACACATCAAATCAAAGAAAATTTCAGCGCCAATCAATAAATCAATTTTTTGTGGCTTATGAAAGCAAGGATCAGCTAATTCTATATTCTTAGGAATATTTAAGCTAGTTGTATTTATTCTAAGATCAGGTTGCAAATTAGTTATATGACTCAATACCCAGAACTTTGAAGTAAAGTTAGTAGAGTTAACCCTCGACGTGACAGTTAAATTTACACAAGATTTGGAAACCGAATTTGTTTCACTTATGCCATTTAGACTTAATCTGCCTCCTTCTTTTTTCAGTCTTAGTAGCTGCGCAAGTTCCTCACTTATCAAGTTTGGTTGAGAACCGGAATCTAAAAGTGCTCTGGCCAGTATATATTTGCCAGAATTACTTCTCACTTTCACAACAGCTGTGGCAAGAATAATTCTTTCATACGATGATGAATAATTAACAGACGCGTGTGAAGTAGATGGCTGTTCAGCATGATTATTCAAATTATTAGAACTTGCATTAAATTTGTGCAATAGTGAATTGTGAGAACCACTACATATTCTGCACTTAGAAGATTGACATCTTGCTACTGTATGACCTTTTCTCAAACAATTAATACATGCTGGCACAGATTTTATGAAATCAAATCTTTGGGTTACAGGCTCAGCAGTAAAAGAAGGGCAATTATTTATTATATGCTGATTTGATCGGCAAAACAAGCACTTATCAGCAGATGGTTTTGATTTTGTACAATTTAATGATGTTTTGTAATTTTTCTTTTTAGAATTTTCAGTTTTATTAGTATTATTATTATTACTATTAAACCTCGGTCTTAAACTAGAAGATTCGTCAGCAGAAATATGCTGGTACCGTTTGTTCAAGGCGGCTTCGCAGTCTGACCACAAAGGGAGCTTTTCGAAATCGAGCTGTTCTTCCCACTTTGATCTGGTCACTGGATCTACTTTTGACATCACTAAATGTATTAATATGGCATTCGTTATTTTCTTATCGTCACCTATTGACAACAGCGAATCGTAAATAGCAGAAACGGTATCAATCATGCTTCGCAAAGCAAAAGCCGAAGGTTTTGTGATCTCTGGCAAATCAAAAAGTTTTGCAATATTGTCAAAAAATATTAGGCATTCATTGTCGTAAACCTTTTTTAAGCTGGCTAATGCTTTGGGATAATTTTCTTCTGAAATCTGAAAAGCTTTCACTGTACCTTAAGCTGAATCGGACAAGCATGATATTAAATGATTAAACTTTTCAATATCTGTCAACGTCGGATCATTGTGGACTAAGTTCTCAAATAAGCTCATAAAATTCTTATAATCAGAATATTTTCCATTAAATTTGGGGAGCTTCATATTTGGGAGTCTTGACTGATGTGTCTGTGCACTGAAAGAAATTTCAGGCAAGTTTGGCTGCCTATTTTTAGCCAGTAGACTCAAAAACATTGATTTTGTTGTCACACAAATGTCCTCAAGCTCAGCTCTATCGTCATTATCGGGATCTAAATTATCAACCTCTGACTGAAGCTTCATTGCTTGGTCAATATAAGTTTTTAAAATTTCCAAGCGACATTCTAATTCTATAGGGTTAAAAGATATCGTCTTTTCCCTTATAGATTGCTGAATTCTAACTATATTTTGTACAACCTTTGCTTTCTTTGCCATTAATTTCTCCAAAGTTTCCGATCTGGAAGGAGAATCTTGATGTTTTCTACTAGGCATTGTATGACTTCTACTTTATTTTATTCCTCAAAACAAATTTTAAATTTACCAAATTAATTTATTGGCCGAATTATATTTCAAATTAGAAATTAAAAATGTTTTGGACCACAAGAATTATAAAATATTATTCTCTCGTCGGTTACACGGTATTCGGATTCTCCACAGTTCCCAGATCCACCCCCACTTTGCAAAAAATAGTAAATTTTGATCAGTATGTTCAAAAATTAAAAGTAATTTATTTAATTTTCGCCTAAAACCACTTTAAACAGCCTTTGGTATAATAAATATTTATTTAACCAAGTAAAATCGTTATAAGTTAAATTCTCAAGTATTATAGAATATAATATGATAGTGTGAACACGCTAAGCAAATTTGTTTTATAAAAATGTAGAATAAAAATTTTCGAAGCTAGTGTGAACACACAAACAAATTGATATTTTAAAACTATGTGAAAATTAACTTTTCGATGCTAGTGTGAACGCACCACACTGTTATTAGCTGAGAGTAAATAATAAAAGTGGTATAGAAACACTCGGAATGAAACACTGATCTTAATAATTTAATAACAACGAATGTAAAAGTAAAAGAAAATGTAAATATAAAATTAATTAATTTATTTAAAATAAATAAAATTAACACTCGCGAATAATTTCGTGTATTTTTTAAAGCAATACAAATTATTTTAATGATATTGCAATACCGACGGCAATTAAAGAATATTAATTTATCTCTCAATAATAAAGAGAATAAATTATAAATGTATGTTTGTATATTAACAAAATTATTAACACTCGCGTTGAGATTCACTTTTAAGGGTGGGTTTTGTTTAAATATAACAAATAAATAAATTGTTTCACAATTATTTAAGTGTAAAAAATATATTTTGTGTTCGACTTGCAAAGTGGAATTAATTTTTGAATAATTTACAAAAATCTCTTAAATTTGATTAATTTACAAATTTAAGGTAATAACACAAATATTTTTTACACTTGTTACCTCTTGGTCTGATTCGGAATTACTTCCCTGGATACGCTCGGCTCTACAGATGATACAGCGGCAACGGGGCATCTGAGTAAACTTCTGGGTAGGATTATTCCAAGATGAAATTACTTGTTGTTGTGTTTACGTTAACGTTTTTTTGTTTGTTTAGAACTTTTGTATTTTTATGTTTAATCACTGTAATGTAACTATTTCTTGTTTCCAACACTTATTTATTTGTATGGTTTTGTGTTTTATGTGTTGTTATTTTATATTTGTTTTGTTGAAAACAGTATAGTTTGTGTGATTGTGTTTTGTTTTATGTTATTCGTTTTGTAAAATATTTTAAAACTTTTAACACTTATTCATGTATGTAATTTTTATATAATTGTTTGATTGTGTTCACTGTTTGTTTATTTATTTTTTAAGTTTTGATTAAATTAAAAAACTTAATTGTTTAAAAAAAATGAAATAAATTATCACTTTTTATTTTTGTTTTTTTATTTTTCACTTGTCCCTGCTCGGGCGCCAAATTTAAATCAATTAAATTATAATTTAAATAAAAATTTAGGGCACTGCGGTGAAAAAATAAAAAACTAAAACTTTAGAGAAAACTTTAATAAAAACACAACCGTTCGATCTGAGATTACTTTGCAAGTAAGTTTATTTTTGTAGGTATACTGATGCATTAGCAATCAGCATACCCGTTATATTTAACATTTTCAGCAAAAACTTAAAAGTAAGGTAAGTATTAGAGGTAAGTATTAGTTTTAGTATTATTTAATTCATTTTTAGTATTATTTCTTAGGTTTTATTAAATTCATTTTTTATTACTATTATTATTATTATTATTATTATTATTATTATTATTATTATTATAAATATTACTATTATTATTATTGTTGTTATTATTATTACTGGCTCAACACATATCTTGGTTGTCGGGAGCAGTATGTGGCGATTAATCCATCTCTAACATCAACTTTTCTCTCGGTCCTCTACTCTTTTCAATTTATGCTAACGATTTGCGAGATCAGTTAAAACACTGCAAAATCAGAATGTATGCAGACGACGTTTAATTGTACATCAGCAACAAACACGGAAACATTGAAGAAAATTTAAACGATGACTTGCAAAGAGTTTCATTATGGGCTTCTATAAATGGTCTTAGCCTTAATCCAAAAAAATCAAAATGCATTTTGCTACATAAAAGATCACAGAACATTGGCGAAATACCAGAAGTCTACGTTAACAATAAGAAAATAGAATTTGTGAACAAAGCACGAAATTTAGGAGTAATCTTTAATAGCACACTAACATGGGCAGATCATGTTGCAAGCGCCTGTGGAAAAACTGTTTCTATTCTGCGAACCTTGTGGCCCACACAATATTGCACACCACTCAAAATAAGGCTCCTCCTTACTAAAACATACCTCATTCTAACTTTGACTTACGCCTGCGAAAATTTTTCAAATTGTGATGCTAAAAGCAAATCGAGACTTAATGTGACCTTCAACAATATCACAAAATATATATTTAAGCTCAAACCTTATGACAAGAATGAACACATAAGCACTTACTATAAGAAAATTTTCGGAGTCTCTTTTGATGATTATTTGAAAATAAGAACCTTGATATTTTTACACAAAATAGTAACTACTCGTGAACCTGACCATCTTTATATGCGACTTAGATTCAGTCGCTTTGGTCGAAACAAGACCTTGTTACAACTAAGATATAACACATTAATATCACGTTGGCAGTTCTTTGTATCCGCAATACGTCTTTGGAATGATATTGATCCATATATTAGAGAAACGAGCACTGCATTACTATTTAAAAAAAGAATGTTTAAATTTTATTCCTGATACTGGGTCTTAATGTAAATCTTTTTATATTTGTAACAAGATAATTTATTCCCTTTTATTATTAAGTTGTTACAATTTATTAATTATTTTTGTTTTTAGAATCTTAAATGATTGTCTTTAAAATTTATTTACCAGATTACAAAATTATACTTCTACTATTTAAAAACTTAAGTTTTGTTGTAGAAGCTACCAACTATGCAATTAATAAATAAGTATTCATGGGTATATACGTAAAAGAAAAAATAATAATGGTGAAAGTTCCAATGTAGAAATTTATAACACATAGGAGAAAGAAAATTTTTTTGTGGAAATAATTACTTTATATGAGTTTGTGATGTATACATATATCAACATTTTTAAAATTTCACTTTTTACAAGAAATCCACTAACATCAGCATATATCTATTGTAAAAATTTCAACGCATTCCGATAACTCTTTCATCTCTAAAACAACATTTGAGACCGTTTTCGTGATAAAAAGGTATTATTTTGAGTTAATGCAAAAGTTAAAATATATGTAAATGCATCGTATATTTTCATAAAAAAGGTATTATTTTGTTTTGAGCCTTTTTTCAAACCAAAAATAATAAAATTGTTTTATTTAAATTTGGTTTTATTTTGATAACTCTCGCATAAAAATAAAACCATTGAGGATCAACGACGAGTAACCAACGATAGAGTGGCGATAGTTGTGCATGGTGATCTTGTTTGGAAGCTGAAGGAGTTCTTGTACAGCTAATGAGGTCTGTAGGGCTGTCAGATTTTGTATTTGCGTCATGTACTTGGTTGAATGAATTTCATTCAACAATGGTTTTAAACGTTCTGAATGTTGCTGTTCCGTAATTTCCCAAAGCCTAGTGGATATTATATGTTGTCCATGCGCTGACATGAATTTGTTTTTAAAGACGCATTCAGCTCCCAAGCTGAGTAAACC
Source organism: Gymnosoma rotundatum (assembly GCA_916610165.2). Classification (NCBI taxonomy): domain Eukaryota; kingdom Metazoa; phylum Arthropoda; class Insecta; order Diptera; family Tachinidae; genus Gymnosoma; species Gymnosoma rotundatum. The sequence continues at coordinate 63,338,525 of OU744339.1, forward strand.
TGACCCTTCGAGCGTCAATTGCCTTATTTCTTTATTGCACACAGCTGTTGCCTGAGATGGAGCTTGCATGGCATATATCCATTTGTTTTTATGCCGAAGAGAAGTCCACGTGGCAGTGTCTTTCACTTGTTGCATTGGGCAGTCTGCTTGACTGTTGTTGTGAAATAAATTCATTTCACAAGAGCATGTTGTCCCGCCTTGCTCATATTGAATTTGCACCTAAGAGCACATGTAGATTTTTTCTTTAATTATTGTGCAAGAATCAAACTCGGTGTTACTCATTGTCACGTATTGAATATTAACAGGATTGATGGCCATGAGCGGAGAACATGGCCTTATTGCTACCAGTGTTTTATTAACCCAGTGCGGTATTGCGATGAGGTTAAATATTTCAAACTGTTTTCGTTCTATCAATGGTAACGTAATGCAGAATATCACAGTGTTTTTTGTGAGTCCTCCTTTGACCTTCATTACGTAGTTTGTACAGTTGTAAAGTATCTTCTATCTATGTACGTAACATAAGCAAGTTTGAACATGATAATTATAAACCGTATGTTAAACACAGATTTTGACATACACAACAAATATGTGGATAGCAATTTTGACATTCCAAATGACTTGTACATGCCATCTAAACACACCTTAAGAAATGTTCTAGTGAAAAGCCAATAACAGCGGGTCTACCACAAAGGTCTGTTCATTCTTCTCACTACATTCGGTAGAGAATGCAACTAAATCTCTTTGTAAATTTGTTCATTGGTGCTGCTGAACCGATAAATATAAAATTGGCTTGGATGAGTGCTACGATTATTCTCATTGGGAAAGCGAAGCGCACCGGGAGTAACTAGTATATCAAAAATGGAAAATTATAGATAACCAAAATTCTCCAAAACATATTTCTTTACAAAACTTGCAGGGAAATATAATCACTGTTGTTATAATTTTCGGTAATAACCGTCGTCACTGGCTGTGTACTTTGGATGTTCGGCGAGCGCTTTCGATGTGATAACATCATTTTCAAGCCGCGTTTTTATTAAAATATATTGACTTATGGTTGCCAGATCTGGGGGCAAATTACGCCATTCGATATCGTTCAAAATTTCAATAGAATTTAAATGTATTGAAAAGCTGCTACGACTTATGCAAAGAAGATTCGAATTACCTACTCAGAATAAAAATTTAAAAATAAAACACAACAACATTTTCCGTAGATCCCGCACTTATTAAATTCCAATTTGTAGTGATTGCATATGGCAACACTAGAAAACATCTGTCATATTTTAACAATATGGCAACATGCTAATGCACTTGATTTTTGACAGAAAGAAATGCGAACCTGCCTTTTGGATTTCCGGTTTTCTGCCCCTTTTGACGAAAAGCATTGAAGCCAATAACACGTTCTGTAATAGAAATATAAAATAAAGAACATTACAATTATCAGGTGTGGGGTACAACGGAAAGATGGATTTAAGACCCTCACGTCAGACTATTTCCAACGTATTGATGGCCGCTGGAATAGATTTTCCTCCTACGGCTACTTTGAGCCAGTTAAGGATTTTAATGGACTCATTAGAAAAGAAAGAGAATAGCATGGTGCCATATTCAACGCAGCAAAATGAAAATGCAGATGCCGAAGGAACCTTGGAGAATTTAACCGATGGTACAGATCAGCTAAATACAACCGAAGCCTCAGGTTCCTTGCCAGTCAAAGGGTGTAATGAAGAAGAGGAACCCGAGCCTGATGTCCTGTATGAAGATGCTGCTCTCCTGATGTCTAAAAAAGCTGCTGCCCAGATGCCCGAAGAACCTGACGCCCAGATGCCTGCAACCGGTGCTGGAGCTTAAAAAAAATTTTTCCAATACAGCTCCAGTAACTAATGACTCTCTCCCTGCTGACGAAATGATTAAAACTTTGCAAACACGTTTGCAAATTTTGCAACTGCAGGAACGAATTCGCGTTTTGGAAGAGGGCCAAGCTTGTCAGTCCACAGTATGCCGAATAGATCTTCTTGAACTAGATGCAGCTGTTCCCATGTTCAGGGGGGATGATAATCAAGACATTGACCGTTGGTTCCTGCAATTCGAAGACTACGCAGGCATTTTTTCGGATAAGGAGAAATGTGTAGCCATCCGCCGTCGATTAGAAGGGACAGCGAAGCAGTATGTCACTAATCTGGGACTGGTAAGTTATGTCGACTTGAAGAAAAAGCTCAAGAAGATGTTCAAGCGTACGATCTCGCGACAGGAGGTATACAGACAACTGCAAAACCGAAAACTAAAGCCAAGCGAGACATGCCTCAGCTACGTGGTGGCTATGCAGTCCATTGCCGCCAAGTCTGACATAAGCGAACAGGAACTAGTTGACATAATAATAGATGGCGTCCCAGATGATAATACTGCTGTCCATTTGGTTTATGGCGCCGATACCATAGACGACCTAGTCCGCCGTATGGACAGATACGACTACCGCCGTCGTCGAATGGGTTCCAGCACAACAAGAAGTCAAGAAATTTATAAGACGATGCAGAGGCAAAGTGATGTTAGTGTTGCCAAAGTAGCTGAAACGGAGGTCCGCTGCTACAATTGCTCACAATATGGACATTATCAAAGTCAGTGTCAGAAGCCTCGGCGCCCACCAAACTCCTGCTTCATTTGCGCTGAGGTCGGACATTATCACCAAACGTGTCCAAGAAAAAAGAATGCAGCACAAGGGGTAGGAGTCATAAATGTAGAGGGTGTGGACGCATTTGAGTCGGTAAGTGTTGCCTTTAGAAACAATGATAAGCGCATCGTAATTGTTAATTTTTTTTGTTTATTCGATACCGGAAGTCCCATTAGCTGTTTAAGTAAATCTCATGTGCCATTTGCAGTGCCAATTTTTGATGTAAATAAATTATCTTTTCGTGGCGTTGGAAACAAATCCATAAGTATGATCGGTCGTGTGAAATGTGATATAATGTTTCGAAACAATAAAGTAAATTGTGATTTATTTATTTTGCTAGATGACGAAGCTATAGTGCCGCTGTTGATCGGTCGTGACGTACTTAAAAAATTAAATATACACTTATGCGATATTAAAATTAGTTGCTATAAAAATATGAAAACAATGAATTTAAATAAAATAAAAATTGACAATAAAATACAAGATGCGCTTATTTCGACGAATGTTTTACAGATTCCAAAGCCTCCAACTATTAAAGAAAATTTGATAAATGAGTTACCCGATGCCTTGTGTAGTGATGAAGATTTTTTTGAATCTAATAATATTAAGAAATACACTTCACCTGAAGTAGTTTCGCGTGATGAGAAAACTTTAATTTCTTTTAATGATTTATGCGAATCTAAAAATGCGGTTGATTTAGAGATTGTGGAAGAAAACGAGAGTAGTGAGGATTTACTTGAAAATAATGAAATTTTAAATATAAATAAGGAACTCGAAGAAACATGTGTTACTTTATTAAGATCAATAATAGAGGATCAGTACTTTAATACTCTGAGCCAAACATCTGATTTCGAAGACTATTGCATGAGGATCAGATTAGTTAATGACGTCCCTATTTACAGTAGTCCTAGGAGGCTTTCTCACAAAGAACGCTCGGAAGTTAAACTAAAATTAGACGAACTTTTACAGAAGGGTATTATTCGGCCTAGAGAGTCAGCATATGCTTCACCTGTTGTGCTAGTTAGAAGAAAAAATGGGGATTTACCAATGTGCGTTGACTATACCAATAATTGAAGACTGCTTAGACTATCTAGGCAACAAAAAATTTTTTTCAACGCTTGACTTAGAAAATAGTTTTCATCAGGTACCAATGCATGAAGATTCCATTAAGTACACAGCATTTGTAACCCCTTTAGGACAGTACGAATACTGTTATATGCCCTTCGGTCTAAAAAATGCAGGTGCGGTATTTCAAAGATTTATTAACAAGGTCTTGAGAGATTTTATTGATGCTGGGAAGATCGTGGTATACCTAGACGATATAAGTGTTGCAACTGAATCGTTTGACGAACATGTGAAACTACTAACTGATGTTTTAGGAGTTTTAAGTAAAGCAGGGTTAAGATTAAATCTAAAGAAATGCAAGTTTGCATTCTGCGAATTAGACTATTTAAAATGTTTGTCAGAAGTTTCCTGAAGAGTTAAGTAAGCGATAACGAAATGGACATCGAGACGTGCGTTGACCCTCAATAATCAATATCGGTAATTAATTTAATGGGGATAATTAAATAAAAAATAACACGAAGTTTTTGTGAAAATTAAATTTTAAAAAAATATTCCCGTGTCTTTAATTAAATAATTTGCAAAGTGCCTGTGCATATAAATAAATTATCGTAGTGTTTTTGATATTTTATTTTTCATCCTCTTTTAACTGTATAAAAGAGCCGAAAAAAAGTCGACCGTATACAGTAGAGAAAGAAAAGTAGAATTACTGTTGGTTATTGTTGTTTTTGCTTAAACTTTGATTTTTTCTTTGCTTTATTGCTTAGACAAAAATCTTTAGTTTATTTAAAATGTTTGTCAGAAGTTTCCTGAAGAGTTAAGTAAGCGATAACGAAATGGCCATCGAGACGTGCTTTGACCCTCAATAATCAATATGGGTAATTAATTTAATGGGGATAATTAAATAAAAAATAGCACGAAGTTTTTGTGAAAATTAAATTTTAAAAAAATATTCCCGTGTCTTTAATTAAATAATTTGCAAAGTGCCTGTGCATATAAATAAATTATCGTAGTGTTTTTGATATTTTATTTTTCATCCTCTTTTAACTGTATAAAAGAGCCGAAAAAAAGTCGACCGTATACAGTAGAGAAAGAAAAGTAGAATTACTGTTGGTTATTGTTGTTTTTGCTTAAACTTTGATTTTTTCTTTGCTTTATTGCTTAGACAAAAATCTTTAGTTTATTTAAAATGTTTGTCAGAAGTTTCCTGAAGAGTTAAGTAAGCGATAACGAAATGGCCATCGAGACGTGCTTTGACCCTCAATAATCAATATCGGTAATTAATTTAATGGGGATAATTAAATAAAAAATAGCACGAAGTTTTTGTGAAAATTAAATTTTAAAAAAATATTCCCGTGTCTTTTATTAAATAATTTGCAAAGTGCCTGTGCATATAAATAAATTATCGTAGTGTTTTTGATATTTTATTTTTCATCCTCTTTTAACTGTATAAAAGAGCCGAAAAAAAGTCGACCGTATACAGTAGAGAAAGAAAAGTAGAATTACTGTTGGTTATTGTTGTTTTTGCTTAAACTTTGATTTTTTCTTTGCTTTATTGCTTAGACAAAAATCTTTAGTTTATTTAAAAGGTTGTCAGAAGTTTCCTGAAGAGTTAAGTAAGCGATAACGAAATGGCCATCGAGACGTGCTTTGACCCTCAATAATCAATATCGGTAATTAATTTAATGGGGATAATTAAATAAAAAATAGCACGAAGTTTTTGTGAAAATTAAATTTTAAAAAAATATTCCCGTGTCTTTAATTAAATAATTTGCAAAGTGCCTGTGCATATAAATAAATTATCGTAGTGTTTTTGATATTTTATTTTTCATCCTCTTTTAACTGTATAAAAGAGCCGAAAAAAAGTCGACCGTATACAGTAGAGAAAGAAAAGTAGAATTACTGTTGGTTATTGTTGTTTTTGCTTAAAATTTGATTTTTTCTTTGCTTTATTGCTTAGACAAAAATCTTTAGTTTATTTAAAATGTTTGTCAGAAGTTTCCTGAAGAGTTAAGTAAGCGATAACGAAATGGCCATCGAGACGTGCTTTGACCCTCAATAATCAATATCGGTAATTAATTTAATGGGGATAATTAAATTAAATAAAAAATAGCACGAAGTTTTTGTGAAAATTAAATTTTAAAAAAATATTCCCGTGTCTTTAATTAGATGCCTGGGGTTGTTTTCATACTTTCGGAAGTTTGTAGAAAATTTTTCAAGAATAGCAAGACCACTTACAAATTTAAAAAAAAAACAAAAACTTTGAATGGACAAATGAATGTAAAGATGCATTTTTGACATTAAAAGAAAAATTAATTAACAGTCCTGTGCTGGCAATCTACAATCAGTTGCGTGAAACAGAATTGCACACAGACGCGAGCACCAAAGGTTACGGTTCAGTTCTACTGCAAAAACAAGACGATGGCAAGTTTCACCCTGTGGCTTATTATTCTAAATGCACTTCCTCAGCGGAATCTAGGTATCACAGTTTTGAACTGGAGACATTAGCAATAGTGTATGCCTTAAGAAGATTTCGTATTTATTTGGAAGGAGTTACGTTTACAATAGTTACAGACTGCAATTCTCTTACGTTGACCTTAAGCAAAAAATTAATAAACCCGAGGATCGCTAGATGGGCATTAAAACTTGAAAATTATAACTATTACATTAGGCACCGAAGAGGAGAACTTATGACTCATGTTGATGCGCTAAGTCGAGAACCAATTATAGGAATTATTGATGAAGGCGAAGTTGATTTAAATATTCAGATAACACAATCTAGGGATCCAAAAATTCAAAGTATTCGGTCTATTTTAGAACAGAAAGAGGTAGAAGGATATGTGTTAGATAACGGTCTGGTATTTAGATTAGGTAGCCAAGGTCAGAAACAATTATGGAATCATGGAATTAGAGGAAAACATAATGACACTGATGCACGAAAAGTATAGCCGCGTAGGAATCGAAAAATGTATAGACCGCATTCAAAAATATTATTGGTTCCCAAATATGAGAGATAAATTAAATAGATTCATAAGGAATTGCTTAAAATGTATATATAATTCGGGCACACATAGAAAAAATGAAAGAAATTTGTACAATATAAGTAAAAAAGCAGTTCCTTTCGATACTTTACATATTGATCACTTCGGGCCGTTGCCATCGATTAGATCCAAAAGAAAGCACATACTGGAAGTAGTAGATGCTTTTACAAAATTCACTAAGCTTTATGCAGTAAATTCAACAGGAACAAAAGAAGCGTGCTGTGCACTAAAAAAGTATTTTGAAAACTATAGCCGACCAAGACGAATCATTAGTGATAGGGGTACATGCTTCACTTCCGATGAATTTAACAAATTCGTCAACGAAAGAAATATTGCGCATGTAAAGACTTCAGTGTCATCACCTCAATCAAATGGTCAGGTAGAAAGAGTTAATAGGGATCTAAAAAAGATTTTGTCAAGATTGTCCGAACCTGTAGAACATGCCGATTGGGTTACTAAGCTCTCACAAGCCGAGTTTGCTATCAATAACTCAGTACATGGTGCTACAAAAGAATCGCCTGCTGTAATGTTATTTGGAGTCGAACAACGAGGTGAAATAGTAGACGAACTGACGGAGCACTTACATGATGCTTATAGCAATAGTAGCAGAGATTTAGAAGAAATAAGGGGAAAAGCAACAAAAGCAATAATAAAATCTCAAGAGAACAATGTCAAGTATTTCCAGAGTCATCACAGACCTGCTAAGTCTTTTAAACTTGGGGACTTGGTTGTTTTGAAGAATGTAAATACTACCGCGGGAGTTAATAAAAAACTAATCCCAAAATTCCGTGGCCCATATATTATACGGAAAGAATTAGGGAATGATCGTTACGAAATAACCGATGTAGAAAATTGCCAAGTTACACAATTACCCTATAATGGGTGTTCATTTAGGACTTTATTACGTTTATAGAGTGAAGGAAATTGGCACCGAATCTCGTTTTGTATTCTTGGTTCTCCAGATTATGGTTCTATCACTATTCTGCGAGGTGGGGTGTTCGACTAACTGTCGGCAGAATAATTTTGCGCATTTCTTCGCATCTGCATTGTTTAGATGTTCTAAGCATTTGCTGCGGCGATGTATTACGATGGGTATTTATCTTAGCTGTCAGCAGTTCAATTCGTTTGTCTGCTGGGTTGCAGGCGCGTAAACGATCGCGTTCTTCAGCTATGCGCGCTGCACTAGTTGGAAAATGTGGTCTAGTATTTGGGACTCTGCTTGCTGGTATAAAGCTTGCCTGAAAACTTTATCTTCTTGGCAGAAGTTGGGAAGGGTAATTGACGAAGGGAGTCCTCAATAAATTCTGAAAAACCCTGGAAGTTGGTTTTATTATAGTTAATATAAGAGCGCTTATCAGGCTCAAGGAAGTCACTCAGCTTCTCAACAGTGACCACAATAAGGATGTGGTCCGAGTTTAATGCAACTTGGGTAGTAGTAGTTTTCATTGTTGTAGTACTTTTATTAAAATCATATTTTAATTTTTTTAAATGTACCGTAAGTAGCTATATGAATATTTTTGTACTCCTTTGCACCTCTTACACCTTATTAAATAACCTAGTTTTTAACTCTAAACTAATAGATGTTAAGAACACAATTTAACAGCAGTTTCACACAGCTCGGATTGATAAACAACTTGATCGATTTAGAGGACTGCTGTGAAAAATTCAAGTGGGCACTTGGAAGTTTTAAGTAGGAGCAAAACAAATCTAAACTAGACAATGTTCAAGATTATTCGCCTAGTGGATTTAAAATACAATTTTAAGCAAAGCAGGAGTGCTATATTCAGATATGCCGAATTTTAAAAACTTTTCACCATCTATGTAAATCTAGTTAAGTGAAGTAACTTCAATCAAAAAAGCAAATATAGAGGTGACAGAAAATTAAAAATATAAAAATTTGGTACTGCATATATATTATTTAACATAAAAATGCTGTCGGCTCTTAATGGGTTATGCATTTTTTAAAATTTTGATATCTCCTTAAAGATCTTTTCAAAAGCTTTAAAATAATACATATACTGCTATTTAAAAAAATTTGAAAATTTCTGGCCCCGTAGCTCGGAAAATATTGGTGAGCGCCAATTTTTTTGCTTAGTGTTTTTTCCTAATTTTTTAAATTTTTATCGCCCCATACATTTATTTTTTGATTGGAGTTACTTTAATGTTTAATGCTGATTTCCAATAGTACCTCTTTTGACACTATATCTGATCGATTGACATATTTATTTTTTTTTTTTGTGAAATCAAGTAAATATATGGGACGATAGAGAGTTAAAAAATAAGAAAACAACATTAAGAAAAAAATGGCCCATATTTTTAAAGTTATGGGTCTCTAAAATTTTCAAATTTTTTAAAATATCAATATTGGTATCTATTGAAAAGGCAAGAGGCCGAGCCAGCAATTTCCAAATGGATTTTGAATAAAACGCAAATGATTAATGCAAATGTGTTTATATTAAAATTCCCTTAAAAATACAACAATTCATTAGGAATAATTCAGTTGAAAATAATGAAAATAATTGAATACTTTTTGGTTTTGAAAACTACTGCAAAGTATTAAAATATAAAAAGTTCTTATTCTGACGAAGTGCTACGTCACCTCGCAAAGTTTAAACAGAAAATGGCGAAGCCGTCAGAACTTAACTTAGCAATTACAAGCTTCATTAAGTAAAATATGTAAAAATTATATTGTCACGTTATTACATGTTAATTTGTACTAAAAAATTATGCCAACTTATCAAATAAATTATGGAGCTTTTGGGAGTTGTGCTAACATTCCCCCAGCAGAAGCATCTTCGCCGCCAGACTCCTGAGAAGCAACTTTCAAAATGGCTAATTTTGTTGCTTGTCAGTCCAGAATTATACGGTTAGGAAGAATTTTTGCGCTTCTGGCTTGCCCATCACTTGCCAATCTCGTCTACAAAACTGTACCACGCAGCCAAACATTACGAGGCATGGTAGGGTCAACGATGATTACCAATTCCCCTGACTTAAAGGTTTTTGTCGATCCTGCCACTAAGTCCTACACGTCAACGATGGTAGATATTGCAAAGCCACTTTTTCTAAAATATATTTCCATATTGTTGTGAAGTTAACCAGGATTGTTTTAGAAACACTCCACTATCATTACAAGTTAAATGATTCGGTGTTAACGCCTCGCTAGATTCTTCATCTACAGGAACATAGGCAAGAAACCGGGATTTTTTATGTTTTCTATTTCCACCAGCATACTGTACAAAAGCTCATCGCTTGGTGACCTTGAAGGCATTATTTGATATAAGATAGTTTTTATTGAACGAACTAGGCGCTCCCACGCACCACCCATATGTGGCGAAGCCGGAGGATTAAACTTCCATTTTGTTGTTGTTGTAAAGGTTTTGACGAGTTCGTCCCGATCAACATCCGCTAAGGCTAAGGTCCTTCTGAGCCCACAAAAATTGTCCCATTATGGCTATAGAATTCATGATGAATCCCCTTCCTTGCCATAAAGTTACGGATAGCGAGAATACATGATGATGTTGTCAACGAATGTGCAATCTCAATGTGCACTGGTCTTATGGACAAGCAAGTAAATAGGACCCCATAACGTTTTTCTTTTTGACGATTAACAGTTACCTGGAGGGGACCGAAAAAATCAATTCCAGTGTATGTGAAATATGAGGCGACACGAGGTCGAGGCAACGCAGCCATCTGTGGATTTTGAGGTATCGCCTTTTTAATTTCACACATTTGGCAATTCCGAATTACTGAATGAAATGTTGTCCGAAGCTTTGAAATAGAGTATTTTTGTCTTATTTCGTTGACCGCAGTCTCATGGTTCATGTGATGAAACTTTTCGTGATAGTTTTAAAAAATTAATCTAGTTATATAACTTTTTTGTGGCAATATAACAGGACGCTTTTGCTCGAATGGGATTTCTGCATTATCGATTCTACCGTGAACTCGAAGTACACCATCCTCTAAATAGAGATTTTTCTTATAAAGGTCACTGTTCTTGGGTATTGACAAATTAGACTTCAATAAAGAAATTTCATGATTATATTTTTCGTGTTGGGCCTGCATAAATAAAATCGTTTCTGCCTTTCGTAACTCTTCTTGGGTAAGCTCTTTTCGTTGCTTATTAACAAAACTGCAATTATTTATAAATCTCAAGACATATCTAGGCTGCTGTCCGCAGCAAACGTGTCCATTTTGAAAATTTGACAATGTCAAAAATCATGTAGGATTTTGTAACTATAAGTAAATGTTTTACACACTCCTCTTGAGTTGGCTCTAATGGAGCATTTGCTTGAGGCCACTCGTTTTCAGAACAGGTCAAGAACTCAGGACCTTGTAACCATCGAGAAGAATTGGTGATTATTGGAATTTTTGAACATTTCATAGTATCATCTGCAACATTCTGCTTACTTGGAATCCATCTCCATTCGTTAATTGATTATAACTCTAGAATCTCGGTGATTCGAAAGGGTACAAACTGGTTGTACTTACGGTGATCGGAATTAATCCAGCTCAACACCGTTTTTGAGTTGGTCCAATAAATTATTGTTGAAATTTTAATGCTATGATTTTCACATATATATTTGGCAACTCGAGCCCCTATTAGGGCAGTCATAAGCTCCAACCGAGGTACGGAAGTAATCTTAATAGGTGCTACAGGGGCCTTTGCGCCGACAATTGAGCACACTATGCTATCATCTTTCTTCAATCTGAGGTAACATACAGCTGCATATCCATCTTTTCTTGCATCTACAAACGTATGCAATTGTACTTCAACGTTGTTATAATTTTCAAAAGATTTTAAATAACAAAGAGGAATTTTAATCTTGCCAATATCGGACAAAATGCTAGACCATTAAGTGAATAATTCAAGGGGAATTTGATCATCCCAATCTATCTTCGATCGCCATACTTCTTGTAACAGACTCTTAACATACATTATGATATGCCCGATTAAACCAAGGGGGTCATATATTGACATAACAAGCCATAACATCTTCCGTTTTGTTGAAATTTTTTCACCAGAAAATATGTCATTTTATAATAGCCATGGTGATATTTTGAATGTTATTACATCTTCTTGATGGTCCCATAAAACGCCTAAAACTTTTTCAATTTGTTTCTCTTCTTTCATATTTATACATTTTGCACCCACTTCTTTAGCTGGAGGCAAAGCTTCTAATGCTAGTTTATCATTAGAAATCCAATTCATAATATTGAATATAGCAAACATCAGAAATGAATTTTGATGCTTCTTCTGAATTATCAACAGAATCAAGGAAATCATTAACTCATGGGGAACTAATTTTCGAATTTGGTAGCATTTAAATTTATGACGCATTGGGAAATGCTGGAGGACATGAAGCACCGAATATCATCACATCCATTACGCATCGGGGGATCTATTTTGCTCACATTCGGGCCAAAGAAATCTTTGAACATTACAATCCTCTGGTTGTATGTGCACCTCGTGCAACATCTGCTCGATGTCTCCACAAACAGCCACAGATTTTTCACGAAATTTGAAAAGAATTGATGACAAAGAGGTCATTACCCGGTTTATTTTTATTAAACACGGCCAAAATGGGGAGGTACCAAACCATTTTATCAACACAATGACTTGAAAAAATTAATATAGAAAAAAATGGAATTAACTCGTGAACATTTTCGTGGCATAATTTTTCACAACTTTCGACGTGGATTATCACGACAAGAGTGCATTGATGAACTTAAATCTTTGTATGGCGATGAAGCACCATCCTATAGCACTGTGAAAAATTGGAATAATGAATTTTATCGTGGCCAAAGCTCGCTCAAAGACGAGTTCCGTGAAGGTCGTCCAAAAACGGCTGTTGTGCCAGAGAACATTGATGCCGTGCGTGAACTCATAATACAAGATCGACATGCGACATACCGGGAGATAGAGACATCCTTGGACATTTCTTCCACCAGCATACATTCGATACTGCATGAACACCTGGCCGTAAAAAAGGTTTGTTCTCGTTGGATCCCGCACAATTTGAAAGTCGCTCAAAAAAAGGCTCGTGTCGATTGGTGCAAAGAAACGTTGCAAAAATACGATTGCGGTGCTTCAAAAGACGTTTATAAGATCGTCACAGGTGACGAATCATGGATCTATGCGTATGAGCCCGAAACGAAACAAAAATCGACCGTGTGGGTCTTCAAAGACGAGCAAAATCCAACGAAAGTTGTTCGTGAAAAAAGCACATCGAAGCAAATGGTCGCCTGTTTCTTCGGCAAAACTGGTCATGTGGCGACTGTTCCGCTTGAGCAACGTAGGACGGTCACTTCTGAGTGGTACACTACAATTTGTTTGCCTGAAGTCATCGGAGAAATTCGAAAAACCAACAAGAGAAGACGAATCATTGTTCACCATGACAATGCGAGCTCTCACACATCGGCTCAAACCAGAGCGTTTTTGACCGGCCAAAACGTCGAATTAATGGGTCATCCGCCGTACAGCCCTGACTTGGCACCTAATGACTTCTTGTTTCCGCACATTAAGAAAAAAATGCATGGTCAACGATTTTCGTCGTCAGAAGAAGCTGTTGAAGTGTTCAAAAACCATGCTTTAGAGGTGTTTTAATCGGAGTGGAAAAAGTGCTTCGACAACTGGTTTGAGCGCATGCAAAAGTGTATAAATCATGCTGGAGAATACTTTGAAAAACAATAAAACCATTTTTGATTATAAATATTCGCTTTTTCACTATTAGGCCAGAAATATATAGAGCAGCCCTCGTATTTAGATAATCCTGATTTAATTTTCATTCTTCCTCTAACTTTTGAAGCTGCATATCAATTTCTTGTGACTGCGACCGTTGAGAACGATTTGAGCGTCGGCTTGTAGTACTAAGTAATGAAAGGAATTTGAAAAACGTGTCGTCTATGACATTACCGCAATTTTTATGGCATGCGTTGTGGCATTAGGCACAGGTCGACATATTTTCGTCAGTGGGGTTATGACAAACTGAACAATTATGCTTGTGTTGCTCAATTTGCTGTTGACCACTTGAGTTTTGTATAGACATTTTTACTTACTGAGAGATTGGCTAGTCGTCTTGAAAATATGTGTTGATACAGGCAAGGCGGTTGAAACCAACAAAAAGAATTTTAAAATATTGAAAAGGTAAGAGGCCGAGCCAGCAATTTCCAAGTGGATTTTGAATAAAACGCAACTGCAAATAAAACACTTGATTAATGCAAATGTGTTTATATTAAAATTCCTTTAAAATTACAACAATTCTTTAGGAATAATTCAGTTGAAAATAATTACCTACTTTTTGATTTTGAAAACTACTGGACAGTATTAAAATATAATAATTGTAGCGAAAAAAACCAACATCAAAACAGATTTCATCTGTCTGCCTGTAACATCTCAAGTGCATGGCCACATAAATTAGGTTACATTAACTATTGGGACACACTTATACCTCAAACCTTTATACTTTTTCAACTGTTAAATAGTTTGGCAATACACATCAAATTGCAGCAACTATAGGGTCACTCTTTAATTTCCAAATTCAAATAATATACTTGCTGTTGTAGTGGATTTAGCAATCAGGTTCTGTGTAAATTTCAACCATCTGTCTGCAACGGTTAACAGTTTGCCCATATATATCAGATTATATCAACTATATAATTTATAATATAACATTTTTATACTTCTTAATATAATTAATATACTTCTTAATATAATCAATAATACCATTCTGTCAAAAATAATGGTGTATTGATACAACGGTTCAAAAAATACGGCCATATATAACAAATTACATTAATTTTGGGAACACCCTTTACTTTCTAAATTCAAATTATAAGCTTTTTGTTATAGCGGACTTAGCCAAACATGTCCCTTGTAAATTTCAGCTGTCTATCTATAATGGTTCTAAAGTCCGGCCACATACACCATATTATATTAACTATTGGGACACCCGTTTCTTTCCAAATCCAAATTTTATACTTGTTGTTACAGAGGAGTTAGTAATACAGGTTCTTTGTAAATTTCAATCGTCTGTCTACAACTGTTTAAAAGTATGGCCATATACCAAATTAAATGGACAATTGGTGCACCCTTTAATTTATAAGTTTAAATATTATCAGCTGTTACTATAACGGCCAATGCAATCGAGCAAGCGCTTTTATATAACGGTTTGAAAGATAAGCCTATATAAGTAAATCTACAGTAATAATGGAACACCCTTTAATTTCTAAATTGAAATTATAAACTCGGTAGTATAGCGGACTTAGAAATATAGGTCCGTTTTAAGTTGCAGCGTTCTGTCTATAACGGTTCAAAAGTACAGCCACACACTTGAAATTACATCAACTATTGGAACACCCTTTAACTTCTAAATCCATATTTTATACTTGTTGTTATAACGGACTTACCAATACAGGTTCGTTGTAAATTGTACAGGTCCCTTTTAACTTTCAGCGTTCTGTCTATAACGGTTCAAAAGTTTGGTCACATACACAAAACTACATTAACTATTGGAACACCCTTTAATTTCTAAATCCAAATTTTATATTTGTTGTTATAGCGGACTTAGCAATACAGGTTCTTTGTAAATTTCAAGCGTCTGTCTACAACTGTTCAAAAGTATGGCCATATACATTAAATTTAATGAACTATTAGCGCACCCTTTAATTTATAATTTGTAATATTAATACTTGTTACTATAACGGCCATAGCAATCCACATTCCATTTTTCAAGCGTTTGTCTAAAACGGTTTAAAAGATAGGCTCATATAAGGCTGCTGTAGTCTAGGTGGTAAGCACGTTGACTACAAATCTGGCAGCCCTGGGTTCAACCCTTGCAGCCTCCTTCGTCGGTACTTCTTCATAGCATATTCGCCGGCGAAGTAAAATAATTAATAAAATGGCTATATCTATCTCCTTTCACCACCTGTCTTCTCTCTCATCTATCCCTTTCCTAAAGAATGTAGCACGCAAGGCGAATTAAATACAAGGTGATAGCGGTGGCGAATTCAATTCTTTTCCCATGTATTCTAACTGTCAAACTCCATATATAAAAAATTTATCTAACTGTTATACAGATTTTTTATATATGGAGTTTGACAGTTAGAATACCAGGGAAAATAATTGAATTCGCCACCGCTATCACCTTGTATTTAGTTCGCCTTGGTAGCACGGTAACAAAAACTAAGTAGGTATTAATGCCTGAAGTGCTACTTCTCTTTATAAAAAAAAAAAAGTAAATCTTCATCAATTATGGGACACCCTTTAATTTCTAAATTCAAATTGTAAACTCGTTGATATAGCGGACTTGGCAATACAGGTCCCTTTTAAGTTTTAGCGTTCTTTCAATAACGGTTCAAAAGTTTGGACACATACACAAAATTACATTAACTATTGGTACACCCTTTAATTTCCAAATCCAAATTTTATATTTGTTGTTATAGCGGACTTAGCAATACAGGTTCGTTGCAAATTTCAAGCGTCTGTCTATAACTGTTAAAAAGTATGGCAATATACATTAAATTTAATGAACTATTGGCGCACCTTTTAATTTATAATTTGTAATATAAATATTTGTTACTATAACGGCCATAGCAATCGACATTCTGTCCAATTTGCAAGCGTGTGTCTAAAACGGTTCAAAAGATAGGCTTATATAAGTAAATCTTCATCAATTATGGGACACCCTTTAATTTCTAAATTCAAATTGTAAACTCGTTGATATAGCGGATTTGGCAATACAGGTCCCTTTTAAGTTTCAGCGTTCTGTCTATAACGGTTCAAATGTTTGGTCACATACACAAAATTACAATAACTATTGGTACACCCTTCAATTTCCAAATCCAAATTTTATACTTGTTGTTATAGCGCACTTAGCAAAACAGGTTCGTTGTAAATTTCAAGCGTCTGTCTACAACTTTTTAAAAGTATGGCCATATAAATCAAATTTAATGAACTTTTGCGCACCCTTTAATTTATAATTTGTAATATTAATACTTGTTACTATAACGGCCATAGCAATCGACATTCTGCCCAATTTGCAAGCGTTTGTCTATAACGGTTCAAAAGATAGTCCCATATAAGTAAATTTACATCAATTATGGGGGCACCCTTTAATATTTATATTTATTTTTGTATAATTTTTTATTTTTGGGAGCCATAGTAATACGCAGTCATTTTAAATTTTACAGAATCGCCCTTTACGGTTCATAATACACAAAAAATATGTATTTTGTATGGGGACACCCTTTAATTTTTAAGATTATGAACTGTTTTTAAAACGGGACCAATCTGTGGACATTAACAAAAATTTTCAAAATCAGATCAGAAATGACTGAGTTCTGGAGGCACAAATATAAAAAAAAGCAACAGAAAATGGCGAAGCCGCCAGAACTTAACTTAGCAATTACAAGCTTCGTTAAGTAAAATATGTATAAATTATATTGACAGTTTATTACATGTCAATTTGTACTAAAAAAATTATGCCAACTTATAAAATAAATTATTGAGCTTTTGGGAGTTGTGCTAACAGTATCATTTTAAAGCTTTTGAAGAGATCTTTAAGTAAGTACTAAAATTTTTTTAAAAATGCTTAACCCATTAAGAGCCGATGTCATTTTTATGTAAAATTATATATATGCAGTACGAAAATTTTTTTATTTTTAATTTCTCTCACCCCAATATTTGCTTTTTTGATTGGACTTACTTCACTAAACTAGATTTGCGTAGACGGCATATCCGAATATAGCACTCTTACTTCTTAATTTCTACAATGTCCATTTCCAGCCCCATAAAGGATAAATATTTTGATTTCTTATGCATAGCGAAGACGATTGAACGATGTTCGTCTGTCCGTCCGTGTTAGTGTTGAAATCATGTTTGCGGAGGCACTAGAGAAGCTAGAGAAAATTAAAATACGCCAATCGATCAGACATAGTGTCGAAAGAGGTGCTATCAGAAATCAGCATAATCGGTCCATGTCCTTCGAAGCAGCGGGCAAAAAACCACGCCTACCACAGCTTTTTTTATCATTTGGAACAATAAAAAAAGTAACTTCAATCAACAAAAAAAATATATGGGACGATAGAGAATTAAAGAATATAAAGAAAACATCCAGTGAAAAAATTTGCGCTTGCCCATATTTTTCGAGTTAAGGGCCTCTGAAATTATCAAATTTTCAAAAATGCTTAACCCATTAAGACCCGATGACATTTTTATATGTATAACTTAATTTTTTTATTTTTGCTTTTTTGATTGGAGTTACTTCACTAAACTAGATTTGTATAGATGATGATCGGTATATAAGATCGGTATAGCCGAATATAGCTCTCTTACTTGTTTTTGTTTTTTTTTTTAGCTTTTTGAAGTCTCCTTTTTTTCCCTTTATAATTGAAAATCAACGCCATTTTAATACAGTTTTATTATCACTTTGTTTTGCCAATTAGTGTTTTAAGCTTTTTACTTAAAAAGAATAATTTTCGAAAAACATAATTTAACCTCCAAACAAATTTCCAAAGCGATGTGTTTGATTGACGAAGCTATGGACATTTTTATAAAAAATGATCCTGACAGCCGGGCCATTCCTGCATAAGATATGAAGAATGTTTTGGGTCATTATCTTGTTGAAACAAGAATTTCCCTTCTAAGCCTAGCTTCGCAACACTTGGAAATAAATTTTCTTTAAAAATATTTAAATAAAACTGCTTGTCCATTTTATCATCTATAAAGAGAAGATTTCCCACTCCAGATGCCGTAATACAACCCAAACCATAACATTGCCGCCACCGTGCTTCTTAAGGCTCTTTGTTTGCTTTTCGCCATATTTTTTGCGGACCATCTGAACCAAAAATGTCAAACTTTAATTCATCGCTAATCTTTTTTTCTTGTTGATATCCGAAATACACGGTTTACGACGAGGAACTCTTCTATGATAGCCAGCTTTGTGCAGCGTATTTCTTATTGTTTGCGGATTAAAGTTTTCATTGAAACTTTGCTTCATTTCCTGGCTCAATTTTAAAGCTGAGATCTTTGGATTGCAAAACAATGATCCACTCCTAGCATAGTGTAGTTTTTTCATAATGTTTTAACGTTTCTATCACTAGTATAGGGATGTCTACAATAACCTTTCCTGCACATGAAGATTTATAATTCTTTTACCGAGATTTATGGAAATTTCTGAACGATTGCTCATTTTGCTGATTACGCCACAAATTAAATACGAAGAAAATCATTTTTACATTTAAAACTTACCTACTGAGAATTTAACACCTGCAGAAACATGAAGTGAAATAAACAAGTGTAAATTTACCGTTATACGAGTACATCTGTTCAAAGTGCATAAATGCAGTATGTCTCTAATATTATTTACATAGACTTACTGTGTTGTTTTTAGTTTTTAAAGTATTGTATATGAGATATAATAAAACAAGAATTATTTTTTATGTTGGGTGATCAATAAAACGGGATGGATCATTTTATCAAGTAAAGCAGATTCTAAATAATTAACTCTCTTGAAAATTGACACTTGAAAATCATGATGTGCCTAAACTTTATTGATTTACTGTATGTAATGAAATTTTTTATTAAATTTATTTTTAATTTTTTTTTTTTTTTTTTTTTTTTTGTTTAATTTTCTTTGTTATTTTTTGTAACCCTGGAACCTATCTTCGATCTTTACATGGTTCGGTTTAGAAAATCATATTTCACTTTGCGTCGTTTTTCTGGAGCGTAACCACGACGTAAAGTGAGGTATTGGTGTGTACCCTTTTCCAATGACTGGCTAGTGTGTCATATCATAGGGGAGAAAATCCTTGCGCCCGGCCAAAGACGATTATGCAAAAAGGTAACGAATATTAATTAATTTTCAAAAAAAATTTTTTCCTGGTATTTTCCTGATTTATTATTTAAATCACCGATATTGATTATTGAGGGTCAAAGCACGTCTTGATGGCCATTTCGTTATTGCCTACTTAACTCTTCAGGAAACTTCTGACAAACATTTTAAATAAACTAAAGATTTTTGTCCAAACAACAAAGCAAAGACAAAAATCAAAGTTTAAGCAAAAACAACAATAACCAATAGTAATTCTATTTTTCTTTCTCTGCTGTAAAAGGCAGAATTTTTTTTTGGCTCTTTTATACGGTTGAAAGAGGATGAAAAATAAAATATCACAAAACACTACGATAATTTATTTTATGCACGGGCACTTTGCAAATATTAAATTACTTTAAACAACGGGATTTTTTCTTTTTCAATTATATTAATTAATTTTCAAAAATTCTTTTTTTTTCGTGCTATTTTCCCGATTTGTTATTTAAATCACCGATATTGATTAATATCATTGATTATATTGATTAATATCAATCAATATCGGTGATTTAAATATTAAATCGGGAAAATAGCACGAAAAAAAAAGAATTTTTGAAAATTAATTAATATAATTGAAAAAGAAAAAATCCCGTTGTTTAAAGTAATTTAATATTTGCAAAGTGCCCGTGCATAAAATAAATTATCGTAAAGTGTTGGCAACAGCCAAAATATTGGTCAAATTATTTTATAATCTGGCAACGTCAGTCATTTTTGAATTAAACAGTTCTTGTATTCCTTTTTACTTTAAGTTAGTTTCTCACTTCTTGTTATACCGTGATTGAATAAACACGTCTTTTGTTACTTAATACAAATTGTTTATTTAATTGTGATCTAAGCAAGATCATAACAGTGGCGACGAGTAATTTTAAACAAAGAACACACTCAAATCACAATGAACTCCTTGGAAAGCGTAATAGCCAAGCTTCTGGTACAGCAAACCGAAGCAGCTGAACGCCAACAAAACCTCATGGAAACACTCGCCGGTGTTATGCAAGCATCAAACACTGCAAACATATCACAGCAGGCCACCTACACTGGTCAGGAAAACCTAATGGACGTACTTTCCAAAAGTATTAACGAATTTCGTCATGACCAGAATCAGACTTGTATTTTTCAAATTGGTACAGCCGCTACGAAGCTCTTTTCGTTGAAGACGCCAAATCACTGGATGACGCTTCTAACAGCCATACCTAAACAAGAGCGGAAAGCGTTTTTTTGCTGTCAAAAGTTCTCATGCTAGTACATTTTGTATGGAGCATACCGAAATAACGCGGCGGCAACGCTTTGCAATTGGAAAATCCGATTTTGACAAGGCGTTTAATAATAAAAAATATAAAAATAAACAAAAACAAAACAAATTTGGGTTTTTTTTTTATAAAATTTTCAATTTACACAACATAAGCAGCAGAATTGTTATTCTTTTTAAAATATTTAGGGAATTTATTTATAATTTTGGAAAAAAATCTACTGCAGAAATAAAAAAATTGTGTCCGGGGTGTAAAATTTTAAGTGAAAATTTTGGAGTCGACCTTTAGCTTCGGAGTTACGGACCTCCAACGTTTGTATGTATAATATGGTACATATCGAGTAGTTAATGGGGAATGGGACAATGTGGGATTCACAGGAAAGGTATTTTTTTGCTTAGATTTTCATTTACACCCCGTAGGCAGCTTTATATTATTTTTGAGGTGCGTCCGTTAACTAGACTTAAGCCTTAATGTTTTTAATAACCCTGTTTTTTCATCATTTTGACAAACCGTTGCCGCTTTTGTTTAGGTATGGCATTTCAGCGTCAAAGCTATGCGGAAGAAAACGTTCCGCTTTCCGTTTTTATTTAGGTATGGCTGTTAGGTGCGTCTCATTTTGCGGAAGCTAAGTCAACAAGTGTACGACAAATATGCTGACTGTTTATTGCCAAAGAAGCCGCAAGAATTAAATTTTAAGGAAACAATTGCCAAGCTGTCTACACTATTTGACCGACAGGAATCTCTTTTTAACATACGATATAGTTGCTTCAAAACAGTGAAGGAAGAAAATGAAGATTTTGTAACGTATGCCGGCCAAGTAAATAAACAGTGTGAGCGTTTTCGTAGTAACCAAATGAATTCCCAGCAATTAAAGTGTCTGATTTTTATCATCGGTCTTCAATCTCCTATGTACATGGAATTACGCAGCAAATTAATATCCATGTTAGGCAATGATGTCAGCATCTCACTGGACAAATTAACCACCGAGGTGCAACGAATAATGGTACTCAAAAACGATGCAAGCCTTGTGGAAGAAAAAAACACCTCAGGTAAATGCCATTTCATATAAAAAGAATCATCAGTTTAAAAATTATCAAACAATAAACAATGACGTTTTTACACATGATGGCCCAACACGTCCCTGCTGGCAGTGTGGATCAATGCACTTCGTCAAAGATTGCTCCTATACACAGCACAAATGCAAGGAATGTGGTAAGTACGGTCATAAAGATGGTTATTGTGGATGTTTTGGTAAAAAGAATTCAATGGAAAACAGCAAGAAAAATCATGCACCACAAAACCATTCAAAGGTAAATAAAAACAAATACAACGAAGGCGATATGCGTACAAATATTGTCTCAACACCAACACAACCACAAATCGTTAATGCAATACACAATCACACCGCAAATAGAAAATTTGTAAAAATCATAATAGCAGAAAAGCAAATAAAACTCCAATTGGACACTGCAGCCGATGTAACGATTATGTCAAAATCCAATTGGATTAAAATTGGTAAACCAAAATTGCAGCGTTGTATACAGATTGCATCAGATGCTTCAAGTAATCAAATACCTTTATTGGGCGAATTTAGTACTGAAATACAACACAATGATCAAATTCAAATTGGAAAAATATATGTGACAGAACTAGAGCATCTTAATGTATTTGGTGCTGATCTGATTGAAAAATTTGGTTATTGGAATACAAATTTAAATTTTATTTGCAACTCAATTTCTGGTGCTGCTCAAAAAGAATTAATATTAAAAGAAATTAAAAAAATTTTTCCAGAAGTGTTGTCAGACAAAACAGGACATTGTTCAAAATTTAATCTCACACTTCCTGTAAAGGAAAATTCAGTTCCTGTTTTTAAGCCGAAAAGACCAGTACCGTATGCGACACTCCATCTGGTCGAAGCTGAATTAGATAGATTGGAGTCTGACGGTATCATTACACCGGTGACTCACTCTGAATGGGCAGCACCAATAGTGGTAGTACGTAAGCCAAACAACAAAATACGTATTTGTGGAGATTATTCAACAGGGCTGAATAGCTGCATGGAACCAAATTTTTATCCATTACCGCACGTAGATGAAATTTTTGCTAAGATGGCAAATTGTAAATATTTCAGCAAAATTGATCTCTCGGACGCATACCTACAGTTTGAGGTCGACGAAAACTCTAGAAAACTCCTTACTATTAACACGCATAAGGGTCTTTATTTGTTTAATCGGTTGCCCCCAGGAATAACATCTGCACCTGGGGCATTTCAAAAAGCAATGGATACAATCACAGCTGGTATTAATGGTGTTTTTGCTTACCTAGATGACGTTGTAATCGCATCAACCACTGCTGAGGAAAATATTAATAAGGTAAAGGTGGTAATAAAACGTTTGCATGAACACGGCCTCACAATTCGCTGGAAAAAATGCGAAATTTTTAAAACATCAATAAAATATCTTGGCCATATAGTGGACTCCAAGGGCATTCATCCGGATCCAACTAAAGTGGAGTCTATTAAGAACATGCCCCGCCCAAACAATGTATCTGAACTGCGATCATTTTTGGGTGCAATTAATTACTATGGAAAATTTATTAATCGTATGCGAGATATTCGGTTTCCCTTAGATAATCTGTTAAAAGATGAAGCTAAATGGGAATGGACCCAACAGTGCGAGTCGTCTTTTCAAGAATTTAAAAATTTGCTACAATCAAACATGATTTTAACCCATTACGACTCCAAACTCCCAATTTTTGTTGCGGCAGACGCGTCTATGGTCAGTATAGGTGCTCAAATATTTCATAAAATGCCAGATGGTACGCACAAAGCAATTTATCATGTCTCTAGAGCATTAACACAAGCTGAACAGAAATATAGCCAGATATAAAAGGAAGCATTGGCTCTGGTGTACGCTTGTACAAAGTTTCATCGTATGATTTATGGACGAAAGTTCACATTATTAACGGACCATAAGCCTCTGCTGTCATTATTCGGTTCCAATAAAGGCATACCAACGCATACAGCGAATAGGCTGCAACGGTGGGCACTTGTTTTAATGGCTTATGATTTTAACATTCAATACGTAAACACAAACGACTTTGGAAACGTCGACGTACTTTCTCGATTAATTGGCAATCAGTCACATGAAGAAGATTTTGTAATTGCAGCTATAAAAACGGATGACGACTTAAACTTCATTATAGACGACAGCTTAAAACATGTTCCAGTAACGCAAAGAATGATACATACTGCAACAATGAAAGATGCTTCCCTAAGGGAGGTGGTTAAATACATTCAAAGTGGATGGCCAATTTCGCCCAAAAACATATCACCAAATGTAGAAACATTTTACAACCGCAAAGATTCACTAACAATCATTGATAATTGCGTAATGTCTGGAGAAAGAGTCGTAATTCCCAGCGTTTTCAGAAAACGAATTTTAAAACAACTTCATAAAGGCCACCAAGGCATCGAACGCATGAAAAGCCTCGCCAGATCTTACGTTTGCTGGCCAAAAATCGACGCAGACATATCTAACTATGTCAAACAGTGTCAAAACTGTGCATCGGCAGCAAAATCTCCAACAAAGTCAGTACTGTGCTCATGGCCAACACCTAATGAAGTTCTCGATAGAGTCCACATAGATATAGCCGGTCCAGTCCGTGGGAAATATTATTTTGTTATGGTGGATTCCTATTCTAAATGGCCAGAAGTCGCACAACTCTTTACAATTTCATCAAACGAAATTATTAATCATGTTCACGAATTTATAAGTCGTTATGGTCAACCGAAAGTCATAGTGTCCGACAACGGAACACAATTTACCAGCCTTGCATTTAAACATTTTTGTGAAGAAAGGGGTATACAACATATATGTACACCACCGTATCATCCTCAATCCAACGGCCAAGTAGAGCGCTTTGTTGACACTATCAAAAGAGCTCTTGAGAAGTCATATTCCGAAGCCTCTTGTGATGACAAAGTTAATTTACTTAACTTTTTAAGTCAATACCGAACAACCCCAAACAAAAATACTCCAAATAAAAAAAGCCCGTCTGAGTGTTTCATTGGTAGACGTCTCCAAACACCGCTAGACTTATTAAATTCAACTCAAGCATTAAGTACTCAAAGAAATACTGGCATGGAACTCGCTTACAACATAAAGCATGGAGCGAAGGCAAGAAGTTTCGAACCTAAAGACAAAGTTTATGCTCAAATCTATAACCAGAATAAGATGTCATGGGTTCCGGGCGAAGTTATCGAACGAATCGGAGATGTAGTTTACAATATTCTGGTGCCAACACGCAGACGTAATACTCTAATAAGATCTCATATAAATCAACTAAGGGAACGTTCATCCGATCAATCGTTAACTCTAAATTCAGTTGATCCAATTGATTATTCCGACCCAATCCACACTACAACTGCAGACCAAACGGAAGCTGATGAAATAGTTTTAAATTCCACACCTCCTAGTGATGATGAAGAAGCGTTTGTCCAGGCAACTGATGCTGCTGATGTTTTACCACCAAGGCGGTCCCTTAGAAGCCGTCGTCCTCCTAGACGTTACTCTCCATCCTAAAAGGGGGAGATGTTGGCAACAGCCAAAATATTGGTCAAATTATTTTATAATCTGGCAACGTCAGTCATTTTTGAATTAAACAGTTCTTGTATTCCTTTTTACTTTAAGTTAGTTTTTCACTTCTTGTTATACCGTGATTGAATAAACACGTCTTTTGTTACTTAATACAAATTGTTTATTTAATTGTGATCTAAGCAAGATCATAACATAAAGTATATCACTGCGCCGCAAAATGTTCAGGTCTTGATCAGTATTCAATAGGTATAATTGAAAATAAAAATTTCATCAGATTTATTTGTGATGACTGTGTCCAGTATATCCATAATGTCGATTTGGTAATAGCTAATAAACAAGATGGTGTAGAGAAGAACGACAGAAAATTTTGTGAATATAAAAATGAATTTAAAGCTTCACTGAAAGAAAATGAAAGTGAAATTAAAAAATTATTGGAAGCTGTTGAAATAAGGTATGAACAAAATGTAAAAGAAGTTCAAAAATTATACGGATATGTAAATGATTTTGAAAATAAAAACAAACAAATGTATAGAAACATAGAAGAAAACAATAACAAAATGTGTGGTGAAATTAAAAAGATCATTAAAGAAACAAGTGCAAATAAATACAAAATGTCCTATGCCGAATCAGTAAAAAATAAAACAGAGTTGCCAGAACTTTCAAAAACAGTGCCGTTAATACTTAGGCGAAAAGAAAAACAAGGTGTCAAAAAACAAAAACTGAATTGAACAAAAATGTGGATCCTGTAAATTTAAAAATAACAAATATAGAAAACAGAAAAAATGGAAATTAGTAATTCATACAGAAAATAATGAGGAAAGAGATAAAATTAAAGAAGCAATTCAACAGAAAATGAGCGAAATATATGACATTAAAGTTCCAAACCTGGTAGAGATGTCTGTTACAATTACAGACATGAGTTTTAAATATGATGATAATGAAATTATTGATAAAATAAAAAGACAGAACCCCATGTTACAAAAGTCCAATTTGAAAGTTTTTAAAAGGTGTGAATTTAAAAAGAATAACAGAATTATCTTGAATTCAAAAATTAATATTGATAACGACTCGTACACGAAAATATTGGAAGCACAAAGAATAAACATAGGATGGGAGAAATGTAGAGTTTTTGATGGAACAGAATTGATGCAGTGTTTTAAATGTCAAGGATTCAATCACCGAGCTAGCGAATGCAGAAATCAAGAAACATGTTTAAAATGTCACGAAAACCACAGAAAAAAGGACTGTCAGAAAAATATGATAGAAAAATGTATAAATTGTATAAGAGCTAATAACAAATTAAATATGGACCTTGATGAGAACCACAATACTATGAGTCGAGAATGTCCAGTATACCAAAATAAACTGAATTTAAAAAAGAAAAATATAGGTTTAAAAATATAACAACCAAGAAATTTAAAATGTATCTATACAAACATTCAAGGCCTAACAAATAATTTCGCACAAATTGAGATCATCATTGAAGAAGAAAAACCGGATTTCGTAATTTTGTCTAAGACTCATGTAACTAGAGATGTAGAGGAAGATGAAATATCACTTGAAGGTTATAACTTAATAAAAGCACTGTCTGATTCACCAAGAACTGGGGGTGTGGCGATATATTCCAAGAAAAGATGGAACGTGCAATTAATATCAGAAATGGTTGATAATTTAAAATACTGGCTAAGTGCAGTTAAAATTAAAAATGAGGAAAACAACTTTATATTAGCAGCAGTGTATAGATCACCAAGTTATAGTGAAGCAGAATTTTGCACCGTGTTTGAAAATTTTATTGAAGAATTATGCGAATTTAATTGCGAACTGATCGTTACTGGTGACATTAATATTGATTGGTAATCTAATAATTTTTACAAGGAAAAACTAGAAAGTATATTTAATGACAATGGCATAAAACAACTGGTAAAAGAATATACAAGAGTAACTAAAAATACTAAAACTATAATAGACTACGTGATGCCAAATAGCAAAAAAGTAACAGCTAAAAACAGCAATATAAACAAAGTAACAGATCATGAAGTAATAAACATATATATTGAGTGTCACAATGATAAAAAAAGATGAGCAATATAACGAAAAAACAAAACATTGTAAATAAATGGTTTAATACACAGTGCAGAGCACATGAAAATATTACAAAATATCATATTGCAAAAATCGAAAATACTATAGAGGCATGGAACAATTATAAGAATGTAAGGAACAATTATAAAACAACAATAAATAACGAAAAGAACAAATACATAAGTAATACAATAACTAATACCAAAGATCCGAAACAAATGTGGCTAGAAATAAAAAAACTTAGTGCTTAAAAAGAACCGATCTGTGATACAAAATGTTATATTTAAACAAATAGGATATAAGGATTATAATATAATCGCCAATAAATTCAATGATTATTTTATTGATAGTATAAAAGAAATTAGAGACAGTTTAGAAAGTGTGCAATATATAAATAACACATATGAGACAAACAATACTTTTGTATTCCGTGCAATAGATTTTTCCGAATTAAAGAACATATGCAAAGAAGTTAATAACAAACCTGACTTCAATAGAGTGACAAAAAGAATGATTTTGGATAACTGGGACATAATGAGCAACCCGTTGTTAAACATAATTATTGAATCTCTCGAGGCAGGAGTTTTCCTAGAAAATTGGAAGGAATCAGTAGTTGTTCCAAGTGAGAAAGTGAATAAAACAAATAAATATAAAGAATATCGTCCAATAAATATGTTAAAAACATACGAGAAAATATTGGAAAAGGTCGTAAAAAATCAACTGGAAAAATATATAGAAAAAAATGGAATACTTACAAAATACCAATCAGGATTCAGAAAGAATTTCTCATGTGAAACTGCAGTTAATTTCATAGTCAACAGATGGAAAAAAATTGAAAAAAGAAAAAAAATATTTGCAATTTTTCTCGATTTTAAAAGAGCATTCGAGACCATAGATAGATATATATACTTTAATGTATACTGTTGAAGATAGTGAAGAAAATTGTCAAGAAAATATGTTACACGATTTGGAAAGAGTTAATAAATGGTTAAAAATGAATAAGCTGAAACTGAACGAAAATAAAACAAAATTAATGGTAATAGGTACAAACAGAGACATTATAATAAAAATGATTAATAAGGAAATAGAAAAATTAGAAAATATTAAATACTTGGGTTTTAAAATATACAGAGACTTAAAATTTAAAGAGCACATCGAGTACATTTGTAAAAAGATCGGCAAAAAAATCGGTTATTTTAAAAGAATGAAAAACAAAGTGTCATTAACTACCGCTATTAATATATATAATGTTATTATTAAACCACACTTTGAGTACTGTTCAACAATACTCTATGCTTGTTGTACAAAAACACAAATAGAAAGACTTCAAAAACTTCAAAATAAAGCAATGCGCACAATTTTAAAATGCAACCGGTACACATCAATCCAGTACATGCTAAATTCGTTAAAATGGCTTTAAATTCATACGGAAAATGAAGATTGGTAATGCACCACAATATCTTTGCGGACAACTTAATATGGTGGGACAAATTCAGCAATATCATCTACGGAACGTGCAAGATTTTAGAATTGGTAGAGTATCTGCAAGTGCAATGCAGAGATCACTTTTTTTACAAAGGCCTCAACGGGCTTCCTTCAGAAACAAAGAATGAAACAAATAATATAATTTTTAATAGAAAATGTGTTCAATTTGTAAAGAATAATTCACAGATTATGTATTAATGTAATTTAAAAACTTATTGTTACACGATTATGTTAAAAGTATTCTTAATACTAATTAAATTAAATAAAAAAAAATGATACCCATATTTTCTCATTGCGCAATAAAATACTCGATACTTCGAAACTAAGCTTCAGCCCCAAGTTTTTCACTTTCACGGACTTTTTTAATTTTTAAGCTGCGAAAAAACTGGTTTGGTCATACCATAGAGGAGAAAGTCCTTGCCCAATGATACCCATATTGTCCCATTCTGCTGTCGAATACTCGATATATGCCATATTATATGTACATATATAATAACTTTGGAAGTCCGTAACTCAGGAGCTGAGGGTTGCCGTCCAAGTTTTCACTTAACATTCTGCTAAAGACCAAATCACAATTTTTCTACTCTACGGTATGACCATCACCAGCTTCGTTTTCTAAAGATATCCTGCGTAGTCGGCCTTCGGCCGGTAACAAAGATTTTTTCCTCTATAGTATGACCAACACCGGCTTCGCTTTCTAAAGATTTACTGCATAGCCGGCCTTCGGCCGCGCTCACAGATTTTCTTCTTTATGGTATGACCAACACCGGATTTCGTTTTCTAAAGATTTCCTGCGTAGCCGGCCTTCGGCCTGATGCAAAATATGTTTCCGCTATGGTATGTCCAACACCGGCTTTTCTGCGTAGCCGGACTTCATCCGGGCGAAAAGATTTTCCCCTCTATGGTATGTCAAACACCGGCTTCGCTTTCTAAAAATTTTCTGCGTAGTCGATATATGTCACATTATACGTAAAAACTTTAGAGGTCCGTCACTCGGAAACAAGGGTTTTTTCCGAAAATTATCACTTAATATATTTTGCTTAAAACTGCATTTTACACACTTTATTTATCTTTTTTGTAAAGTATTCCAACTAAACTGTAGTTATACTTTTCGGTAATAACCGTCGTCACTGGCTGTGTATTTTGGATATTCGGCGAGCGCTTTCGATGTGATAACATAATTTTCAAGTTTTAGATGCAGTGTGTTCTTTTATTGTTTTTTCAAGTACATCGGCTATCTTGTGTCTCATGTGTTCTTGTCGGTCAGTTGGTAAGTGTGTAATAGTAGCTTCGGCGTCTACGATTTGGGTTTCAATTGTTTTTTCTATTTTGTCAAAAGGTAGATTATGTTTTAGTCCCTTTTCAATTAGCGGAGTATACAGACTTACTTGCACCTGCAACCATACATACATCGGACAAACTGGACGAACATTAAAAACAAGGTTTACAGAACACATACGATCATACAAAAGGAAAAGGGAAGACTCCAACTTCGCAATACACCTTAACACACATGGACACGAACCAAGAGAAATAGATAAATGTATGACAGTACTACACCCAAGTAAAAAAGGACGAAGACTAGATATTCTTGAAAACATGGAAATTTACAAAACACGAACATTTAACGGTGACATTATTAACGAACAGGTAAACACAACCTCTGACGCGATTTTTACACCACTAAAATTACTAAAACACTCTTACAAACGAAAATCACCCACAGACGGTCACACTTACCTATCCAATAATAAAAGACCCAAATATTAAACTATTTACCCCAATAAACAGGACAGATATTAGGCAATCTACCTGCATAATACCATTTAAACGGACAAAAATTACCTAAACCCACCAGCTTTTAATTTTAACACTATCTATTCTTAACACTATCTATTCTTAACACTATCTATTCTTAACACTATCTATTCTTAACACTATCTCTTCAGTTTTAAAAAATACGTGGCTTGAAAATGATGTTATCACATCGAAAGCGCTCGCCGAATATCCAAAATACACAGCCAGTGACGACGGTTATTACCGAAAAGTATAACAACAGTTTAATATACTGTCAGCGTCAAAAGAAAGTGTACAGTATGTTTTATTCTATAAAAGTGTTTATTTCGGCATTAAAAAATTAAGGTTTTTCTAAATTTACTGTTATTTACAAAACATTATACAATGCTCCTACAATATGTAAATGAAAAATCAAAATACTTTAATAACAAAAAAAACAGTAAAAACAAATCTAAAAATACTCCAGATTTAATGCGTCAAAAGAAAGTGTACAGTTTCAAAATTATTAAAAAAATTTAATGCCTAATACTTCGTTTGGTTTCCCTTTGCCTTTAAAACTGCTTCTAGCCTCTTGGGCATAGACTCGACCAATTTTGATGCAATTTCCGTTGGAATTTTGTACCACTCCTCCTGCAAAATTTGCTTCAGAGAGTCTTTGCAGGTTATGGTTCTTTTTCTTATTTGTCTGTCCAAGTGCTCCCACAGATGTTCAATTGGGTTGAGGTCCGGTGACTGTGGGGGATGATCCAACTGTTTTGGAGTGTGATACAACAACCATTCTTTTGGCAGTGTGCTTAGGATCGTTATCCTGTTGGAAGATCCATGCGCGGTTTAATTTTAATTTATCTACGCTAGGCACCAAATTCTCTTTTAAAATATTTAAATAATCCGTTTTGTTCATTAAACTGTCAATAAATACTAGGTTTCCCACACCGCTTCCAGCCATACAGCCCCACACCATCACCGAACCCCCGCCATGCTTCACGGTAGATATTACGTTGTTTTTGTTAAACTCTTCATTTCTGCTTCTCCAAATTTTACCACGTTTTTTTGGTCCAAAGATCTCAAACTTGCTTTCGTCAGTAAAAATTATGTTGTTCCAGAATGATTTTTCTTTGTTAATGTATTTTTTTGCGAATTCTAAGCGTCGCTTCTTATTGTGTTTGGAGATGTGTGGTTTTTTTCTGGGAACTCTTCCATATAAACAATTTGCATGTAACGCTCGGCGGACGGTACTAGCACTTACCTTCATTGCAGATGATTCAGATATTTGCTCTGACATTTTTACCGCACTCACAGTTGGATCTTTCTTAACAGCTCTCACAATGGACCTAATTTCTAAGTCATTAAGACGTTTCGGTCTTCCGGCACGTGGCTGATCTTCCAAATTTCCAATTTTTTTCTGTTTATCTATAATTTTTTTTTACAGCATTATGGCTTCTTCCAATAATTGAGGCAATTTGACGTAAAGATTTGCCTTCTTCCTTAAATTGTATGACCAATTCTCTCGTCTCAATTGCAGTTTGCTTGCCCATTATAATATTATTACATACGCCACGAATTAACAATTGCAAATAATTTGAAATTACATGAGTACAACAGAAAACATCATAAGTTAAGAATTTTTATACAAAAACAAATAATAACGGTAATCTTTTTTGGCAATTTTAAAATGAGCATTATTCTACTGTATGTGTACACTTTCTTTTGGCGCATTAAATATGGAGTATTTTTACTTTTGCTTTTATTGTTTTTGTTGTTGTTGAAGTATTTTAATTTTTTATTTACATATTGTGTGAGCATTGTACAGTGCTTTGTAAATGTAGTAAATTTGGAAAAACGTTAATATTTCAATGCCGAAATAAACACTTTTATAGAATAAAACATGCTGTACACTTTCTTTTGACGCTGACAGTATACTGGCGGAATCAACCCAATTAATTTAATATTCCAACTAAGTTTAATAATTTGGAAAAAGTCCAGTTTACGGGCACCGTTTCAAAAGAAAAAAATGTTGCCTACGGTGTGTAAAATGCAATTCTAAGCAAAAAATGTTAAGTGAAATATTTAGGGACATCCCTTAGTTCCGAAGTTTTTACGTTTAATATGGCATATATCGAGTATTTGATGGCAGAATGGGACAATATGGATATCATTGGAAAGTAAATTTACGCGGATATGTAATTAAACAGGAAAAAGGTAAAAAATATCTGCTAAAGACCAAAAAACGAATTTTTTCATTTTCTTCTTTTTGCCCGTAAAAACTTTGGTGGTCCGTAACTCAGCAACAAAGGGTTTTCCCATAAAATTATCACTTAATATTTTTTGTTTAAAATTACATTTTACACACTTCGTATAATTTTGTTTAAAGTGAAATAAAGTTACGTTTAAATGAAAAAAAAAATCGTATTCTGGTCTTTAGCCGATCTTTTATATTTTTTTTGCATCTTTCCTGTTTAATTAGATAGCCTCTTAAATTACCTTTCCAATGATATCCATATTGTCCCATTCTTGCATCAAATACTCGATATATGTCATGTTAAACATAAAAACTTCGGAGACTCGTAACTCCGGAACTACGGGTTAGAGCCAAATTTTTCACTGTATATTTTTTGCTTACAATTGCAGTTTTTTTTTTCGTTTGGAGCGGTGCCCGTAAATTGAATCTAAGGTTTAAATCTAGTTTACGGACGCAGCTTAAAAATTAAAAAAAAGTTACCTACGGGGTGTAAAATTTAATTTTAAGCAAAAAATGTAGTGACAAATTTGGGGCTGATCCTTAGTTTCCGAGTTACGGGCCTCCAAAGTTTGTATGTACAATGTGGAATATATCGTGTATTTTGTGGTGGAATGGGGCAATATGGCTATCATTGAAAAGGTAATATAAATATCTTTTCAATTGAAAAGGAAAGTAGTAAAAAAATACAATAAAAACAGATAACAACAAAAAAAAAGCTTTTTTCATATAAACATATCGCACTTGATCAACAAGAGGGTATTAACTCAAAATTTTAAAATTTTCAGTTAAGTCAACAAACTGTTTGTGGCCACATTTTGACAGAATTTAAAAATTCAAATAACCCATAGGAAGCAAATTTCATTTAAAAATATATTTACATCATTTTTTCCTAGAAATCTGTGCAAGTATTGCACAAAAAATCAATTTTTTGAGTTAATACCATTTTTCTGATATTTTTCAATCATAAATGAAACAAATTTTATCAACAAGACAGTATCAACTCAAAATAAAACCAAATTGAAAAGAGACTCAACTCAAAATAATACCTTTTTTATGAAAATTTACGAATCAGTTCCATGTTAACTTTTGTATTAACTCGAAATAATACCTTTTTGTTGAAATAAAGGTAATCGCTACATTATCATGAATATGGTCTTAAAAGTGGTTTTCGAGATGAAAGAGTAAACGGAATACGTTGAAATTTTTACAGTAGATAGATATTGATAGCTGATTTCTTGAAAAAAAGTGATATTTCAAAAATTTTGAGTTAATCCCCTATTGTTGATCAAGTGCGATATGAAATATGAATAACTATTCGTACACTGCAACATTTAATTTTTAAATAATTATAAAAAAATAATAGGAAACGATTTGTGGCAAAATTTAACATAATTTGTTCTTCATATAGTTTTCTTTAATTTTAGTTTATTTTCAAATCTTTATGCTTTCACTGCAAAGTTTATACATACAGAATGTGATAGGAACTATGGGCTTAAGTCTAGTTTAGTGAAGCTTGACAATCAAAACGAAAATTATACAGGGTGATAGAGAATTATAAAGTAATAAAAAAAATTTTCAATAAAGAAATTGGCGGACGCCCTTATTTTCCGAGTTATAGTCCTCTGAACTTTTCATAAAAAATTGTGATTGTCCACTACATTTTTAAACAATTTAGGTCAATACCTATATGTAGGTATGATTTTTAAGCTTTTGGAATTATCTATCACGTGGTGCTCAATTAAAAAAAAAATAACCAATTAGCAACTAATAACTTTTTCTGGTGGAAACATGTGTATGGTACGTAGAAAATCTTTTGTAATCGAAGCCGGTGTTGGTTATACCATAGAGGAGAAAATTCTTGCGTCCGGCCAATGGTCGGCTATGCAGGCAGAAAAACTTTAGGAAGCGAAGCCGGTGTTGGCCCGGTCGAAGGCCTGCTATACAGAAAACCTTTAGTAAGCGAAGCCGCTGTTGGTGATACCATAGATGAGAAAATCTTTGCTCCCGGTCGAAGGCCGACTATACAGGAAAACTTTAGTAAGCGAATCCGGTGTTGGCCCAAAAGCTTTACAATGATACCCTGTTGATCCCATTTGTTAAAAAATGTAGTGTAAAATCAGTTTTATATGAAAAGTTCAGAGGTCCATAACTCGCCAATTTTTTTATTGTACATATTCTTATTATTTTTTGATTCTCCGTCCTTCTGTATAATTTTCTTGTTGATTGGTGAAGCTTCACTAAACTAGACTTATTCCAAACTTTGTTCTACGCAGTGATGAATATTTCTATGATCATGATTGTCATTTGATGGATCAAATAATGGTCACTGTTCTTATAGAGATGCATTTAAGTACGTACTCTAAGATGGCCAATGTTGAAATATACATAGGTATTAAATTAGGAAATTATGCTGGTCACCTTAGATCGCGTTGAACTTCATTAATATTTTTATCTGCAATGGTCCTTCTATTTTTTTTTTTATTGGTGTTTGTTAAATATCTAAACTTGCTGATTTTTTGTTTAAAACTATTAATAACAAGATTATAACCAGTTTGCACCAGGGAACGAAGCCGTTATCAAATTGCCTCCGGCGGCTGCTAAGCAAAATATTTACGTCGGCGGCTAAAACTCGACTAAAGTTGACAAATTTTCGGCGGCGGCGGCTAAATAAAAATTAGTTCAGCGGCGGCTCAAAGTCGACTAAGCCGGCAACTGTTAATAATAAGGCCCATTTCAGATTAGCCAAGTTTACTTGCGCTCGAATTTTCTTAATTTGTTGACGTTTTAGTAAACCATAAATTTCTTCCCGTTTTGGAAAGTAGCTTAACAACACGCGGAAGAAGAAATAAAAGACAATGTAAAAACTAATAAATAATCCAAGACAAGAATGACAGCAGAATCAGAATTGCCAAGTACAAGCAAGTCGGTACTCAAATCTCGGCAAGTCTTTCCCCTTTACACCGACCTTTTCTCTCACGCCTACAAACACAAGACTTGCGCAAGTAAACTTGCCTAATGTGAAAGGGGCCTAACATTCGAAATATACATATATTTTTTATTCAATGTATACTTTTAGCCAGTTTTAACTATCATACAAAATCGTATGCTTCACACCAAAGTATGACAAAAATCGTTAAAATGGCGTCTTAGATGCCACGCTATTATAAAAAAAATATGCAAAAAACATATGGAATAAATCTAGTTTACGGACGCAACTTAAAAATTAAAAAAAAGTTACCTATCGGGTGTAAAATTTAATTTTAAGCAAAAAATGTAATGTATTGAAATAATTGTTGAGAGTAAAACGCGTGTGTTTGATGTAAGCTTAGAAACACAAGAGAGTTTTTTATTAAACAGGAACTTAGACATGTCAGTTACAATTGTACATGGTTGTGATTGAAAAGTGTCAAAATAAGTATACAGAGTTACCAATAGCGATAATAATTGTTCGTGCTATTTTAACATCTCCCCTGAACAAGTATTCTGTATATTTCTCTTGGCATTTCGTTTATAATAAAATTATTTGATTTTTATACATCAGTAATTAAGTTAATTCATATTTACATTAAAGTTATTTGAAATTCATTTAAAACTTAAATTAATGGATATTTGAATTTAATTCATTACAAATTTACTATAAAAACTTTGTTTTATGGCAACTACGCCTTTCGTATTATAATGAATTTAATTTAAACCGAATTCATTTAAAAATTTTGTTTGTTTAAGGGCGACTACGCCTTTTGTTAGTATGTCAGCTAAGATATTGTTTGTTTCAATATATTTTAATACTATTTGATTATTTTTGATAGCTTCAGATATAAATTAGGATTTGATGTCTACATGTTTTGTGCGAGACGAATAAGAATTGTTTGTTGCAACATGTATTGCGCTTTTGTTATCGCAAAAGAGTATTAAAGGATAGGTGGCATTAACAATCAATTCCTTTTCGAGTCGCTTTGACCATATTGACTCTTGAATAGCTGCGACTATGGCCATAAACTCTGCTTCCGTGGTCGATAGAGCAATAGTTCGTTGGCGTCGAGTTCCCCAGGAAATAGCGGCACCTTGATGAGTGAAGACGTATCCTGTTGTAGACCGTCTGCTATCAACGTCACTGGCCTAGTCAGCATCACAAAACCCAGTAATTTCACTGAACTTACCAGTGTATATTAGACCTTTGTTGATTGTACCCTTTAAATACCTCAACACGCGTTTAACAGCGTTCCAGTGTGCCTTTCCTGGATTTTCAGCGAATCTGCTCAGCATGTTGACGGCGAAACAGATGTCTGGTCTTGTTATTTGGGCAGCACATAGTAGACATCCTACAGCTTGCATGTAAGGGACATCCTTCATAAGCATCTTCTCGGCGTCGATTGATGGACACATGTCCGCAGTCAACTTTTGGTTCAGGTCAATTGGTGTGGAGATTCCATTGCATTGATCCATACCAAATCTTGCAAGTACTTCAGCAATATATTGGCTCTGATCGATTTTGATAGTCCGCGCCTTCTCGTCTCTTCTGATTTGCATTCCCAAGATTGATCAAACTTGACCCAAGTCTTTCATCTTGAAGTTAGCAGATAATGCAGCTTTAATATCTATTATTGTCTTTATGTCGTTTGCAAATATTAATACGTCGTCGACATAAATTGCCAACATAAGCATATTCTTGCTATTTGATTGGTAATAAATGCATTGGTCGACATTACTGCGCTCTAAGCCAAAGTTCAGCAGCACGTTGTTCAGTTCCTCATTCCACATTCGACTAGATTGCTTTAGGCCATACAGGGATCGAATCCAATTGGTTGCGACATAAAAATTTCTTCTTGCAGCTTAGCATTTAGAAATGCTGTCACTGCATCCAATTCGTGTATAAGCAAGTCGTATTTTGCAGCAAGGGCGAATAGAAAACGAATAGAGGTATATCTGACAACCGGTGCATAAGTTTCGTTGTAGTCGATACCCTTCAGCTGACTAAACCCCTTCGCTACAAGACGGGCCTTGTGATGAACAACAACACCATCAGCGTTCACTTTAGTCTTAAAGACCCACTTTGAGGATATAGCCTTCTTTCCGGCTGGCAGCCTTGATAATGTCCACGTTTCGTTGAGCATCAGCGAGTCATATTCCTCCTTCATAGCAGCTTTCCAATGGCAAGCATCCGGTGATGAAAACGCCTCTTTTACTGTGGCTGGATCATTTGAGACATACTCGATTGCACAAAAATTGTAGCCCGGGTTTTGCTTCTTTTGAATTCGTTTTGACCGCCGAATTTCGCCTTCCGCGACTATGATATGTTTGTTGGGTGTGAATGTTTCATCGTTTACATCATCGGGTACGTTCATGGCATCGGAAAGTTCGACTGTATCGTCTAACTCGTCATCGAAGTTGTTTGTTAATATACGCGGTCGCCGAGTTTCGCCTTCTATAACTGTGTCGGAAGGAGTGTACGTGGCAACAGCGGACTCATCTGCAATTGGCGATTCTTCATCAGCTTCCCCCTCAGAATTGTTATTGCTGCTACTTTCGACGTCATCATTTTCAGAAATATCTACGAGGAACGATGGGAAATTTAATTTTGGTTCTTTTATATCATTTACCTTGTCTTCTGCTTCAAAGAATATTACGTCGCGGCTAACTATTATTTTGTTAGTTGAAGGGTGTAGCAACCTGTAGCCTTTTGCCTGTCCACAGTACCCAACCAGTAT
The DNA here is from genome assembly GCA_916610165.2 of Gymnosoma rotundatum. Taxonomy (NCBI): domain Eukaryota; kingdom Metazoa; phylum Arthropoda; class Insecta; order Diptera; family Tachinidae; genus Gymnosoma; species Gymnosoma rotundatum. The sequence goes on from OU744339.1 coordinate 63,377,312, forward strand.
GCATTCGATCGATTTCGGGCCAAATTTCGACCGTTTTTCTTTTGGCACATGAACCATTGCCTTACAGCCGAAGATACGAATGTGTTTCAGATTCGGCTTTTTATTAGACCAAATTTCCTCAGGGCTACGTACATTATTTCTAGTCGGCATATGGTTTAACAAATACGCTGCGGTCACAATTGCTTCTGCCCAGAATTTTTCACTCAGCCCGGAATCGATAAGCATACAGCGCACTCTGTCTGCTAAAGTGCGGTTCATCCGCTCTGCAACACCGTTTTGTTGCGGTGTATATGGACACGTTTTTTGATGTAAGATACCATTTTTATTTGTATATTGTTCGAATTCTTTATTTATGTATTCAGTTCCGTTATCGGAACGTAGCACTTTAATTTTGCGACCGCATTGCTTTTCAACAAGGGTTTTAAATTTGATGAATTCATGTAACACCTCAGATTTTTTTTGTATAGGCACAACAAATACCTTTCGCGAACAATCGTCGACAAATGTTAATATAAATCGTGCGCCCGAAAACGATTTAATATTAATTGGACCAATGACATCTGTGTGAATTAAATCAAGAACTGATTCCGCGCGTTTTCCAGCATCTTTAAATGATGATCTGGTTTGCTTGCCTTTGGTACAGGTTACGCATTTAGTCTTTTCGTCATTTGTCGCACAGAAAGAAGGTTAGTACAAATTTCAGGTACATATTCCACGTTTTTAACTAGCATATTTATGCTTTGACCGTTTGGTTTGGTTTTTACCGACATTTTTACATCACCCGCGAATTTAACCGATATTTTGTTATTGTTCGCAACAATTATTCTTTGTTTGACACCATTTTTTCATTAAACAATATGTTAGAGTCTTTTGTCATATGTGATGTCGCACCCGAGTCTATGAACCAATCGGTGACGCTGTTTTTATTCGCTAGCAGCGATGCATATAACGCATTGTACTCTTTTTTATTTATTTCTTTTGCACTTTCGTTTTTTACTTTTCTATTTTTATTTCGACAATTTTTACTAATATGGCCAGGCTGTTTACAGGAGTGGCAATAAAATTTCTTTTTTAAATTATTTGACGAATAATTTTTCATATACAAGGCATTGCCTTCACTTTTCACATCAAATTTAGCATCTTGTAATAATAATGTTTTTACTGAATCAATGGTGAGTTCAGTGGTGGAATTCTCCACTGCTAAAACTAGGGCTCGAAATTCATCTGGCAAGCCAGCCAGCATTAACGAGGCCGTTAATTCATCGTCGATGTTTAACCCAGCGCCTTGCGCTTTAAGTGACGTCATCACCGTACGATTAATGTAGTCAGGCACAGATTCACAGTCTGAAAGCTTTATTTGGACCAATTGCTTTAACAACTCAACCTTACGAGTCAGACCCTTGTCTTCATAGGCTGCCAGTAAAGCTGTCCAAGCTTCATTAGCTGTTTTAGCAGTTGCTATATGCGCAAAACTACTTGGTTCTATCATAAGTGTCAATTCCGCCAGTGCACGTTCATCCGCATCCAATTCTTTTTCTGTAGCCGTAGCCGGCAACACTTTTTCAACAGCCTTCCAACAATGCTTAATTACCAGATATGATTTCGCGTGTCGCTTCCAAACGTCAAAGTTTCTCGAACGGGAACATATTTGATGAGGACATTGTTTCTAGGGTTTCCAGGGTTTTATTTTTTAATTATCAGCGCAACTCAAGCCAACACAGCACACAGATAACACATTCAGCACTACGCACGTGTAATTGTTTTTTTTTTATTAAAATTTTTTTATTCGCTTGATAATTATCAGCAAATACAAGCAAATAATTTAATCAGTGCTTATTTTGGCAATCCGCGAACCGACTCAGCCAATGCCTTTAGCACAATCAACACAGTATGCGTGTAAGTGTTTTTGTTAAACAATTAATCAATTCGGGCTTTATCTTGGCAATCTGCGAACCGATACAGCCTATGCCTTTAAAACAATTAACACTATCAGCGTAGGTATTTTATAAAAAACTTTAGTGGAATTTTAATGGCGACATATAGGCCCATAACCTATTGAAATAATTGTTGAGAGTAAAACGCGTGTGTTTGATGTAAGCTTAGAAACACAAGAGAGTTTTTTATTAAACAGGAACTTAGACATGTCAGTTACAATTGTACATGGTTGTGATTGAAAAGTGTCAAAATAAGTATACAGAGTTACCAATAGCGATAATAATTGTTCGTGCTATTTTAACATAATGTGACAAATTTGGCGCTGACGCTTGGTTTCCGAGTTATGGGCCTCTAAAGTTTGTATGGACAATATGGAATATATCGAGTATTTTGTGGTGTAATGGGGCAATATGGGTATCATTGAAAAGGTAATTTCAATATCTATTCAATTTAAAAGGAAAATATTAAAAATAATAACAAAAAGTTTTTTTTTTTAATTTTCCGAGCAACTCTAGTTTTGGAGCTACGGACCTTTAAAGTTTTTACGTATAATATGGCATATTATTATTTTTATTTTTTTCAACATTAACTTCGCTTTCAAAAGACTTTTTGCATAGCCGGCCTTCGGCCGGGCGCAAGGATTTTCTCCTCTATGGTGTGACCAACACCGGCTTCGCTTACTAAAGAATTTTTGCATAGCCGGCCTTCGGCCGGGCGCAAGGATTTTCTCCTCTATGGTATGACCAACACCGGCTTCGCTTACTAAAGACTTTTCGTCGAGGAGAATATAACAAACTTTTTGGAAAACTTTTTTTTTGTTTTGGCAAACTTTTTTCAGAGTTGCATGGAAAGTACTTTTTCCTATGCGTGTGAGCATGTTGTTGTTGTATAAGAGCTAATAACAAATTAAATATGGACCTTGATGAGAACCACAATACTATGAGTCGAGAATGTCCAGTATACCAAAATAAACTGAATTTAAAAAAGAAAAATATAGGTTTAAAAATATAACAACCAAGAAATTTAAAATGTATCTATACAAACATTCAAGGCCTAACAAATAATTTCGCACAAATTGAGATCATCATTGAAGAAGAAAAACCGGATTTCGTAATTTTGTCTAAGACTCATGTAACTAGAGATGTAGAGGAAGATGAAATATCACTTGAAGGTTATAACTTAATAAAAGCACTGTCTGATTCACCAAGAACTGGGGGTGTGGCGATATATTCCAAGAAAAGATGGAACGTGCAATTAATATCAGAAATGGTTGATAATTTAAAATACTGGCTAAGTGCAGTTAAAATTAAAAATGAGGAAAACAACTTTATATTAGCAGCAGTGTATAGATCACCAAGTTATAGTGAAGCAGAATTTTGCACCGTGTTTGAAAATTTTATTGAAGAATTATGCGAATTTAATTGCGAACTGATCGTTACTGGTGACATTAATATTGATTGGTAATCTAATAATTTTTACAAGGAAAAACTAGAAAGTATATTTAATGACAATGGCATTAAACAACTGGTAAAAGAATATACAAGAGTAACTAAAAATACTAAAACTATAATAGACTACGTGATGCCAAATAGCAAAAAAGTAACAGCTAAAAACAGCAATATAAACAAAGTAACAGATCATGAAGTAATAAACATATATATTGAGTGTCACAATGATAAAAAAAGATGAGCAATATAACGAAAAAACAAAACATTGTAAATAAATGGTTTAATACACAGTGCAGAGCACATGAAAATATTACAAAATATCATATTGCAAAAATCGAAAATACTATAGAGGCATGGAACAATTATAAGAATGTAAAGAACAATTATAAAACAACAATAAATAACGAAAAGAACAAATACATAAGTAATACAATAACTAATACCAAAGATCCGAAACAAATGTGGCTAGAAATAAAAAAACTTAGTGCTTAAAAAGAACCGATCTGTGATACAAAATGTTATATTTAAACAAATAGGATATAAGGATTATAATATAATCGCCAATAAATTCAATGATTATTTTATTGATAGTATAAAAGAAATTAGAGACAGTTTAGAAAGTGTGCAATATATAAATAACACATATGAGACAAACAATACTTTTGTATTCCGTGCAATAGATTTTTCCGAATTAAAGAACATATGCAAAGAAGTTAATAACAAACCTGACTTCAATAGTGACAAAAAGAATGATTTTGGATAACTGGGACATAATGAGCAACCCGTTGTTAAACATAATTATTGAATCTCTCGAGGCAGGAGTTTTCCTAGAAAATTGGAAGGAATCAGTAGTTGTTCCAAGTGAGAAAGTGAATAAAACAAATAAATATAAAGAATATCGTCCAATAAATATGTTAAAAACATACGAGAAAATATTGGAAAAGGTCGTAAAAAATCAACTGGAAAAATATGTAGAAAAAAATGGAATACTTACAAAATACCAATCAGGATTCAGAAAGAATTTCTCATGTGAAACTGCAGTTAATTTCATAGTCAACAGATGGAAAAAAATTGAAAAAAGAAAAAAAATATTTGCAATTTTTCTCGATTTTAAAAGAGCATTCGAGACCATAGATAGATATATATACTTTAATGTATACTGTTGAAGATAGTGAAGAAAATTGTCAAGAAAATATGTTACACGATTTGGAAAGAGTTAATAAATGGTTAAAAATGAATAAGCTGAAACTGAACGAAAATAAAACAAAATTAATGGTAATAGGTACAAACAGACATTATAATAAAAATGAATAATAAGGAAATAGAAAAATTAGAAAATATTAAATACTTGGGTTTTAAAATATACAGAGACTTAAAATTTAAAGAGCACATCGAGTACATTTGTAAAAAGATCGGCAAAAAAATCGGTTATTTTAAAAGAATGAAAAACAAAGTGTCATTAACTACCGCTATTAATATATATAATGTTATTATTAAACCCCACTTTGAGTACTGTTCAACAATACTCTATGCTTGTTGTACAAAAACACAAATAGAAAGACTTCAAAAACTTCAAAATAAAGCAATGCGCACAATTTTAAAATGCAACCGGTACACATCAATCCAGTACATGCTAAATTCGTTAAAATGGCTTTAAATTCATACGGAAAATGAAGATTGGTAATGCACCACAATATCTTTGCGGACAACTTAATATGGTGGGACAAATTCAGCAATATCATCTACGGAACGTGCAAGATTTTAGAATTGGTAGAGTATCTGCAAGTGCAATGCAGAGATCACTTTTTTTACAAAGGCCTCAACGGGCTTCCTTCAGAAACAAAGAATGAAACAAATAATATAATTTTTAATAGAAAATGTGTTCAATTTGTAAAGAATAATTCACAGATTATGTATTAATGTAATTTAAAAACTTATTGTTACACGATTATGTTAAAAGTATTCTTAATACTAATTAAATTAAATAAAAAAAAAATGATACCCATATTTTCTCATTGCGCAATAAAATACTCGATACTTCGAAACTAAGCTTCAGCCCCAAGTTTTTCACTTTCACGGACTTTTTTAATTTTTAAGCTGCGAAAAAACTGGTTTGGTCATACCATAGAGGAGAAAGTCCTTGCCCAATGATACCCATATTGCCCCATTCTGCTGTCGAATACTCGATATATGCCATATTATATGTACATATATAATAACTTTGGAAGTCCGTAACTCAGGAGCTGAGGGTTGCCGTCCAAGTTTTCACTTAACATTCTGCTAAAGACCAAATCACAATTTTTCTACTCTACGGTATGACCATCACCAGCTTCGTTTTCTAAAGATATCCTGCGTAGTCGGCCTTCGGCCGGTAACAAAGATTTTTTCCTCTATAGTATGACCAACACCGGCTTCGCTTTCTAAAGATTTACTGCATAGCCGGCCTTCGGCCGCGCTCACAGATTTTCTTCTTTATGGTATGACCAACACCGGATTTCGTTTTCTAAAGATTTCCTGCGTAGCCGGCCTTCGGCCTGATGCAAAATATGTTTCCGCTATGGTATGTCCAACACCGGCTTTTCTGCGTAGCCGGACTTCATCCGGGCGAAAAGATTTTCCCCTCTATGGTATGTCAAACACCGGCTTCGCTTTCTAAAAATTTTCTGCGTAGTCGATATATGTCACATTATACGTAAAAACTTTAGAGGTCCGTCACTCGGAAACAAGGGTTTTTTCCGAAAATTATCACTTAATATATTTTGCTTAAAACTGCATTTTACACACTTTATTTATCTTTTTTGTAAAGTATTCCAACTAAACTGTAGTTATACTTTTCGGTAATAACCGTCGTCACTGGCTGTGTATTTTGGATATTCGGCGAGCGCTTTCGATGTGATAACATAATTTTCAAGTTTTAGATGCAGTGTGTTCTTTTATTGTTTTTTCAAGTACATCGGCTATCTTGTGTCTCATGTGTTCTTGTCGGTCAGTTGGTAAGTGTGTAATAGTAGCTTCGGCGTCTACGATTTGGGTTTCAATTGTTTTTTCTATTTTGTCAAAAGGTAGATTATGTTTTAGTCCCTTTTCAATTAGCGGAGTATACAGACTTACTTGCACCTGCAACCATACATACATCGGACAAACTGGACGAACATTAAAAACAAGGTTTACAGAACACATACGATCATACAAAAGGAAAAGGGAAGACTCCAACTTCGCAATACACCTTAACACACATGGACACGAACCAAGAGAAATAGATAAATGTATGACAGTACTACACCCAAGTAAAAAAGGACGAAGACTAGATATTCTTGAAAACATGGAAATTTACAAAACACGAACATTTAACGGTGACATTATTAACGAACAGGTAAACACAACCTCTGACGCGATTTTTACACCACTAAAATTACTAAAACACTCTTACAAACGAAAATCACCCACAGACGGTCACACTTACCTATCCAATAATAAAAGACCCAAATATTAAACTATTTACCCCAATAAACAGGACAGATATTAGGCAATCTACCTGCATAATACCATTTAAACGGACAAAAATTACCTAAACCCACCACCTTTTATTCTTAACAATATCTATTCTTAACACTATCTATTCTTAACACTATCTATTCTTAACACTATCTATTCTTAACACTATCTATTCTTAACACTATCTATTCTTAACACTATCTCTTCAGTTTTAAAAAATACGTGGCTTGAAAATGATGTTATCACATCGAAAGCGCTCGCCGAATATCCAAAATACACAGCCAGTGACGACGGTTATTACCGAAAAGTATAACAACAGTTTAATATACTGTCAGCGTCAAAAGAAAGTGTACAGTATGTTTTATTCTATAAAAGTGTTTATTTCGGCATTGAAAAATTAAGGTTTTTCTAAATTTACTGTTATTTACAAAACATTATACAATGCTCCTACAATATGTAAATGAAAAATCAAAATACTTTAATAACAACAAAAACAGTAAAAACAAATCTAAAAATACTCCAGATTTAATGCGTCAAAAGAAAGTGTACAGTTTCAAAATTATTAAAAAAAATTAATGCCTAATACTTCGTTTGGTTTCCCTTTGCCTTTAAAACTGCTTCTAGCCTCTTGGGCATAGACTCGACCAATTTTGATGCAATTTCCGTTGGAATTTTGTACCACTCCTCCTGCAAAATTTGCTTCAGAGAGTCTTTGCAGGTTATGGTTCTTTTTCTTATTTGTCTGTCCAAGTGGTCCCACAGATGTTCAATTGGGTTGAGGTCCGGTGACTGTGGTGGATGATCCAACTGTTTTGGAGTGTGATACAACAACCATTCTTTAACAATTTTGGCAGTGTGCTTAGGATCGTTATCCTGTTGGAAGATCCATGCGCGGTTTAATTTTAATTTATCTACGCTAGGCACCAAATTCTCTTTTAAAATATTTAAATAATCCGTTTTGTTCATTAAACTGTCAATAAATACTAGGTTTCCCACACCGCTTCCAGCCATACAGCCCCACACCATCACCGAACCCCCGCCATGCTTCACGGTAGATATTACGTTGTTTTTGTTAAACTCTTCATTTCTGCTTCTCCAAATTTTACCACGTTTTTTTGGTCCAAAGATCTCAAACTTGCTTTCGTCAGTAAAAATTATGTTGTTCCAGAATGATGTTTCTTTGTTAATGTTAATTTGTTAATGCGAATTCTAAGCGTCGCTTCTTATTGTGTTTGGAGATGTGTGGTTTTTTTCTGGGAACTCTTCCATATAAACAATTTGCATGTAACGCTCGGCGGACGGTACTAGCACTTACCTTCATTGCAGATGATTCAGATATTTGCTCTGACATTTTTACCGCACTCACAGTTGGATCTTACTTAACAGCTCTCACAATGGACCTAATTTCTAAGTCATTAAGACGTTTCGGTCTTCCGGCACGTGGCTGATCTTCCAAATTTCCAATTTTTTTCTGTTTATCTATAATTTTTTTTTACAGCATTATGGCTTCTTCCAATAATTGAGGCAATTTGACGTAAAGATTTGCCTTCTTCCTTAAATTGTATGACCAATTCTCTCGTCTCAATTGCAGTTTGCTTGCCCATTATAATATTATTACATACGCCACGAATTAACAATTGCAAATAATTTGAAATTACATGAGTACAACAGAAAACATCATAAGTTAAGAATTTTTATACAAAAACAAATAATAACGGTAATCTTTTTTGGCAATTTTAAAATGAGCATTATTCTACTGTATGTGTACACTTTCTTTTGGCGCATTAAATATGGAGTATTTTTACTTTTGCTTTTATTGTTTTTGTTGTTGTTGAAGTATTTTAATTTTTTATTTACATATTGTGTGAGCATTGTACAGTGCTTTGTAAATGTAGTAAATTTGGAAAAACGTTAATATTTCAATGCCGAAATAAACACTTTTATAGAATAAAACATGCTGTACACTTTCTTTTGACGCTGACAGTATACTGGCGGAATCAACCCAATTAATTTAATATTCCAACTAAGTTTAATAATTTGGAAAAAGTCCAGTTTACGGGCACCGTTTCAAAAGAAAAAAATGTTGCCTACGGTGTGTAAAATGCAATTCTAAGCAAAAAATGTTAAGTGAAATATTTAGGGACATCCCTTAGTTCCGAAGTTTTTACGTTTAATATGGCATATATCGAGTATTTGATGGCAGAATGGGACAATATGGATATCATTGGAAAGTAAATTTACGCGGATATGTAATTAAACAGGAAAAAGGTAAAAAATATCTGCTAAAGACCAAAAAACGAATTTTTTCATTTTCTTCTTTTTGCCCGTAAAAACTTTGGTGGTCCGTAACTCAGCAACAAAGGGTTTTCCCATAAAATTATCACTTAATATTTTTTGTTTAAAATTACATTTTACACACTTCGTATAATTTTGTTTAAAGTGAAATAAAGTTACGTTTAAATGAAAAAAAAATCGTATTCTGGTCTTTAGCCGATCTTTTATATTTTTTTTGCATCTTTCCTGTTTAATTAGATAGCCTCTTAAATTACCTTTCCAATGATATCCATATTGTCCCATTCTGGCATCAAATACTCGATATATGTCATGTTAAACATAAAAACTTCGGAGACCCGTAACTCCGGAACTACGGGTTAGAGCCAAATTTTTCACTGTATATTTTTTGCTTACAATTGCAGTTTTTTTTTTCGTTTGGAGCGGTGCCCGTAAATTGAATCTAAGGTTTAAATCTAGTTTACGGACGCAGCTTAAAAATTAAAAAAAAGTTACCTACGGGGTGTAAAATTTAATTTTAAGCAAAAAATGTAGTGACAAATTTGGGGCTGATCCTTAGTTTCCGAGTTACGGGCCTCCAAAGTTTGTATGTACAATGTGGAATATATCGTGTATTTTGTGGTGGAATGGGGCAATATGGCTATCATTGAAAAGGTAATATAAATATCTTTTCAATTGAAAAGGAAAGTAGTAAAAAATACAATAAAAACAGATAACAACAAAAAAAAGCTTTTTTCATATAAACATATCGCACTTGATCAACAAGAGGGTATTAACTCAAAATTTTAAAATTTTCAGTTAAGTCAACAAACTGTTTGTGGCCACATTTTGACAGAATTTAAAAATTCAAATAACCCATAGGAAGCAAATTTCATTTAAAAATAAATTTACATCATTTTTTCCTAGAAATCTGTGCAAGTATTGCACAAAAAATAAATTTTTTGAGTTAATACCATTTTTCTGATATTTTTCAATCATAAATGAAACAAATTTTATCAACAAGACAGTATCAACTCAAAATAAAACCAAATTGAAAAGAGACTCAACTCAAAATAATACCTTTTTTATGAAAATTTACGAATCAGTTCCATGTTAACTTTTGTATTAACTCGAAATAATACCTTTTTGTTGAAATAAAGGTAATCGCTACATTATCATGAATATGGTCTTAAAAGTGGTTTTCGAGATGAAAGAGTAAACGGAATACGTTGAAATTTTTACAGTAGATAGATATTGATAGCTGATTTCTTGAAAAAAAGTGATATTTCAAAAATTTTGAGTTAATCCCCTATTGTTGATCAAGTGCGATATGAAATATGAATAACTATTCGTACACTGCAACATTTAATTTTTAAATAATTATAAAAAAAATAATAGGAAACGATTTGTGGCAAAATTTAACATTATTTGTTCTTCATATAGTTTTCTTTAATTTTAGTTTATTTTCAAATCTTTATGCTTTCACTGCAAAGTTTATACATACAGAATGTGATAGGAACTATGGGCTTAAGTCTAGTTTAGTGAAGCTTGACAATCAAAACGAAAATTATACAGGGTGATAGAGAATTATAAAGTAATAAAAAAAATTTTCAATAAAGAAATTGGCGGACGCCCTTATTTTCCGAGTTATAGTCCTCTGAACTTTTCATAAAAAATTGTGATTGTCCACTACATTTTTAAACAATTTAGGTCAATACCTATATGTAGGTATGATTTTTAAGCTTTTGGAATTATCTATCACGTGGTGCTCAATTAAAACAAAAAATAACCAATTAGCAACTAATAACTTTTTCTGGTGGAAACATGTGTATGGTACGTAGAAAATCTTTTATAATCGAAGCCGGTGTTGGTTATACCATAGAGGAGAAAATTCTTGCGTCCGGCCAATGGTCGGCTATGCAGGCAGAAAAACTTTAGGAAGCGAAGCCGGTGTTGGCCCGGTCGCAGGCCTGCTATACAGAAAACCTTTAGTAAGCGAAGCCGCTGTTGGTGATACCATAGATGAGAAAATCTTTGCTCCCGGTCGAAGGCCGACTATACAGGAAAACTTTAGTAAGCGAATCCGGTGTTGGCCCAAAAGCTTTACAATGATACCCGTGTTGATCCCATTTGTTAAAAAATGTAGTGTAAAATCAGTTTTATATGAAAAGTTCAGAGGTCCATAACTCGCCAATTTTTTTATTGTACATATTCTTATTATTTTTTGATTCTCCGTCCTTCTGTATAATTTTCTTGTTGATTGGTGAAGCTTCACTAAACTAGACTTGTTCCAAACTTTGTTCTACGCAGTGATGAATATTTCTATGATCATGATTGTCATTTGATGGATCAAATAATGGTCACTGTTCTTATAGAGATGCATTTAAGTACGTACTCTAAGATGGCCAATGTTGAAATATACATAGGTATTAAATTAGGAAATTATGCTGGTCACCTTAGATCGCGTTGAACTTCATTAATATTTTTATCTGCAATGGTCCTTCTATTTTTTTTTTTTTATTGGTGTTTGTTAAATATCTAAACTTGCTGATTTTTTGTTTAAAACTATTAATAACAAGATTATAACCAGTTTGCACCAGGGAACGAAGCCGTTATCAAATTGCCTCCGGCGGCTGCTAAGCAAAATATTTACGTCGGCGGCTAAAACTCGACTAAAGTTGACAAATTTTCGGCGGCGGCGGCTAAATAAAAATTAGTTCAGCGGCGGCTCAAAGTCGACTAAGCCGGCAACTGTTAATAATAAGGCCCATTTCAGATTAGCCAAGTTTACTTGCGCTCGAATTTTCTTAATTTGTTGACGTTTTAGTAAACCATAAATTTCTTCCCGTTTTGGAAAGTAGCTTAACAACACGCGGAAGAAGAAATAAAAGACAATGTAAAAACTAATAAATAATCCAAGACAAGAATGACAGCAGAATCAGAATTGCCAAGTACAAGCAAGTCGGTACTCAAATCTCGGCAAGTCTTTCCCCTTTACACCGACCTTTTCTCTCACGCCTACAAACACAAGACTTGCGCAAGTAAACTTGCCTAATGTGAAAGGGGCCTAACATTCGAAATATACATATATTTTTTATTCAATGTATACTTTTAGCCAGTTTTAACTATCATACAAAATCGTATGCTTCACACCAAAGTCTGACAAAAATCGTTAAAATGGCGTCTTAGATGCCACGCTATTATAAAAAAAATATGCAAAAAACATATGGAATAAATCTAGTTTACGGACGCAGCTTAAAAATTAAAAAAAGTTACCTATCGGGTGTAAAATTTAATTTTAAGCAAAAAATGTAATGTATTGAAATAATTGTTGAGAGTAAAACGCGTGTGTTTGATGTAAGCTTAGAAACACAAGAGAGTTTTTTATTAAACAGGAACTTAGACATGTCAGTTACAATTGTACATGGTTGTGATTGAAAAGTGTCAAAATAAGTATACAGAGTTACCAATAGCGATAATAATTGTTCGTGCTATTTTAACATCTCCCCTGAACAAGTATTCTGTATATTTCTCTTGGCATTTCGTTTATTATTAAGTTAATTCATATTTACATTAAAGTTATTTGAAATTCATTTAAAACTTAAATTAATGGATATTTGAATTTAATTCATTACAAATTTACTATAAAAACTTTGTTTTATGGCAACTACGCCTTTCGTATTATAATGAATTTAATTTAAACCGAATTCATTTAAAAATTTTGTTTGTTTAAGGGCGACTACGCCTTTTGTTAGTATGTCAGCTAACATATTGTTTGTTTCAATATATTTTAATACTATTTGATTATTTTTGATAGCTTCAGATATAAATTAGGATTTAATGTCTACATGTTTTGTGCGAGACGAATAAGAATTGTTTGTTGCAACATGTATTGCGCTTTTGTTATCGCAAAAGAGTATTAAAGGATAGGTGGCATTAACAATCAATTCCTTTTCGAGTCGCTTTGACCATATTGACTCTTGAATAGCTGCGACTATGGCCATAAACTCTGCTTCCGTGGTCGATAGAGCAATAGTTCGTTGGCGTCGAGTTCCCCAGGAAATAGCGGCACCTTGATGAGTGAAGACGTATCCTGTTGTAGACCGTCTGCTATCAACGTCACTGGCCCAGTCAGCATCACAAAACCCAGTAATTTCACTGAACTTACCAGTGTATATTAGACCTTTGTTGATTGTACCCTTTAAATACCTCAACACGCGTTTAACAGCGTTCCAGTGTGCCTTTCCTGGATTTTCAGCGAATCTGCTCAGCATGTTGACGGCGAAACAGATGTCTGGTCTTGTTATTTGGGCAGCACATAGTAGACATCCTACAGCTTGCATGTAAGGGACATCCTTCATAAGCATCTTCTCGGCGTCGATTGATGGACACATGTCCGCAGTCAACTTTTGGTTCAGGTCAATTGGTGTGGAGATTCCATTGCATTGATCCATACCAAATCTTGCAAGTACTTCAGCAATATATTGGCTCTGATCGATTTTGATAGTCCGCGCCTTCTCGTCTCTTCTGATTTGCATTCCCAAGATTGATCAAACTTGACCCAAGTCTTTCATCTTGAAGTTAGCAGATAATGCAGCTTTAATATCTATTATTGTCTTTATGTCGTTTGCAAATATTAATACGTCGTCGACATAAATTGCCAACATAAGCATATTCTTGCTATTTGATTGGTAATAAATGCATTGGTCGACATTACTGCGCTCTAAGCCAAAGTTCAGCAGCACGTTGTTCAGTTCCTCATTCCACATTCGACTAGATTGCTTTAGGCCATACAGGGATCGAATCCAATTGGTTGCGACATAAAAATTTCTTCTTGCAGCTTAGCATTTAGAAATGCTGTCACTGCATCCAATTCGTGTATAAGCAAGTCGTATTTTGCAGCAAGGGCGAATAGAAAACGAATAGAGGTATATCTGACAACCGGTGCATAAGTTTCGTTGTAGTCGATACCCTTCAGCTGACTAAACCCCTTCGCTACAAGACGGGCCTTGTGATGAACAACAACACCATCAGCGTTCACTTTAGTCTTAAAGACCCACTTTGAGGATATAGCCTTCTTTCCGGCTGGCAGCCTTGATAATGTCCACGTTTCGTTGAGCATCAGCGAGTCATATTCCTCCTTCATAGCAGCTTTCCAATGGCAAGCATCCGGTGATGAAAACGCCTCTTTTACTGTGGCTGGATCATTTGAGACATACTCGATTGCACAAAAATTGTAGCCCGGGTTTTGCTTCTTTTGAATTCGTTTTGACCGCCGAATTTCGCCTTCCGCGACTATGATATGTTTGTTGGGTGTGAATGTTTCATCGTTTACATCATCGGGTACGTTCATGGCATCGGAAAGTTCGACTGTATCGTCTAACTCGTCATCGAAGTTGTTTGTTAATATACGCGGTCGCCGAGTTTCGCCTTCTATAACTGTGTCGGAAGGAGTGTACGTGGCAACAGCGGACTCATCTGCAATTGGCGATTCTTCATCAGCTTCCCCCTCAGAATTGTTATTGCTGCTACTTTCGACGTCATCATTTTCAGAAATATCTACGAGGAACGATGGGAAATTTAATTTTGGTTCTTTTATATCATTTACCTTGTCTTCTGCTTCAAAGAATATTACGTCGCGGCTAACTATTATTTTGTTAGTTGAAGGGTATAGCAACCTGTAGCCTTTTGCCTGTCCACAGTACCCAACCAGTATGCATTCGATCGATTTCGGGCCAAATTTCGACCGTTTTTCTTTTGGCACATGAACCATTGCCTTACAGCCGAAGATACGAATGTGTTTCAGATTCGGCTTTTTATTAGACCAAATTTCCTCAGGGCTACGTACATTATTTCTAGTCGGCATATGGTTTAACAAATACGCTGCGGTCACAATTGCTTCTGCCCAGAATTTTTCACTCAGCCCGGAATCGATAAGCATACAGCGCACTCTGTCTGCTAAAGTGCGGTTCATCCGCTCTGCAACACCGTTTTGTTGCGGTGTATATGGACACGTTTTTTGATGTAAGATACCATTTTTATTTGTATATTGTTCGAATTCTTTATTTATGTATTCAGTTCCGTTATCGGAACGTAGCACTTTAATTTTGCGACCGCATTGCTTTTCAACAAGGGTTTTAAATTTGATGAATTCATGTAACACCTCAGATTTTTTTTGTATAGGCACAACAAATACCTTTCGCGAACAATCGTCGACAAATGTTAATATAAATCGTGCGCCCGAAAACGATTTAATATTAATTGGACCAATGACATCTGTGTGAATTAAATCAAGAACTGATTCCGCGCGTTTTCCAGCATCTTTAAATGATGATCTGGTTTGCTTGCCTTTGGTACAGGTTACGCATTTAGTCTTTTCGTCATTTGTCGCACAGAAAGAAGGTTAGTACAAATTTCAGGTACATATTCCACGTTTTTAACTAGCATATTTATGCTTTGACCGTTTGGTTTGGTTTTTACCGACATTTTTACATCACCCGCGAATTTAACCGATATTTTGTTATTGTTCGCAACAATTATTCTTTGTTTGACACCATTTTTTCATTAAACAATATGTTAGAGTCTTTTGTCATATGTGATGTCGCACCCGAGTCTATGAACCAATCGGTGACGCTGTTTTTATTCGCTAGCAGCGATGCATATAACGCATTGTACTCTTTTTTATTTATTTCTTTTGCACTTTCGTTTTTTACTTTTCTATTTTTATTTCGACAATTTTTACTAATATGGCCAGGCTGTTTACAGGAGTGGCAATAAAATTTCTTTTTTAAATTATTTGACGAATAATTTTTCATATACAAGGCATTGCCTTCACTTTTCACATCAAATTTAGCATCTTGTAATAATAATGTTTTTACTGAATCAATGGTGAGTTCAGTGGTGGAATTCTCCACTGCTAAAACTAGGGCTCGAAATTCATCTGGCAAGCCAGCCAGCATTAACGAGGCCGTTAATTCATCGTCGATGTTTAACCCAGCGCCTTGCGCTTTAAGTGACGTCATCACCGTACGATTAATGTAGTCAGGCACAGATTCACAGTCTGAAAGCTTTATTTGGACCAATTGCTTTAACAACTCAACCTTACGAGTCAGACCCTTGTCTTCATAGGCTGCCAGTAAAGCTGTCCAAGCTTCATTAGCTGTTTTAGCAGTTGCTATATGCGCAAAATTACTTGGTTCTATCATAAGTGTCAATTCCGCCAGTGCACGTTCATCCGCATCCAATTCTTTTTCTGTAGCCGTAGCCGGCAACACTTTTTCAACAGCCTTCCAACAATGCTTAATTACCAGATATGATTTCGCGTGTCGCTTCCAAACGTCAAAGTTTTCACGGCCACGAAGTTTCTCGAACGGGAACATATTTGATGAGGACATTGTTTCTAGGGTTTCCAGGGTTTTATTTTTTAATTATCAGCGCAACTCAAGCCAACACAGCACACAGATAACACATTCAGCACTACGCACGTGTAATTGTTTTTTTTTTATTAAAATTTTTTTATTCGCTTGATAATTATCAGCAAATACAAGCAAATAATTTAATCAGTGCTTATTTTGGCAATCCGCGAACCGACTCAGCCAATGCCTTTAGCACAATCAACACAGTATGCGTGTAAGTGTTTTTGTTAAACAATTAATCAAATCGGGCTTTATCTTGGCAATCTGCGAACCGATACAGCCTATGCCTTTAAAACAATTAACACTATCAGCGTAGGTATTTTATAAAAAACTTTAGTGGAATTTTAATGGCGACATATAGGCCCATAACCTATTGAAATAATTGTTGAGAGTAAAACGCGTGTGTTTGATGTAAGCTTAGAAACACAAGAGAGTTTTTTATTAAACAGGAACTTAGACATGTCAGTTACAATTGTACATGGTTGTGATTGAAAAGTGTCAAAATAAGTATACAGAGTTACCAATAGCGATAATAATTGTTCGTGCTATTTTAACATAATGTGACAAATTTGGCGCTGACGCTTGGTTTCCGAGTTATGGGCCTCTAAAGTTTGTATGGACAATATGGAATATATCGAGTATTTTGTGGTGTAATGGGGCAATATGGGTATCATTGAAAAGGTAATTTCAATATCTATTCAATTTAAAAGGAAAATATTAAAAATAATAACAAAAAGTTTTTTTTTTAATTTTCCGAGCAACTCTAGTTTTGGAGCTACGGACCTTTAAAGTTTTTACGTATAATATGGCATATTATTATTTTTATTTTTTTCAACATTAACTTCGCTTTCAAAAGACTTTTTGCATAGCCGGCCTTCGGCCGGGCGCAAGGATTTTCTCCTCTATGGTGTGACCAACACCGGCTTCGCTTACTAAAGAATTTTTGCATAGCCGGCCTTCGGCCGGGCGCAAGGATTTTCTCCTCTATGGTATGACCAACACCGGCTTCGCTTACTAAAGACTTTTCGTCGAGGAGAATATAACAAACTTTTTGGAAAACTTTTTTTTTGTTTTGGCAAACTTTTTTCAGAGTTGCATGGAAAGTACTTTTTCCTATGCGTGTGAGCATGTTGTTGTTTTTTTTGTAGGTGTATTAGTGCCACGTGCTTTCATGTTATACATAAAAAAATGTAAACAAACTAAGACAAAAATAGCATTTTTCAACTCGATCGCAATTCGTTAATTTATTATTAATTTTAAGACAAAAAAAAAAAACTAAAAGCCTACAGATCATAGAATCAAATTTTGCAACTGTCACTTTTAATAATTAAGAAATAAAGTTGCTGCACATCCAGCTATTTAGAGTAGTTTTTCACCCATAACTCGAAAACTATTCCGCGTGCACATATACCGCTATATACGATCGATAGAGGATAAAAATACGAACCGATCATGGTATAGCCTGTTTTCTGAAAGACTGTACGAAAAAAGTTATTAAGCGGCAAACTTTTCAAATTTAAAAAAAATCGCTGAAATTAATAAGTTTAGTTTTTCGCTTATATCTCGCAAACCATTCCGCGTGCACATATACCGGTATACACGATCGATAGAGGATAAAAATACGAATCGATCATAGTATAGTTTGTTTTCCGAAAGACTGTACGAAAAAAGTTATTAAGCGGCAAACTTTTCAAATTTAAAAAAATCGCTGAAATTAATAAGTTTAGTTTTTCGCTTATATCTCGCAAATTATTACGCGTGCACGTATACCGCTACATACGATCGATAGAGGATAAAAATACGAATCGATCATGGTATAGTTTGTTTTCTGAAAGACTGTACGAAAAAAGTTATTAAGCGGCAAACTTTTCCAAATTAAAAAAAATCGTTCAAATTAACAAGTTAATTTTTTTGCTTATATCTCGGAAACTTTTCGGCGTGCACATATACTGCTATATACGATCGATAGAGGATTGAAATAGGAATCGATCATGGTATAGCTTGTTTTCTGAAGGACTGTACGAAAAAAAGTTATTAAGCGGCAAACTTTTCAGAATGAAAAAAATCGCTGAAATTAAGAGGTTTAGTTTTTTGCTTATATCTCGGAAAGTATTCCGCGTGCACATATACCGCTATATACAAACGATAGAGGATAAAGGTACGAATCGATCGTGGTATAGCTTGTTTTCCGAAAGACTGTACGAAAAAAGTTACTATGTGGCAAACTTTTCAAATTTAAAAAAATCGCTGAAATTAATAAGTTTAGTTTTTCGCTTATATCTCGCAAACTATTCCGCGTGCACATATACCGCTATATACGATCGATAGAGGATAAAAATTCGAATCGATCGTTGTATAGCTTGTTTTCTGAAAGACTGTACGAAAAAAGTTATTAAGCGGCAAGCTTTTCCAAATTAAAAAAAATCGTTAAAATTAACAAGTTTATTTTTTTGCTTATATCTCGGAAACTGTTCCGCGTGCACATATACTGCTATATACGATCGATAGAGGATTGAAATAGGAATCGATCATGGTATAGCTTGTTTTCTGAAAGACTGTACGAAAAAAAGTTATGAAGCAGCAAACTTTTCAGAATGAAAAAATCGCTGAAATTTAGAGGTTTAGTTTTTTGCTTATATCTCGGAAAGTATTCCGCGTGCACATATACCGCTATATACAATCGATAGAGGATAAAGGTACGAATCGATCGTGGTACAG
This sequence comes from Gymnosoma rotundatum, assembly GCA_916610165.2. Taxonomy (NCBI): domain Eukaryota; kingdom Metazoa; phylum Arthropoda; class Insecta; order Diptera; family Tachinidae; genus Gymnosoma; species Gymnosoma rotundatum. Next base: position 63,396,594 of record OU744339.1, read on the forward strand.
CTTGATTTCTGAAAGACTGTACGAAAAAAGTTATTAAACGGCAAACTTTTCAAATTTAAAAAAATCGCTCAAAAATATAAGTTTAGTTTTTCGCTTATATCTCCGAAAGTATTCCGCGTGCACATATACCGCTATATATGAGCGAAAGAGGATAAAAATACGAATCGATCGTTGTATAGCTTGTTTTCTGAAAGACTGTACGAAAAAAGTTATTAAGCGGCAAACTTTTCAAATTAAAAAAACGGCTCAAACATATAAGTTTAGTTTTTCGCTTATATCTCGGAAACTATTCCGCTGTACGAAAAAAGTTATTAAGCAGCAAACTTTCAAAACTCGAAAAAATCTCAAAAAATTGGTGAAAATTTTTTAAATAATTAAAGTTTACTTCTACTTAGTATTAAATAGTTGGTAATACTAATCAATGGAGATCGAAAATACCTTCCAGAATATGTATGATTAAGTTTCTGAAACACTTGCATTCATAATGTATACCGCAGCAAACTTTAGCTAATTAAAAAAAAACACAAGGCCTTAAAATAACAGCGATGTCAGTAATAGTGTTTATACAAACACACATGGAAAAATGTCAACAAACTTTTGAAAAAATATTGCGTTTTTAAATGTTGCAAGAATTCATTAATTTGTCATACATTTAAAAACAAAAGATGGGTTTTAGAAGCTGCAAGGCTCTAGTATCAGATTTCCTGGCTGTCACTTTCGCCATTATAAAAATGAAGGTGCTGCACGTAAGATACTTTGTCCTTGATCAAGATAGTTATTGGGTTATAAAATCTTAATTAAAAGCTGTACCACACAGCAATTTGTATCAATTGATATAGAACAAAAATACGATTCCATTATGGAATAGATTATTTTCGGAAATACTTACGTTTAGAAGTCATAATTCGAAAAATTTGACGAATAGCTTAAAATTATACAAATAGTTTGTTAAATATTACAGCTAAGCTATTCGTTATATTATACATCGACTAGTACCAATTAATAGAGGACAAAATTACCTTTCAGGATTGGTATAATATATTTTCTAAAATACTTGCATTCAGAAGATGGACAGTAACAAAAATTTAGTAAAAAACGATACGGGTAAAACAGTTCATAAAAAATTAAGCAAATCTTTGATAATGCTGTGCAACCACTGTAGTATGATAACTGGAAGGACAGTTGAAACCAAATATATACCAATTTAAAAAGGTAATATTGTCCTTTATTAACTCGTACTAGTAGGTGTGTGATATCACGAATAGCTTAGCTGTAATATTTAACAAACTATTTGTATAATTTTAAGCCATTCGTCAAATTTTTTTTGAGTTATGACTTCTAAACGTAAGTATTTCCGAAAATAATCTATATCAATAGATTTTATAACTTAATAACTATCTCGATCAAGGACAAAGTATCTTACGTGCAGCATCGTTATTTCTATAATGGCGATAATGACAACCAGAAAATCTGATACTACAGCCTTCCAGCTTCTAAAAACCATCTTCTGTTTTTAAATGTATGACAAATTGATGAATTCTTGCAACATTTAAAAACGCAATATTTTTTCAAAAGTTTGTTTACATTTTTCCATGTGTGTTTGTATAAACACTATTACCGACATCGCTGTTATTTTAAGGCTTTGTGTTTTTTTTTTTAATTAGCTAAAGTTTGCTGCGGTATATATTATGAATGCAAGTGTTTCAGAAACTTAATCATACATATTCTGGAAGGTATTTTCGATCTCTATTGATTAGTATTACCAACTATTTAATACTAAGTAGAAGTAAACTTTAATTAGTTCAAAACTTTTCACCAATTTTTTGAGATTTTATCGATTTTTGAAAGTTTTCTGCTTAATAACTTTTTTCGTACAGTCTTTCGGAAAAGAAACTATACCATGATCGATTCCTATTTCAATCCTCTATCGATCGTATATAGCAGTATATGTGCACGCGGAATAGTTTCCGAGATATAAGCGAAAAACTAAACTTGTATTTTTGAGCGATTTTTTTAAATAAAAAAAAAGTTTGCCGTTTAATAACTTTCAGAAAACAAACTATGCCTCGATCGATTCGTATTTTTATCCTCCTTCGCTCATATATAGCGGTATATGTGCACGCGGAATAGTTTTGGAGATATAAGCGAAAAACTAAACTTATATTTTTGAGCGATTTTTTTAAATTTGAAAAGTTTGCCGTTTAATTACTTTTTTCGTACAGTCTTTTAGAAAACAAACTATACCACGATCGATTCGCACCTTTATCCTCTATCGATTGTATGTATCGGTATATGTGCACGCAGAATAGTTTTCGAGATATAAGCAAAAAACTAAACCTCTTAATTTCAGCGATTTTTTTCATTCTGAAAAGGTTGCCGCTTAATAACTTTTTTCGTACAGTCTTTCAGAAAACAATCTATACCACGATCGATTCGTACTTTTATCTTTAATCGATCGTATATAGCGGTATATGTGCACGCGTAATAGTTTTCGAGATATAAGCGAAAAACCTAACTTATATTTTTGAGCGATTTTTTTTTCACTTGAAATATATACCACGATATACCACGATCGATTCGTACTTTAAGCCTCTGTCGATTGGCGGTTGTCGCTATGATGCACGGCTTTTAATTTTGTTTTTAGAACTAAAAAACCATCACAATTAATGACTGTATGTTTTAGGTGTAGCTCCTTCATTTTTAAAATGGCGAAAGTGACAACCTGAAAATCTGATTCTGCAAGCTTAGAGCTTTTTATTTTAAAATCTATTAAAAAGAGACGAATTGTGACCGTTTCTAAAAGGTCTCATTTTTTGTCAATTTTGTTTACTTTTTTGTTACAAATAACAAAAATACTCCTTTTTTTACAACTCTGTAAAAAAATTTTGCCGTTTCTCAAGGCCGTGGCAGATAAAACTTTTGCTTTGCGTTGCGTTGCAAATTCGCTTTGACATCTAAGATAAAATACACGAACTTATATGAAGTATGTCACATAAAGCACTTTTAACGCAAAGCAAAGCGCAAAGTTGGGCAACACTCATCTTTTTGCGCGCTTTGACAATTAGCTGCAATACATTTGTATATTATTTTTGGCAAAATCGAACGTAAAAGAGTTAAGAATTTTAAAATATTATTTTTTTATTATATATTCTTCCTTTATTATTTTTTTTTAGAAAATTATGGAAGAAAAACTTGTAAAAACAAACAATAATTAGGCGCTGTTAAAGTTTTTATTGTGACATACCTCTTGCGTTATACGCTTTTTTTTCAAAGTTTGAAACGTCACGCAAAGCGATAAAGTTTTATCTGACACGGCCTTCAGAGTTATTTATCTTCTCCTACGTTACTTACTCTATACTTTTCATACTCGAGTATTTTAAACACCGCAATAAAAAGTTGCGGTGTTTATTTTACCCAATCCTGTAAAAACGAGTATCAGAAATATCGCAATATTAAGTATTTTTTACACTCGTACGCGAGAATTTTTTAATTCTCTTTATTTTAAGCAACGTTGCCACATTTTTACCCTATTAAAGTTTTTTACTGCCGTTTTATGAAATACTGCATTGTATGCAGATCTATTTATAAACAATAAAAAAAAAAAAACAAAATTTGATCAAATCTATTGCATAAACATTATAAGCAGAAAAACAGACAACAACCGTTTTCATAGGTATGAAATACAACACATATTTAATTAATAAAATGCAATAAAAACCGTTTAAAGGCACAGCTTTTGTACACTATTTAAAGCAGGTATACTTATTTTGTTGCTGTTTTTTATGAACAATTATTTTCAGTTTATGCGCCTTGTTGTCATAAACGTGCTACTAACGGTATTTAGGAAAACAAAATGATAAAATGAATCCGTGAATAAATGAAAAATTACTTAATTTTTTTAGTTTTAACAAAACTGTATATACGCAGATGTAATATTGCATTGACTGAATAGGCATATACCTCATAAATAATAATAAATAAAATAAAGTTTTTAGTTTACATATTTTATTTTGTTAAGTATAATTATTGCTTTTATACTTATTTATTAATATTCAAAATCTATTTGCTTAACGAATAGAATTTTTAAATTTCTCTCCTGTGTTACTTAAAAAAACCCTAACAAAAACGTAATATAATAAACAATGAACTGTTCTTGAGTTATTAGTAAACTTTTATTGTGTTTTTAATAAATGAAAATATGGCGAATTTAACGGGTTCTATTAAATTTATTTTCTGTTATATATTAAAGAAACTTTTATAATTTCAAAGAAGTATGTATGTTAGCTAATTTAGACATTGGCGGCTTTTGATATTGTGTTTGATTTAATAATTCTGATCTGATAACTCTGTTTTCCTCTCACTACACACGTTAAAATCCCTCTGTTGGTGTTTGTTGTGAGTATCAGTACGAATAAAGTAAAGCCAGCATCGCAAACATTTTACTTGAGTATGCTAGACACTTATACTCAAATGGAATGGGTATAGTAAATACTCGCACAAAAGAAATGCGGTGTGATCGCTGGTTCACCCACAAGTTTCTGAAACATTTTTGGTTCGCACAAAATTTTTTTTATATGTAGTTTGACGTTTCTCTCAGAGAGCGAGAGAAATTATTTTGAAATTATTGAGAGTCTCTCAGTGTGAATTAAATTAATTTTAAATTTGGTCCGAACCATTTTAGAAAAGGTTGCCACATCATGTGAAATTTGTACAAGAGTCATGCCATATTGTCTGGAATTTTTATTACAAATTCAATATGGTAAACAAAAAGCAAAAAAGATAAAAAAAAGAGAAAGTAACAATTTTTTTTACAAAATAACATATTAATAAGTAAATAACATATTAATATGATATAACATATTAATATGATTAACTCGAAATCTTTTTGTTTGTCACCCAGGGATTTACATTTTACATTGGATATTCTGTTACGTTATACGTTATGTTATAAATATTAATTTTTTTATTTCTTTATTTTGACACAAATATAATTAATTTTCTTAAATTAATGCACATATGTATTTACTTCATTTTCAATTATATATGGCAGCACTGGTTTTACGAACAAAGTTTCTGAAATGGGTGAACCATGGTGTAGAAAACTCTCAGTAAACGATAAATTTCTCCGAACCAAAAATATTTCAGAAACTTGTGGGTGAACCAGCCTTTAGAGTATTAAAAACAGACACTCTTGCAGTTCTCTGATTGAAACCACAGATTAATAATAATTATATGACAACATCTACATAAAGTACACATTGGACAATGAATATCAGCTCTTCTTCTTTTATTTTTGATGGGAAAGGATTTTTAAGTTAACAAACTAACTTAACAAACCGGAAATGAGAAGTTTTATCAATTAAACAAATTTATTAAATAATTAAAAATTTAAAGCAATAAATTAAATAAAAATTGATATTTTATGAACAAAAACAAACCTTTTGTAAAAAAAACTAAAAATACGTTACAACTGCAACTACTACTTACGCTATCTCTCATACTACATATGTGCTTATATCTCGAAAACTAAGAGTTGTTCCTGGATGGGATCAATTGTGGATGAAAGCCACATATATTGTCTATAATTTGGTATATATGTGTTATTCGTTGAGCATATTTTCTTGAACCAAGTTTAAAAAAAAAATATATTTTCAACTTTCACTCACACTACAAATGGGCTTATATCCCAAAAACTAAGAGTTGTTTCTGGATGCGACCAATTGTGGATGAAAGTTCTTAACTGTACGTGAGCTATTAAAAATTAAAAAGGTCTCGCTCTTGTGAATGATCAACATATCTATGCAACACCAAGTCATTGTGTTTGGTTGTACGTAAATTTAAAATATAAGACAATTTCATCCGATTGTTAAAAGTAAAAAAGATTAATGCTATGCCAAAGGTTTCTACAAATTGTATACAAAATTAAAAAAACTACAAGTCCAATTTGATAGGATTAGGCGCTGACGTTATGACGGGCTCTAATATCGTTGCTTTCAATATTATTACATGATAATCAACAAAATTATTATTTTGCCTTATTACATACATAAAATTTAAGTTAGAACTGCAAATACCCTTATTTTATTTGGAATGGTTATTTTATGTGGAACATCGTTTCTTTAAGAAAAAGTTTGATTTATGTATTTGTTTTGATAATAAGTGCAAAAAAGAAAACATAACAGAAGGACCGCAAATTTTTGTGATTTAAAAAAATGTAAGTTAAAAATTTTTTACGTGTTTACTATTTTTATGTTTTAGTATTATGTATTTTTATGTTTCTTTAAGTATGTACTCGTTCATATGTATGTACAATTATAAAATGTATTAAGCAATAAAATATAATAGTAAGTCTCTTGACTTTAGTCATAATTTTAGAAAGAAAAAAAATTTAAACTTTATATGGATGTGAACAGAGCTAAATAAACAAAAAAAAATTATAAGAAGCACAAAACAATAATTTTTATCATATCCAGACGTATAAAAACGTTCTTATTAGTAAAAAATATGTCTAGAAATTAATTTTTTATAAAAAAGATTGATCGGTTATATTTTGAGAAATTCTAATGTTGGTATTTTTCTCGTTTCTGGCTTTTTTATACATACGTTAAAACAATCCTGAAGTGACGATATTGTTAATATAATGTCCACACCTTTGGTAATTTGGTAATTTTTTTCTGGCAACTATAGTTATGCGAATAAAAAAAAAGGCTGCCAGACAGAAACTCATTTTGCTTCTCAATATAATGAGAGAGTAAGAGAGCAATTCTCTCTTCATTTTGGGTCAAAATTTTAGTTTGTTACATTTAGTTTGTTATCTTCTCGCCCACAACTCTGATAAAATTTACAGGGTTGTAAAAAAAGAGTATTATTATTTTAGAGGGTTGTAAAAAAGAGTATTATTTTTTTCATAACAAAAATGTAAACAAAATTTGACAAAAAATAAGACCTCTTAGAAACGGTCACAATTCGTCAATTTTTAATAGATTTTAAAATAAAAATTAGAAATCAAAAGCTCTAAGCTTGCAGAATCAGATTTTCAGGTTGTCAATATCGCCATTTTAAAAATGGAGGAGCTACACCTAAAATATATAGTCATTAATTGTGATGGTTTTTGTAGTTATAAAAACAAAACTTAAAGCCATGCATCATAGCGACTAATGCCAATCGATAGAGGCTTAAAATACGAATCGATCGTGGTATATCTCGTTTCTTGCAAGACTGTATGAAAAAAGTTATAAGCCAGAAAACTTTTGAATTGTAAAAAAAAACCGCTCAAAAATTTAAGTTAAGGTTCTCGCTTAAATCTCGAAAAGTATTCCGCGTACACATATACCGCTATATATAATCGATAGAGGATAAAAGTACGAATAGATCGTGGTATAGTTTGTTTTCTGAAAGACTGTACAAAAAAGTTATAAAGAGGCAAACTTTTCAAATTTGAAAAAACGCTCAAATATATAAGTTTAGTTTTTCGCTTATGTCTTGAAAACTATTCTTCGTGCACATATACCGCTATATACGATCGATACGGATAAAAGTACGAATCGATCGTGGTATAGTTTGTTTTCTGAAAGACTATACGAAAAAAGTTATTAAGCTGCAAACTTTCAAAAATCGAAAAAATCTCAAAAAATTGGTAAAAGGTTTTGCACTAATTAAAGTTTGCTTCTACTTAGTATTAAACAGTTAGTAATACTAATCAATATCGATCGAAAATACCTTCCAGAATATGTGTGATTAAGTTTCTGAAACGCTTGCATTCATAATATATACCGCACCAAACTTTAGCTAATAAAAAAACACAGCTCTAAAATAACAGCGACGTCGGTAATAGTGTTTATACAAACACACATGGAAAAATGTAAACAAACTTTTTAAAAAATATTGCGTTTTTAAATGTTACAAGAATTCATCAATTTGTCATATATTTAAAAACAAAAGATAGTTTTTAAAAGCTGCAAGGCTGTAGTATCAGATTTTCTGGTTGTCACTTTCGTCATTATAAAAATAAAGGTCCTGCACGTAAGATACTTTGTCCTTGATCGAGATAGTTATTGAGTTATAAAATCTTAATTAAAAGCTGTAGCACACAGCAATTTGTATCAATTCATATAGAACAAAAATACGATTCCATATTGGTATAGATTATTTTCGGCAATACTTACGTATAGAAGTTATAACTCGAAAAATTTGACGAATGGCTTAAAGTTATACAAGTAGTTTGTTAAATATTACAGCTAAGCTATTCGCTATATTATACATCGGCGAAAAACTAAACTTATATTTTAAAGCGATTTTTTCATTTTTGAAAAGTTTGCCGCTTAATAACTTTTTCCATACAGTCTTTCAGAAAACAAGCTATACCACGATCGACTCGTACTTATATTCTCATTCGATCGTATATAGCTGTACATGTGCACGCCGAATAGTTTTCGAGATATAAGCGAAAAACTAAACTTATATTTTTGAGCGATTTTTTTTCAAATTTAAAAAGTTTGCTCTTTATAACTTTTTTCGTACAGTCTTTCAATAAACGAAATATACCACAATCGATTCGTATTTTTATGCTCTTTCGATCGTATATAGCGGTATATTTGCACACGGAATAGTTTTCGAGATTCAAGCGAAAAACTAAACTTATATTTTCGAGCGATTTTTTCAAATTTGAAAAGTTTGCCGCTTAATAACTTTTTCCTACAGTCTTTCAGAAAACAAACTATACCACGATCGATTCGTATTTTTATCTTCTTTCGATCGTATATAGCAGTGTATGTGTACGCGGAATGGTTTCTGAGATATAAGCAAAAAACTAAACTTATTAATTTCAGCGATTTTTTTAATTTTGAAAAGTTTGCCGCTCAATAACTTATTTCGTACAGTCTTTCAATCAACGAAATATTTCACGTTCGATTCGTATTTTAATCCTCTATCGATCGTATATAGTGGTACATGCGCATGCGGAATAGTTTTCGAGTTATAAATGAAAAACTCATCTAAATAGCTTGATGTACAGTACCTTTATTTCTTAATTATCAAAAGTGACAGTTGCTAAATCTGATTCTATTATCTGTAGGGTTTTAATTTTGTTTTTTTTTTGTGTTAAAATTAATATTAAATTAACGAGTTAAAAAATGCTATTTTTTGTCTTAGTTTGTTTACATTTTCTTTTATGTATAACATGAAAGCACGTGGCACTAATACACCTACAAAAAAACAACAACATGTTCACACTCATAGGAAAAAGTACGTTCCATGCAACTCTGAAAAAAGTTTGACAAAACAAAAAAAAAATATGCCAAAAAGTTTGTTATCTTCTCCTCGACGTTCAAAAGTGCACGACTGATAGCGGGCGAGAAGATAACAAACTAATGTGCTGTTTCTGTATTACAGGCGATCAACTCATCTGAAAAATTTATATGAAAAGCACTCAGTTTTTTGAGTTATTTTCAAAAAAATTTTTAGACGAGTTGATCGCCTGTAATATAGAAACAGCACTTAAATGTTCAAATTAATATTTTGACACAATATTAAGAGAGAATTGCTCTCTTTCTCTCTCTTTATATTGAGAAGCACAATGAGTGATAACTCAATTTCTTAATGTAGGCTGCCAGACACAAAAAGTTTTTTATTCACATAACTATAGTTGCCAGAAAAAAATTACAAACCAAAGTGTGGCGTGAACGTACGTGTAAAAAAGCCAGTAACGAGAAAAACACTAACATTAGTATTTCTTAAAATATAACCGATCAATCTTTTTTATAAAAAATGAATTTTTGCGCATATTTTTTACAAATAAGAACTTTTTAGTACGTTTGGATATGATAAGTCATGATATATCAAGCTCCTAAGCAAATAAAAATTATTGTTTTATGCTCCATATCATTTTTTTTAATTTAGCTTTGTTCACATCCATATAAAGTTTAAATTTTGTTCCCTTCTAAAATTATGACTAAAGAGAAATGTTAATGTTATTTGGAGAAGAAAGTGCAGTGTCTGTAACAATTTCCCCCTATTTTTATTTATTAATTTATTAAAAAATGCACAAAGTCCACAGACCTACCATTATATTTTATTGCTTAAATAATTTTATAATTGTACATACATATGTATGAGTACATACTTAAAGAAACATAAAAAAGCATAATACTAAAACAAAAAAATAGCAAACACGTAAAAAAATTGTTTTTTCTTACATTTTTTTTAAATCAGAAAAATTGACATCCCTTCTGTTATGTTTTCTTTTTCGTCCTTATTGTCAAAACATATACATAAATCAAACTTTTTTTAAACCAACAATTTTCCACATAAAATAGCTATTCCAGATAAAATAAGGGTATATGCGGTTCTAACTTATATTTTATGTATGTAATAAGGCAAAATAATAATTATGTTTATTATCACGTTTTCTTGTACAATATTGCCTCATGGTATATTCATTGCTTTTAGGGGCAAAACAATATTAAACAAACTTAAGTCAGAAATAGTATATTCAAGTATATATTCCATACCTAACTAATTTTTTAAGTGGCTATTGGACCAAAACAATTCTTAGGTGTCGATATAAAAAAATGGGAGCTTTGATATAATTAAGTGCTGCCAGCAGGGGTGCCAGAGAATTTTTATAAGAAATCGGCACTTTTGCACAAAAAAATCGGCTTTATCGGCACTTTAATTTTAAAAAATCGGCAAATAATCAGAAAGGTTTCGCTGTTGTGAATGATCAACAAACCTATGCAACACCAAGTCATTGTGTTTGGTTGTACGTAAATTTAAAATATAAGACTATTTCATCCGATTGATAAAAGTAAAAAAGTTGAAAAAGATTAATGCTATGCCAAAGGTTTCTACAAGTTTTATACAAAATCACAAAAACTACAAGTCCAATTTGATAGGATTAGGTGCTGCCGTTACGACAGGCTCTAGTAATTAAGTTGCAAAACTTTAAAAAATGGTATTCCAAATTTATTTGTCAGGAAATGCGTTTGGCACTCACTTTCATTACACGCATTATATGCTTGTATTTAATTAACTTCCCAATTTAAAACTCTACTTAGAGATATTTACAATTACGTATCAAATAGTCCAGAAAGACTTTATCAATTTTAATAATATTCAAAAACACCTAGAAATAAAACCAAAAAATTACTGCGTGAAGCAGTAGTTGTTTGAATACTAGTGTTACCGCCGCCACTGTATTTTGTATTTTATTGTAGCTTACTTACATACAAACAAACATATATGTATATAAACAAAAATTCCTTATTTTACATGTCTTCTCATTCCACCGTTGTCCTTATTTACTCTATTAAAATATTCATTTAAATTGTACTAAATTTGTAACTGTTCCGCTTAATAACGGTAGTCTCTTGTTTTGTAAAATATTTAAAATGGAAAGATCATTTTTAAAAGTAAAAAAAGTAGTTCTTATTGTGACACGGTGGAAACAAGTTGTTTTAAAGCGCGATATACGCAAATTAATAATTAATAAACAAAACGTGCATATTTAAGCAAAAGTAAAGTGTTTTAATATTAATATTGTGTAGTTTGTATTACACCGTGCGAACTCAACATTCTTTAAAACAACTTTACATAAAAACAATTTAGTTGAAAACAAAAAAAAAACACAATTTGTACATTAATCTTGTGTGTATCTCTTAAAATCAATATATCGCAATTTTATTAAAAAATATTAAAAATTAAATCGTGTTTCATTAAAGACTAAATAAAATGTCTCAAACCGATTTTAATTGTAATAAATGCGAATTAAAAGACACCGTTCGTATGGTGCAGTGTGATTCCTGCGATAAATGGTATCATTTTGAGTGTGTAGGGGTAGACTCAAATATTGCTAATGAAGGCTGGAGTTGTTCAAAATGCCACGAAAAATCAGTGGTCCAAATGAACATGCCCAAAACTACTCAACAATTGCCGCCGGTTGATACAATCGCCGAATTTTCCGACGGAACGCAAGGAACGTCGTCACCTACAAATTACGAATGCACTAGAAAACCAAATAATGTGCCTAAATCAACGACTATTGCCCAAAATGCAATAGAAACGTTCAAATCGTCTCAGTCAACCGTCGTGCAAGATAATGATTCCAGTAAACGGCACTATGAAACTCCCTGTGCTTCGAACTTGTCCTCTCAATCACAGCTTCGGCTGCAAATGTTGGAGGAAGAAAAAGAGATTCAACGCCAGTATTTGGAAAAGAAATATAGAATACTTTCTCAAGGTGACTCAATGCAGCCGTCGTGTTCCTTTTCACAAGCATTTTCGTCTTCCCAACCAACAGCTACGCAGATTGCAGCAAGACAGGTAATACCTAAAGAGCTTCCAAATTTTGATGGTAACCCAGAAGATTGGCCGCTCTTTATCAGCAATTATAGGAATAGCACAGAATTAGCCGGTTACACTGATGGTGAAAATTTAATGCGCCTTCAGTCGTGTCTCCGTGGTCGTGCTAAAGAACTGGCAAAAAGTAAATTGCTAGTTCCATCTATGGTGGGCGAAATAATTCAAACTCTTTAAATGTGTTTCGGTCGTCCAGAGCATATACTTGACTCTATGATAGAAAAGGCAACAAAAATTCCTCCATTAAAAGACAAATTAGATAGTATTATTGAATTCGCTCTTACTATTCGAAACATTTGCTCGACGATGGAAGCCTGCAATATGACGGCTCATTTAAATAACCCAATGCTTGTTAAAACTTTAGTCGAAAAATTGCCAAACAATCATAAGCTCAATTGGGCTATGCACCCAAAAGAAAATAAGGTTCCCATAGTGAAATTGTTTAGCGATTGGATATACGCTATAGCTGTTGCAGCTAGCCAAGTAGTATCCCCAGCAATGTGTAAGAAAAGCGGTTCAGTGAATACGCATCAAAGTAGCACAAATAAGCCAATTTGTTTTTCATGCAAAAGCGAGGCTCATAAAATCCAGACTTGTGGTGAGTTCGCATTATTAAATTTAGATGCTAAATGGAATTTAGTAAAAGAAAATAAATTGTGCCGTCAGTGTCTAAATGTTTCTCAAACAAACAATGCGATATTAATGGCTGTACAGTAAAGCATCACCCATTGTTGCAAAAGCATGCTAATGTGCCCGAACGAAGAGAAATAGTAAATGCACATAGTGATGAAGAGAGATCGTGTTTCAGAATACTACCAATCCGTGTTTACTTTAATGGTGGCTTTGAAGATACATACGCGTTTTTGGATGAAGGCTCATCAGTGACTCTAATGGAGCAAACATTTTTTAACAAACTGGGACTAAAAGGTAAGAGTGAACCTCTAGAGCTACGATGGACAGGCAATACTACACGGTCTGAAGATGATTCAATGAAAATTAACCTGGAAGTTTCTAGCGTACAAGCTAAATCCAAATTCTCTTTATACGACGTCCGTACAGTTAAAAACCTTGATTTGCCCATTCAGTCTCTGAATTTTGCTGAAATATTAAAAACTAACCCGTATCTCAAAGGCCTACCAGTAAAATCATATAAAAATGCCAAACCAATGATTTTGATTGGGCTCAACAATTGAAGAGTGGCAGTCCAGATGAAAATAAGAGAAGGTGACCGTGGGCAACTAATAGCAACAAAAACACGCTTAGGCTGGACGTTGCAGGGTGGTGGAAAAATTTCCGAAAAGTCAGCCTCATTAAACATTCATACATGTAAGTGCGAGGACCGGTATAAGGAGCTTCACGATGAAGTAAAAGAGTATTTTGCCCTAGAAGTCTCGCAGGAGAAAAATATTTTATCAGCCGAAGATGAAAAAGCCATGCAGATTCTTCAGAGTACAACTGTAACGAAAGAACAACAATTTGAGGTAAATTTGCTTTGGAAAAATAAACAAGTATCGTTGCCCGATAGTTACGAGGTCGCATATCATCGATTAAAGTGTCTGCAGAAAAAGTTTATAAAGGATCCACAACTACAGCAAACCATGCAAGCTCAAATTGATAAACTTCTGTTTAAAGGCTACGCAAGAAAGGTGTTGTGCTCAGAAGTATATTCATATCTCGGTAGTACGTGGTATCTCCCAATTTTTGTAGCACTTAATCCTAACAAACCAGGAAAAATACGTCTAGTGTGGGATGCAGCAGCAAAGTCGAATGGTGAATCCCTTAACGATTTTTTATTAAGTGGTCCTGACCTACTCACCTCTCTCTTAAATATTCTAATTGAATTCCGAGTGGGTCAAATCGCGATTTGCGGCGACATAGCTGAAATGTTTCATCGAATTAAAGTAAAGGATGAAGATATGCACACACAACGATTTCTGTGGCCCGCAAGCAGTAATCAAAGTGAACGTCCTACTATGTACGTGATGAAGGCATTAACTTTCGGCCTTAACTGCGCGCCGTGCATTGCCCATTTTGTTCGAAACAAAAATGCAGAAGAATTTCGCGATAAGTATCCCCGAGCATTTAAAGCAATTACGAGCTACCACTACATGGACGATTTTATCGACAGCGTCGACTCAGAAGAAGAGGCCCTTGAACTGGCGACAAACGTTAAGATGATTCACGCTTCTGGAGGTTTCCACATGAGAAATTGGGCTACAAACTCTTTTTTAGTTAGGCAACATTTATGCGACGATGAATCAACCGCAAGAAATTTCTTTGGAGCGGTGGAGAAAATTCTCGGTATGTATTGGGAATCCAATAATGATGTTTTTCGGTATAACTCCAGATTCTCAAGGCTTAAAAGAGATGAGTTTCAAACGAATGTGGTTCCCACTAAAAGAGAAGTCCTTCAAGTTCTGATGTCTATATTTGATCCACTTGGACTTGTCTCACATTTTACAATTGGCTTGAAAATTTTACTACAAGATGTTTGGCGCTCAGGCACACAGTGGGACGAAGAACTTAATAAGGAGCTGTGTGTAAAATGGCATTTGTGGCTCTCGAATTTGAGAAAAATATCATCTATAGTTATCCCTAGATGCTACTCTAAACTTCTCAGAATAACTGTTGATGTACAACTGCATACATTCGCTGATGCAGGCGAAAATGCATATGCAGCCGTAAGCTACTTTCGAGTTAAATATAATGATGACGTCGACGTGTCGATTGTTGCAGCTAAGTCAAAGGTTGCTCCTCTAAAGCCTATGTCAATACCCCGATTAGAATTGCAAGCAGCTTTATTAGGCGCCCGTTTAGCCACGAAAATCCAAGGCTTCGTTGTTCAGAACGCTTCTTTTGGTCCGATTCTAAGACGGTTTTGAAATGGTTGTCTATGGATCCGAAAAACTTCAAGGCATTCGTAATGTATAGAGTCGGTGAAATTTTAGAATCAACCGACACAACCCAGTGGAATTGGGTTCCAACAAATTTAAATCCTGCTGATTTTGCTACAAAAGTAGGTCCAACAGATAACGATATGTGGAGGACAGGACCCGAGTTTCTGAAGCGCAATAAAAGTGAATGGCCAAAATCTGCAGATTTAGGTAACCCCGATAATGAAGAGGTACGTAATCGTCTTTTGCATATCGATTTGCTTAAAAGTTTCTCTATAAATTTCGAATATTTCTCTTGTTGGAGACGACTCTATAGAGCCTTAGCCCTGTTTCTGTTTTATATAGAAAAATTAAAGTCTGTAGTCCACGGCTTCAAAATACAAGACGACAATATATTTGAACGTATCAGAAAATCCAAAAATATCTTATTTAAATGCGCGCAACTCGGCGAATTTTCTGATGAGATATGGAGTCTGCAGAACTGTAAAGAGATCGAGAGAAGCAGTCAATTGAAGCAATTCAACGTTTTTCTGGACGAAGATGGTGTAATTCGGACTTGTGGCAGAGCAAACATGTTAAGCTGCAATCAAGCGATAGTTTTACCTCATGGCCACTATATAACTTTCCTCGTAGTCCGATATTATCATGAAAATTACCATCATTGTATGCACGAAGCAGTGATCTGTAGAATAAAGTCATATTTCCATATCCCCAAATTAAGAGCTCTCTATAAAGTAGTTCGACGGAAGTGTCAATTCTGTAAAAACGAAGCAGCTGTGGCCCAACTACCACAAATGGCCTGTTTGCCGCTAGCTCGACTAGCAAGTTTTGAACGTCCATTTACTTACGTTGGTATTGACTTTTTTGGCCCTTTATATGTAAACGTTGGCAGACGTAAAGAAAAAAGATGGGGTGTACTGTTTACTTGCCTGACAGTGCGAGCACTACATATTGAAGTGGCACATAGTCTCGACACAAGTTCGTGTATTATGTGTATACAAAATTTCATAAGTCGGCGTGGCACTCCAAGAGAAATATATACAGATAATGGCACTAATTTCAAAGCTGTGGAAAAAATCATCCGAGAAGAAAATTTAAGTCTTCGACAAGTCTCCTCGAAATACGACGAAATTAAATGGTGGTTCAACCCTCCAGCGGCTCCATATATGGGCGATGCATGGGAGCGATTGGTAAGGACGGTTAAATCAAATCTTCACACCATGTGCCCTGCATTTAAATTCAACGACGAAACTCTAAGATGTGCCCTATGGGAAGTTGAGTTCATCATAAATTCTCGTCCATTGACATTTGTAGCGCTGGATTCATGTGAAGACGACCCCTTGACTCCAAATCATCTTCTTCTTGGGTCTGCTGTAGGCAACAAGCCTTTGTTAGAACACGATCATGATCTGCGACACCGGTGGCACCAGACGCAAAAGTTTGCTAATCATTTCTGGCGAAGGTGGGTGCGAGAATATGGCCCAAGTTTAGTGCGACGCAGTAAGTGTTTCGAAAAAACAAAACCCCCGACAGTAGGAGATGTAGTCGTCATAGTCGGTGATACGCTTCCACGAAATAGTTGGCCAAAGGGCATTATAACAAAAGTCTTTCCCGCGAAAGATGGTCAAGTTCGGCGTGTCGCGATCAAAACAAATTCCAGTACATATGAGAGGCCCGTGGCAAAAAAAGCAGTCTTAGACGTCGGTAAGAAGGATGGCAAGCTCATGGGCACCTAACTCGCTTACGATGGGGGGAATGTTACCGCCGCCACTGTATTTTGCATTTTATTGTAGCTTACTTACATACAAACAAAATTTCCTTATTTTACATGTCTTCTCATTCCACCGTTGTCCTTATTTACTCTATTAAAATATTCATTTAAATTGTAACTGTTCCGCTTAATAACGGTAGTCTCTTGTTTTGTAAAATATTTAAAATCGAAAGATCATTTTTAAAAGTGGAAACAAGTTGTTTTAAAGCGCGATATACGCAAATTAATAATTAATAAACAAAACGTGCATATTTAAGCAAAAGTAAAGTGTTTTAATATTAATATTGTGTAGCTCTTGAAAGTTTGTATTACACCGTGCGAACTCAACAACTAGATTTGTATGAGGCGTTGAACATTAACTTTTCATTTGCTGCTTATGTTTTTCAAATCCATACAGCAAAAACAATGATAAAAAATTTAAACCAACCAAATCAAATATATTTATCCTCTTAAAATATATTCTTGAGTGCGTCAAATGATTTACACAACTTAAGCAGCCAAATGGAAAGGCTTCTAAGAACTGTACTAATTAATCTAAAATCGATGAACTTTATTTAACGGAATTTTGGAAATTTGATTAGGCGTATTTGGTCTCATTGGATAAGGAGTTAATATAAGAATCAGAAAATACGAAATAAGCAAAATAAATAAAAAACTGTATTCATTTTTATTTAGAACTTACAATTCATATATTAAAACATTTTGATTTTGAACATAAATCTTAATATAAATTACGTTTTTTTTTTTTAAATAAAATTATGTTTTATTGTATCCAAAATGTTTTTTTAACTTTCTGTTTATTTGCCGATTTTTTAAAATTAAAGTGCCGATAAAGACGATTTTTTTGTGCAAAAATGCCGATTTCTTATCAAAATTCTATGGCACCCCTGCTGGCAGCACTTAATTATACAAAGCTCCCATTATGAAAATGAGTTATCGCTCATTTTGCTTCTCAATATAAAGAGAGGGAAAGAAAGCAATTCTCTCTTCATATTGAGTCAAAATTATAATTTTTTACGTTTAGTTTGTTATCTTCTCTCCCGCGAATACGTTACTGTATCAAAGCGAATTAGCGCGGTGAAAACACTGCGAGATAAATCGAATCAATTATAAGGAGCGATGGCGAATTCATTGATATCTAACTGTCAAACTCCATATACAAAAAATCCAAGGAAATTTTTTTCATATGTAGATTGACATTCGGGCGTACGGCGAAAACTAACGAATTCGCCATCGCTACCACCTTATAATTTATTCGCCTTGGAAGTTATCTATTAGGCTGAATGTTGCTTTTTTATATTTGTGCCTGCAGAACTCAGTCATTTCTTAACCGATTTTGAAAATTTTTGGTAAAATGGTAGGCTATGCTTACAGATTAGTCCCGTTTTAAGTGTTTTAAATGTATTTTAAACTGTAACGCGCACTTCTGTAAAGTTTAAAATGACTGCATGTTACTATAGCTCCCAATAACAAAAATTTATACAAAATAAATCTAAAAATTAAAGGGTGTCGCCATAATTGCTGTAAATTTATTAAATGAGCCTATCCTCTGAACCGTTATAGACAAACGCTTGCAAATTGGACAGAATGTCGATTGCTATGACCATTATAGTAACAAGTGTTAATATTAAAAATTATAAATTAAAGGTTGCCCCAATAGTCAATTTAAATTTATGTTTATGGCCATACTTTTTAGCAGTTGTAGACAGACGCTTGAAATATACAACGAATCTGTATTGCTAAGTCCGCTATAACAA
This sequence comes from Gymnosoma rotundatum, assembly GCA_916610165.2. Taxonomy (NCBI): domain Eukaryota; kingdom Metazoa; phylum Arthropoda; class Insecta; order Diptera; family Tachinidae; genus Gymnosoma; species Gymnosoma rotundatum. Next base: position 63,415,370 of record OU744339.1, read on the forward strand.
AAAGTTTAAAATTTGATATTGGAAGTTAAAGGGTGTTCCAATTGTGATGTAATTTCAAGAATGTGATCTAACTTTTGAACCGTTATAGACAGAACGCTGAAACTTAAAAGGGACCTGTATTGCTAAGCCCGCTATGTCAACGAGTTTATAATTTAAATTTAGAAATTAAAGGGTGTCCCATAATTGATGTAGATTTACTTATATGGGCCCATCTTTTGAACCGGTAAAGAGTAATGGTTGCAAATTAGACAGAATGTGGATTGCTATGGCTGTTATGGTAACAAGTACTAATAATAAAAATTAGAAATTAAAGGGTGCCCCAATAATTGATTTAATTTGATGCATATGGTAATACTTTTTAACCATTGTAAGCAGACGCTTGAAATTTACAACAAACCTGTATTGCTATGTCCGCTACAACAACAAGTATAAAATTTGGGTTTGAAAGTTAAAGGGTATCGCTATAGTTGAAGTAATTTTAAGTATGTGGACAAACTTTTGAACCGTTATAGAAACAACGCTGAAACTTAAGAGAGACCTGCATTACTAGGCCCGCTATATCAACAAGGTTGTAATTTAAATTTAGACATTAAAGGGTGTCCCATAATTGATGTAGATTTACTTATATGAGACTATCTTTTGAACCGTTATAGACAGAATGCTGAAAATTAAAAGAGACCTGTATTACTAATCCCGCTTTATCAGCGAGTTTATAGTTTGAATTTATAAATTAAAGGGTGTCCCGTAATTTATGTGGGTTTACTAATATGGGCCTATCTGGACAAACGCTTGCAAATTGGACAAAATGTCGATTGCTATGACTGTTATAGTACTAAGTATTAATATTTAAAGTTATAAATAAAAGAGTACGACAATAGTTCATTTAAATTGATGTAACTATATGGCCATACTTTTAAACAGTTGTAGACAGACGATTGAAATTTACAAAGATTCTGTATCACTAACTCCGCTATAACAACAAGTATTAAATTTGATTTTGAAATAAAGTGGTATGCCAATAGTTGAAGTAATTTGGTGTATGTGGCCGAACTTTTGAAACGTAATAGACAGACAGCTGAAATTTATAAGGGACCTGTTTTGCTAAGTCCGCCAAACGAGGAGCTTATAATTTGAATTTAGAAAATAAAGGGTGTTCCCAAAAGTATAAAAATTTTAAATTATAAATTAAAGGGTTTTACAATAGTTGATATAATTTGATGTATATGGGCAAACTGTTGAACGGTTGCAATTTACACAGAACCTGATTGCTAGATCTACTACAACAGCAAGTATATAATGTGGAAATTAAAGGGTGACCCTTTAGTTGCAGTAATTTTATATATATTGCCCTCGTAGACATAAACACAATTATTGCCAAATACAAAAGTCAAAACTGAGTTTAATTACATTTTGCTCCAATTTGTTTTTTGAAAATTGATTCTTTCTTTTGACTACAACGAAAATTTATTTAACAACATTTGTTTTTGCAATCAGAGTCTTTCTTTCAACAGAAAATTTATTTAACAGCATTTATTTTTTGGTATTTAAATGATTGACCAAGCAAAGTCGATATAAACAAATACTGCAATCGATTTTGCTTGCTTAACATATTGTATACATAGAAATAAGTTTTAGATTAAGAATTTACTGTATAAAAGAAAAAGAAATTTTGAATAAGGCAAGTTTTAATGTGACAACTCTAAACAGTACAACATTAACACGAACTGGCGCAGTCGAGGTTCTTAATATCTAAAGATTTTAAGAAAGAATAAAAAAAATAATATCTGAAGATATTTAAAATATTTAAATAGTTATAAACTACAAAAAGTGTAATTGTAAAATTGTCAATTAAGTTCTAAAATATAACCAATTGAAAAATAATAAAAAACATTTATTTCAAATTGTTACATTAATGTGAAAATTGTCAACCTTTATGAAAAGAAAAGAATAGTTCGACAAAAACCGAGCAATAAAAATTTAACAGGAGCAAAAAATCGGGCAGTAGAACTTGCAACTTCAACAACAGCAGCTACAACATGAATGACAACAACAGCTTCAAAATGAACCACAGATACCACAGCATCAACGTATCCTGCATGATGTGTTCGGCTTTGATATGACGGCCAAGGACATTAGTGAACAATTCCGGAGACTGAATCTTCTCGACGAAAATTCCTTTCGAATTATAAGTGCGTCTAAATATGGTAATTTTCCATTTTGTTCCAATTCCTTAGTAAATTGAATGTGTCTATGGAAACTATTTAGAGCTTTTAGTACTTCGTCCACATTTCTGCTTTTTGTAATACAGAATAAGTCATCAACGTATTTGCTCATAAATTTCGGTTTATGTTCTAACCCCTCAAACGTATTGCTTAATAAATCCTCCATTACTATGTCTGCTATTATTCGAAAGAAAGGAAGACACTATGACTATAGATTAGTACAAAAAGCCAAATGCTACAGGACGTATTATCAACTTTTATTCAAATCACCCTAAATACGTGAAAATCAACACAGCACATAATTTTGCAAGAAGAGTACTGCAGATAAGCGATACATGCTACCACAGGGAAAATATTAGAAAAATTGTACAAATATTAAAAAATAACAGTTTTTCACATATGATGGCAACAAACATTGTTAAACGTACAATAAAAAATTTCAACAAAACGCCTGTGATTAAACCTGAAAAAACGTTTAAGTCAATGACACATGTCCCGTTTTCGGATATATTCGACAAGCAAAATATTAATATTGCCCTTAAAACTAACAATACGTTGAATATGCTATTTTCAAACACAAAAACAAAAGTTGACGTCTTAGATAAATCGAATTTAGTGTATAAAATTCCATGTGTCGGTGACGGGTCCAACGTATGTAATAAAATATACGTTGGAACGACAAAATCAAAATTACGTATAAGATTAGCCGCACACAAGTCAGACCATAAAACCTGGAAAGGAACAACAGAGCAAAAAACAGCATTAGCAGCCCACTGTGCAACAAGTGGGCACTCTCCAAACATCAGTAATACAACAATACTTCAACAAGAAAACAATTACAATAATAGATACACTCTTGAAATGCTGCATATTATTAACACTCCCGCGGACATAAGAATAAACTACAAAACAGACACTGACAATTGCGCGCAGACGTAATAACACGTAGTTAATAAATATGAACAGAGAAGCGTTTAACAAACTTTACGTTCTCTTTAAATGTAGTTATTTAATGTTGTGTTTATTTATTAATTATATAAATGTTCATTTTTATTTTTGTGTATTTGTTTACTTGTTCAGTTTTTCTGAATAAGAGCACCGAAGGTGTTCGATATATTGAAAACCAAAAATAAAGAAAACTGTTTTTAAATAAAATATAAAAAGAGTTTTATTTAAAATTAAAGTTTTGTGACCTTAAGCTCAAATAAAAGATTAAATATTTACAGCTTATAAGGTCGAATAAAAAATAAACAACAAAACTAAAATTATTAGATGACACAAGAGCCATCGCTTATAATCATAGAAGTAATTTAAAATATAATATATAGGTAGTGGGTCCGAAACAAGCATAAAAAGGCGAAATGCCCTTGGGAATTCAAATCCCTCTCAAAAAATAGATACACCACTCTGGTACTAGACAATAAACGGAATAAATCAAGTGACACATAAAATTTTTACCCCAATACCTAAAGAATTCAATATTTCAGGTACCCTCTCCTGGAAGGTTATTGATTACGATAGTAAAAATTATTTAGTTATAATTGGCCAAAATTTTCTCATCCCTCTTAAAGCTAAGATTGACGTTGAGAATCGATTTCTTGCTATTTTAGGCAATAAAATACTGTTTGGGTATTACAACCCATACAGTGATCAGGAAATTTGTTCACTTGATCACAGCGATATAAAAAATTTTAATCTGTCATATCTAAATTCGGAGGAGCACGAATTGATCACCAAATTACTGCACAACTACAGCGAATTGTTTTATAAAGAAGGGGATCAGTTTTCTGCCACTCATGAAATTAAACACGATATAAAAACAGTAATAGACCAACCAAAATACTCAAAGATTTACAGATATCCACAAATACATGAAAAAGAAATTAAAAAAATAAGGGATATGTTAGAATAAAAATAATTAAGGAAAGCAATTCGACCTACAATAGTACTTTGTGGGTGGCTCCAAAAACGATCTATAATTCGGGCATTCAAAACTGGCGAATTGTTATCGATTATAGAAGATCAAATAATAATACAATAAATGATAAATTTCCAATTCCTAATATAGATGGAATTTTAGATAAATTGGGAAAAGCCAAATATTTCTCCTCTATTGACCTTGCTAAGGGTTTCCATCAAATTTTGATGCATGAAAGTGATAGAGAAAAAAACTGCATTCTCCACACCTTTTAGACATTATGAGTTCATAAGAATGCCATTTGGACTTAAAAATGCTCCATCGACTTTCCAGCGTCTTCTGAACCCTGTCCTCCGTCAATATATAAACAAAATCTGTGTTGTATATTTAGATGACGTATTCATATTTAGTAGGTCATTATCTGAACATGCAGAGAGTATTAAAAAAATATTCCAAGCACTAAGAAAAAGAGGACTTCAAATTCAAATTGAACGATAATCTTAGAGTGCCCTATATCCGCCTTAGCCAGCGTGAGAGGGCATTAAGTCTGGCTGCACGGCCTGTTGCAATACCAGGAGTTTGGTGGGTAGACAGTGGAGAAGGCCCCAGTAATCAAAATGGCGGCTGTTCTCCTGACTTTATCAAGAGGCTTTTGGTTGACAGTTTTCTCAAAAGCGGGCCACCGAAAAACAGTACCATAGAGAATATTCTGCTCGATAACTGCCTAGAGCCCTCTGGCAGACATAGAGCGCACAGGTCGCCTTCCGAGCTCTTTCGGCAATGTTTGCCTTCCATTGAAGTTTGTGGTCAAGTATCACCCCAAGGTATTTCAAACTTTTAATTACATTGAGCACAATGCCGTTCAGCCTAGGTGCTGTAAAAATCGGGATCTTGTATCTCCGTGTGAAGAGCATAACCTCCTTTTTGCCGGGGTTAACATCAAGAACAAATTCACAGCACCATTAAGACAGAACAATGAGCAAATAGTTCACCCGTTCTGTGACTGTTGTCAGGTATTTTCCAGAGACAGCGATAGCAATGTCATCAGCATAAGCTACCACCTTATTACCCGTTTGGTCCAGTCGACGTAGCAGCGTGTTAACTGCCAGATTCCAGACGAGGGGAGACAATACGCCACCTTGTGGAGTGCCTCTTTTCACTACCCTTTCAACGTAATCATTTCCCAAAGTGGACGTGATGATACGTGTCTTCAGTAGCTGCGCAATGAATCCCACCAGATTTGCATTAAGATCAAGATCCAAGAGGGCCCTTATAACGGCATTGGGGCAGACGTTATTGCTCCTTCTATGTCAAGAAACACTGTAAGCTTAAATTCCTTATTTAAAAGGGAAATTTCAACACGTGCAGAACTGTTTCCACAAATTTCCCTTTGGTGTAGGCGTGCTGCGAGCTAGAGATAAGCGCGGGATTTATGGAGTTTCTGCTCTGAAGATCAAGAATCATTTCCAGCGTTTTAAGTAAGAAGGACGACAGGCTTATGGGCCTAAAGTCTTTGGGTTTAATATGAGATATCTTTCCCGCTTTAGGAATGAAAACAAGTATTTTCCAGACAAGCATTGTAGATTCGCAATAGCCATGGTTTTATGAAGTCCATGCCATGGTGCAAGTCCGCTGGAATGATATTGTCCATTCCAGGAGACTTGAAGGCATCAAACGACTTGATGGCCCACTCTATGTGAGCATTGGTCACCCAGAAAGTGGGTGGGCAAACCGTCGCGGAATTTATATTTCCTATCACTACGCCAATCCCTTCACTACCGGGGAAGTGAGTATCAAGCAGCGTCTCAATGTATCGATTACAGAGTCCGTCCATTGGCCGTCCGGCTTTTGAATACTCTTAATAACTCTCGGGGACGTGCTAAGAATCCTGCGTAGCCTGCTAGTTTCGGACGAGTTTTCTATGTTACCACATACATTTTTCCATTAGGCTCTTTTAGATCTTCGTATGGCATACTTAAACTCCCTTTGTTTATCCTTATAGGGCAGCCAGTTTCCACCATATTTGGCCCTATTGAAAAGTTTTCTACATTCTCTGCATAACTCCGCAATCTCCGTGTTCCACCAAGGGGGTTTTGGCTTACCCCTTGGCTTCGATGGATTGCAGGCCGCTTTCGCTGCAGAACAGATCTGCAAGGTCAAGAATTCAACCGCCCGATCAGTATCGCAGTGGTCATTAATCTCAAAGGGAGCAGGCCTTAGGTCAAGCTCTAAAATGGATCGAAATTTATTCCAGTCCGTTTGTTTCCTATTTATGTAGGAGTGGGACACTCCGGATCCTACTGATTGCAGATGTAAGCTATAAGCTAAATACCTATGGTCAGAAAAGGAGCACTCTTGAGAGACTCTCCAGTTCCCGACAATATCAGACAAGCCCCCGTTTGTCAGGGTAAGATCGAGGACCTCCCTTCTACTCGAAGTGATGAAGGTAGGCTCGCTTCCCCTATTGACAATACTTAAGTCAGAAGAGAGTATAAAATCAAAAAAAACTCACCCCGTTCATTGATATCCGTGCTGCCCCACATATGGTGATGAGCGTTAGCATCGGCTCCAATGATGACCGGCACCCGACGGTCGTTAGCCTCTGCAACCAGAAGCTTTAGCAGGTCATATGGTGGTGAATCTCCATGATCATGGGCCATATAACTGGAGACCACCCAGACATCCTTCGAGACCGTCTCCACTGCTATGGCAACGCTGTCTCTGTCACTGAATCTGCAAAGAAAGAAAGCGTTAATATTGTACTTTATCATAATGCAGGCTCTGGGCTTACCTTGACCTGTGAAGTAGACAGTATTGTAGCCATCCATAGATGGTCCAGAAACCCGATCATTGATAACCCATGGTTCCTGGACCAGAACAATATCCTCTCCTTTCTGTGACAGGCGCAGGAGTAGGGCCGTCGAAGGAGCGATGGGATGATGAAGGTTAATTTGCGCAACCGTTATCATCATTATTTTTGGCCGTAAGGGTAGAGTCGAAATCGCCCTCGCTAGACAGGAGTGATTCCTCGCTTTCTGCCAAATCGTCGGATCCGAGTCTCATTTGCCGGAAAAAGTCACCGGCAAACTCGGATGAGGAGATGACACTTCTTGAGTCATTCGACGTATCTGAACCGCGTATGGAGGCCGGAGCCGTTTGTTTAGGTTCAGTTTGTCCTGCGGCAACCTCTGGTTCCAGAGGTTCCATGGGAGGTTTAGAACTTTTCCCTGTATTGTCAAACTTATAGATCCTGAGAGAGATCGAGTCGAAACTGTAGTTCATCTCCCGCTTACAGGCGTTGAGTGGGGCGAAGGACTCGTCGTTAATGACGATGATAGCCTCGGGGAAGTGGCCCTTGGGCTCGCTTCCTTTATCGACCTTCTAGTCGGCCGTAGGCAGCTCTTTGTTGCTGAGTTTAATCACCTCCAGAATTTCATCCGGAGTGGAGGAATCTGCCGGGATTCGGGCGAAGGATCTTGAACGGTTCGGAATCTGATCCTTGGGTACAGCTGAGAGCTCAGCACCCTACTAGATTTCACCTAGGCTGTCAATTGCCTGCTTGTACAGGTCCGCTGAGCGTTGATCAGCACAAGCGATTAATTTAACATGCCACTGATACCAGCCCGCATCACGGCATGAGCGGGTGGGGCCAGGATTGGCTGAAATTATGTCCTTATAGACAGTGCGAAGAGCCGCTTGAACTAACCTTCAGTTATCTGGAGATCTAGTCCCCTTACTTTTACCAGCGTCTATTATAGCCAAAACGTGGCTATCCCTAACTATCTTGCTAAGGGGACGTGAGGACATCGGTTTAGATGTTGAAGTCTTTGGCCGTTTAGGCAACTGAGGGACTGTCGTGGCGACCTCAGCCGACCTTTGTCGTTTCTGAGATGCCAAATTAGGTGGAGGATGAGACTCCAAGTTCTGTTTGGTCCATTTAAGTTTTGTCTGGTCCCTTTCAGGCAAAGTGTTCGGATCATGCCCACCGAGCTTTTGCAGGATCCGATAGGCAGACCTTCTGGTCCTGTACGCCCGCGTTGACGCGTTGATGTGTGCACGAGAAGAGGAGGACGTGCTAGGGCCCGGACTACCTGTTGTTTAGGCTGGCTTAACCGATGCCCTCACAGCAGTAGTTGGACCAATATGCGGGGGAGCCCCTCTTTAACTCTGTTTTGTAGCAGAGGTGATTGAGGTGCTCGAAGAGGCCACTGCGCAGCCTTTGGAGATTGCGGTGCGGGATGTTGAGGCAGACAACAAAGTCGCTGCACCCAGCTGTGGCCTGGAGGTAGAGGTCTCAGACGAAGGTTGCTTCTGGATTGCCGGCTTTCGCCGTTTCAATACAGTCGGCTCCCTTTTAGGGTTGGCCTTTGTGGTATTTTTTGTATTATTGATTTTGTCCATGTGAAATGGGTCCCCACTCATAGCCGCTATCTCCACCCGTATGCGTAGTCAACTCAAAAGTCCTATGGTTATCTATGCAAGCAGGGAGGCCATGCGAGGGTTGGCACCAGCCTTCATGGAGACAAATGCTCAGAGCCAGACCGTTGCTAATTGGGAGTAAGTCTCAACCAGATCAGTAAGTCAGACCAGATCATTTAGCATTACCCAGGATGCCCTGCGTGGAAGCGATCTATACTACATCCAAAGAATGGATAAGACAAAAACATTTTTACGTAAAGAATAAATACCTAAGGTGTAGCTCGCTTATTGCAAAAAGTTGAAAATAACAACCGAAAAATTTGGTTCTACAGAAAGTTTTCAGGCAAACTCTTCTCAGGGAGAGTCCCAAATATTAGACCACATTTTCCAACTAGTGCAGCGCGCATAGCTCAAAAACGCGATCGGTTACGCGCCTGTAACCTAGCAGAGGAGCGAATTGAACTGCTTTTGGCTTAGATAAATACACTTGCCAATGAACGCCGGCGCAGCAAATGGTTGGATCATCTTAACAATTCTTCAATTAGCTCGAAAAAGCTCTGGTCTACTTTTAAAAGTCTATCTGGCTCAAACTACAATAAAAACCTCGCCGCTATAGGATTCAATGGCATTCAGCATACAGATGCAAAGAAATGCGCAAAATTATTCTACCGACAGTTAGTCGAACACCCCACCTCGCAGAATAGGGATAAAACAGCCATAGTCCGGCGAATCAAGAATCTAAATCGAGATTCGGTGCCCGTTTCCTTCAGTCCCTCAAAAGCTCTTGGTCCTGATAGCATCTCAATGCTAATGTTGGAAAAATTTGGCCTATCTGACGCGCCTTCTAGAAATCTCGATTAACCAATTGGTGATTCTGGATATCTGAAAGGTTGCCCAGATGATTGCCTTACTAAAACCGAATAAACCCGCTAAATTGGGAGCGTCTTACCGCCCGATCTCTTTTTTATCACCCGTAGCTAAGGTCTTAGCGGCGTTACTACTGCCAACCCTAAAACTACATCTCTTACCTGCCGCACACTAACATGGCTTCAGGGAATCCTATAGCATCACAACAGCTTTAAATATGATAGCTACCCAAATCGCAGATGGCCTTAATCAGCACAGACCATGCCAGCGCACAGTCTCTGCCGCCTTGAATTAAATTAAGGTATTAAATTCGTAAATATTATTTTATTTTATTTTTGTAATTTTTTTATTTCTTAATACATATATTTTTTATAATTTAAAAAAAAATATTAATTTTCAATTTTTCTTTTTACAATATTTGAATAATAGTTTTTTCATTAATGACAATAATTTCTAATAATAGAATAATAATAAAAATAATAGTATTTATTTATGAAAAGAAAATATTAATATTAAAGTTGTTTAACAGACGAAAAATAAGGGTTTTAAAGGATATATAACTCCCCCATCCCTTGAATAAACATTACTCCCGGAATGTGAAAAATTTTTAGAAATATAAATATTTTCTTTTTTTTTTAACATAATGTGGAACATAAAGTAATAATTATAATCATTAATTAAAATATAAAAAATAAATAAATTAACATATATGTCTAAACGTCCAGAAAATACATTTCTTTTTTAATTTTATTAATAAATTAATAACAAACTCAATAAAAAAGGAAAAACTCATAACTTATTATAATTTTAAAATTTACAATTATGTTTTCTAAAAAAAATTATTTTTTTGATAATTTCTGCCAGTAATTTTTCGATCAAATTTTATATTTGTATTTCATTTTGGTATTTAAAGATTCTCTTAACAACTTGTCTATCTCTCTTGCAGTTTTTTCATCAACAAAATTTGTTTTATTCTTTTTTTTTACTTCTTTTATTATATATCGTGGTTTTTCTTTTAAGTTATAAAATTCTAAATTCTTAACAAATTCTTTTTCTCTAAATTTATGACAATCTTCTCTGCTATTATTTATTTTTGTAATCCTTTTGAATTTCTTTTCATGTACAACATTATGTAATTTTTGCCAAATCGACTTATCAACCTAATTGTGTAATAGTTCATTAGGCTTAGCACCTGTAGTACTGTGAATTGTATCGTTATATATTTGAACAGTTTTATATACTAGAGCTTTATCGTCAATATCTTGATAATTGTTTCCTAATTTAAACAATCTAATATGTTCATTTAACGTAAGATGAAAACTCTCAATATCTGCATTACCTGTGTGTGTATTTGGAGACGTAAAATGATAATCTATATTCTCTGATCTTAAGAAATCTCTAATCATAGCCGTATTAAATTCATTGTCTGCCACAATTTTATTTGGTTTTCCCATAATAGCAAGTCTTTCTCTGATTTTTTCGACAATACTCAACGAGTTTTTATCGCATAAATAATGTACAGATACTGTGAGCGTCAAAATAAAGTGTACACAAACATTTTCTTTAGATTAGTTTTTATTTCAGTCTTTAAAAATACTATTTTATTTAACATTTTATGTTTTTTTAAATTGTTATTCAGTTCTCTACTTAAACTTAAAAAAAACAACAACAAAAAGTTTACAACAACAAAAGTTATAAAACAAAAACAAAATCTATTCCCTATTTTACGCGTCAAAATAAAGTGTACACTTATAATTCATTATAAAAATTAGAATGATTTAGTATTTGGTTACTTTTCCTTTAGCTTTAATAACGGCACTTAGTCCTTGGGGCATCGATTCAACTAGTTCTTTGGTTATGTCAGATAAAATTTTCTGACACTCCTCCATTATAAGGAATTTAAGCGTATCCATGTTAGTAATTGTCCTCTTTCGTATTTGCCGGTCAATATGCTCCCACAAATGCTCAATAGGGTTAAGGTCCGGTGATTGGGGAGGATGATATAATGTTTTAGGAGTATGATAAAGGAGCCATTCTTTTACTATCTTTGCCGTATGTTCGGGATCATTGTCTTGTTGAAAGATCCAAGGTCACTTTAAGCCCAATTTCTCCACACTACATGGCAAATTGTTTTTCAAAATGTTTAAGTAGTCCGTTTTATTCATGGTATCTTAAATAAAAACCAAGCTTATCACTCCACTTGCCGCAATGCATTCCCACACCATCACCGGACCTCCACTATGCTTAACCGTAGATATTAGATTTTGTTCAGCACACTCTGTATTTTTTGTACGCCATACTTTTACAGTTTTTTTCTGGCCAAATATCTCAAATTTACTCTCATCGCTAAATAAAAAGTTATTCCAGAAAGAACTATCTTTAGTTTCGTACTTTTTTGCATACTCAATACGTTTTTTCTGATCTACTAACGATATAAGTGGCTTTTTTCGCGGCAACCGACCATGTAGACCATTTGCGTGTTGAGCTCTTCATACTGTGTTGGCGCTTACGTTGCAAGTTTTTGTTGCTGAAACTTCCTCCGATATTTTAACAGCACATTTAAATGGATTCTTCTTCACATCGCGCAAAATAGACCTTATTTCAGACTCACTTAAAGCTTTTGGTCGGCCTGCACCTGGACGATTTACTACTTTGCCGAATTTTTCGTGCGTATTAACTATTTTCTTTGCTGTATTATGGCTTCTGTTTATAATAGACCCGATTTCACGAAAAGTTTTACCGTCTTTTCAAAGTTTTATCACAAGTTTCCTGACATCTATGGACGTTTGTCTACCCATAACAAATTTCTTTCTGCAATGAAGTTATAGTCCGAAAATCGCGTCTGTCTACTATAAAACAGTAATAGTGATTTAAAAGAATGCAAGAAAGTAAATAAACCACAAAACATAACGGTATTTTATGCGGTTCTACTTCGCTAAAATGCTACAAAAAAGATGTACACTTTATTTTGACGCGTGAAATAGATTTTGTTTTTGTTTTATAACTTTTGTTGTTGTAAATTTTTTTTCGTTGTGTTTTTAAGTTTAAGTAGAGAACTGCATAACATTAAAAAAACATTAATTGTTAAATAAAATAGTATTTTTAAGGACTGAAATAAAAACTAATTCAAAGAAAATGTTTGTGTACACTTTATTTTGACGCTCACAGTACGTGTTTTGTAAGCTTATCTATACAAGTTAAAAAAGTTAAATTTTTATTATAAACCATATATCCATATGAATTATTTCATTAGATCTTATAGGAGTTTCAGTTACACAAAATCTAGTTTTAATAGGTTGTCTATCAAATTTGCACATTTTGCACAAAACACAATTATTAATAAATTTATGAATTTCTTTTTTTAAGTTTGGATAATATACAATATTTTTCAATTCCATGAATGTTTCCTCAATACCTCTGTGATTCTTATCGTTGTGCAATTTTTCTAGTATATTCAAGAGATTTTCTTTATCTAAAATATCTTTTATAAATTTAGTACATCGCACGAATTTCATTCTAGGTACATTAGAAAAATAGTGAACTAAAGTATCTTGCAAATTTTTATATATTTCAAAATTATCACAAAAAATTTCGACTGTTCCTTTAATTGGAAAAATCTTTTTAAAAAATTGAAGTATCTTTTCCTCAAAGTAATACTTTAATGTTATTATATGTCTTACATTTTTATTAAATAAGATTTTAGTTTCGTACTTAAAAGTATTTCCTAACGAAATGATAATTTGATTCTTATATAAATTGATAGGTGCTTCAGAAATAAAAATGTGATCATTTAAATTTTCTTTCCCACTATGAATTGTAGCTAAATCAGAACTGGGATCTTGTTCTTCTCGTAAAATATTAACTTCTAAACGACTAAGGTAATCTGCTACTTTATTTGTTTTGCCTTTAATATATTCTATTTCGAAATCATATTCATTAAGCTGTATCTTCCATCTTTGTAGTTTTACATTTGGTTCTTTTAAGGAATTTAACCATACCAGTGGTCGATGATCCGTTTGAATTTTAAATTTTCTACCAAACAAATAGGGTCTAAAATATTTAACCGACCAAACAATTGCCAATAATTCCTTTTCGATTGCACTATAATTAAGCTCATGTTTATTTAATGTTCGAGATGTATAAGAAATTGGATGTCCATTTTGTGAAAGCACTGCCCCTAAAGCTTCATTACTAGCATCTGTGGTTAAAACAAATAATTTATTAAAATTAGGATATGCTAAAACTGGATAGTATTTAAAATAACAGGTTTTTCTAAATTTGATCTAAATGTATTATGAAATAGGCCTCTTCTTATGAGACTAGTTGCTGAACCTGTATCTATTAATAATTTAATAGGGACAGACTGTGACTTAACTACTATGCAGGGTAAATTTTTCCGGCTTGCAACTGAAAATTTGACATTTCAGCACAATCAACATCCATTGCGATTGTTTTATTTACACTATTCTGTCCACTGCTATTCGAAGTTATTTTACTATTTTGACTTCCGTTACCTCTATTATTATAATATCCTTTTTTATTAAAATTTCCATTTTGGTTAAAATATCCACCATTGTCAAGAGTACTATTACGAGCTAAATTCATACAATCACTGTTATTATTAATAAAATTACTTCCAGCAGAACTTCCTGAATTGTATTGGTTATTATTTGCACATGAATATTTTTGGCTAAGGTTATTATTAAAACATTTATTTTGATTACTATAAACATTAGAAAAAGAAGATTGTAAAAATTGCAAACTTTGGAATTTACTTATATAAAAATAGTTAGTTTCAACAAGAATTTCTTTCGCTTTTAATAAAGAATGAGGATTTCTTGATTGTAATATTAATTTCGGCTCATTAGGCAATTTGCTAATGAAAATCTTTAATACCATTTTTTTATTCTTAGTACAACTAAACCATTCATCATTACTTTAATCAATACTAGCTTTTAAATTTAATTTTGTTTTTAATGTCTCAACATAATCATAAAAGTAGTTAACAGTGGTTTTTAATTCTGCTTCTCCTATAATTTTACTTCTAATCCTTAAATCAAACAATTCGTTAAATGCTGGCTCAACAAGACTTCGAACTGCTTCAACATTCTTTATAAACATTTCCAGTTCTTCTGATTTTCCATCAAAATTCGGAACATCAGTTAGTAGTTGAAAGAGAATCATTGTTGTTGCTGCCATTTCCTTTTCTTGATGTCTTGACTCTTGAGATTGAGATATATTTTTTCTTTGCTTTTGCTTCTTCTCTCTGGTCTTGCTATTTTTTTTTTATTGTCCAGTGAACTCGGGTTTTATTATTATGGTGTTATTATTTCTCGGCTTGAATTTTTTGCTGTTGAATGATGTCTTATCACAATCACTTGTTTTTTATTTTATGAAAAAAAAACATTCAGGATGAACGGTATCCACTTCTTTTGGATCAGTTTAAATTTATGGTGTTAACTTTAATATTGTTTATAGTTATTTATATAAACTATGTGATATGTACATATATGTACAAAATATAATTTTTTTCCCGTTTTATTTCCCTCTATTTGGTTCGTTATTCGACTGCGCCAATTAAATTAAGGTATTAAATTCGTAAATATTATTTTATTTTATTTTTGTAATTTTTTTATTTCTTAATACATATATTTTTTATAATTTCAAAGAAAATATTCAATTTCAATTTTTCTTTTTACAATATTTGAATAATAGTTTTTGCATTAATGACAATAATTTCTAATAATAGAATAATAATAAAAATAATAGTATTTATTTATAAAAAGAAAATATTAATATTAAAGTTGTTTAACAGACGAAAAATAAGGGTTTTTTTATTAAAATTTCCATTTTGGTTAAAATATCCACCATTGTCAAGAGTACTATTACGAGCTAAATTCATACAATCACTGTTATTATTAATAAAATTACTTCCAGCAGAACTTCCTGAATTGTATTGGTTATTATTTGCACATGAATATTTTTGGCTAAGGTTATTATTAAAACATTTATTTTGATTACTATAAACATTAGAAAAAGAAGATTGTAAAAATTGCAAACTTTGGAATTTACTTATATAAAAATAGTTAGTTTCAACAAGAATTTCTTTCGCTTTTAATAAAGAATGAGGATTTCTTGATTGTAATATTAATTTCGGCTCATTAGGCAATTTGCTAATGAAAATCTTTAATACCATTTTTTTATTCTTAGTACAACTAAACCATTCATCATTACTTTAATCAATACTAGCTTTTAAATTTAATTTTGTTTTTAATGTCTCAACATAATCATAAAAGTAGTTAACAGTGGTTTTTAATTCTGCTGTCTTAATTTTGTTAATAATACTCTCTACACTGTCTGATATACTAAAATTTATTCTTAATATTACCTTAATTTCTTCCCATTTAGTAGAATTGTTGTTATTTATCAGCGAGATATTTGCTTCTCCTATAATTTTACTTCTAATCCTTAAATCAAACAATTCGTTAAATGCTGGCTCAACAAGACTTCGAACTGCTTCAACATTCTTTATAAACATTTCCAGTTCTTCTGATTTTCCATCAAAATTCGGAACATCAGTTAGTAGTTGAAAGAGAATCATTGTTGTTGCTGCCATTTCCTTTTCTTGATGTCTTGACTCTTGAGATTGAGATATATTTTTTCTTTGCTTTTGCTTCTTCTCTCTGGTCTTGCTATTTTTTTTTTATTGTCCAGTGAACTCGGGTTTTATTATTATGGTGTTATTATTTCTCGGCTTGAATTTTTTGCTGTTGAATGATGTCTTATCACAATCACTTGTTTTTTATTTTATGAAAAAAAAAACATTCAGGATGAACGGTATCCACTTCTTTTAGATCAGTTTAAATTTATGGTGTTAACTTTAATATTGTTTATAGTTATTTATATAAACTATGTGATATGTACATATATGTACAAAATATAATTTTTTTCCCGTTTTATTTCCCTCTATTTGGTTCGTTATTCGACTGCGCCAATTAAATTAAGGTATTAAATTCGTAAATATTATTTTATTTTATTTTTGTAATTTTTTTATTTCTTAATACATATATTTTTTATAATTTCAAAGAAAATATTCAATTTCAATTTTTCTTTTTACAATATTTGAATAATAGTTTTTTCATTAATGACAATAATTTCTAATAATAGAATAATAATAAAAATAATAGTATTTATTTATAAAAAGAAAATATTAATATTAAAGTTGTTTAACAGACGAAAAATAAGGGTTTTAAAGGATATATAACTCTTGGCCTTATCTAAGGCCTTTGACACGGTCGATCACTCTTAGCTGATAAATGACATCACGTTTGTTGAGTTAAGAACGGCAGAAGTCAAAACTCCGCAAGATAAAAATGAGTGTGCCACAAGGAGGAGTACTGTCACCTATACTCTTTAATATTTATCTTGCAAAACTTCCTGCACCACCCCAAGATGTCACACATCTGGTGTTAAAATTGACGACAAAAGTGCAAGAATCTCACAATACTTGGCCACCATCTCAGAATATTTTCAGGAACGTAGACTTTAGCTATCACCCTCAAATTAATCGGTATCCCTTTTCACCTCGTGGAAGTAAGAAGTATGGAATGGAATTGAACATGTCGGTCGAAGGCCGCCGTATCCCTTCGGTACAGAGCCCAAAAATTAGAAGCGTAGTCTTCGACAGCCTCTATCACTTCTCATCGCACGTCACTTACATCCACCACAAAGTGAAAACTCGGAGCGATTGGCCGGTCCCTCCTTAATTATGCTGCTGCGATTTGGACCTTGTTCCTTAGCGAAACCAAATAGCAGGTCTTACAGCCTGCACAAAACAATGCGCTCAGATTCGCGACAGGATGTGTCGAAATGACAAACATAGATCATAT